>JAGQDJ010000260.1:2023459-2345068 GCA_022885665.1 Triops longicaudatus | reverse complement strand
CCCATTGTATAACTACATCTTTCCCTTGAGTTTTTAAAACCGTAATTAACCTTTGAATTTCCTGGATGACTCGGCTGTATTTCTTGTTATCATAAATTTTTATTGCCAAAACTGCCGCCTTTGAATCTGTAAAAATTACGTATTTATTTTCCTGTGCTGTGCTTACATATTGTAATGCTTCCAAAATTGCATATAGTTCGGCTGCCATTACTGATGAAAATTTCGGTAGAGCGAGAGCCACCATCTTGTCTTCGTACTCCACATATAAACCTGCTCCTACGTTTCCTTCGCCATCTTTTGAACCATCTGTAAAGATTCTTTTCCTATCTTTATAAGTCTTCTCAAAAAAATCTAAAATTATGGTATTTCTTCCGAACTGATAAACTGATTTCGGGGATAATCCTGGTATAGAATCCGTAATGCCTGTTACATCAAAGTCCCATTTTACCAAACATCACAAATACTAAATGGTCAGAAATAGTCGATAACGTGCCCGTTAGATGGCACAGTTTGACTTAAAACAGACCAACAACGAAATCGAAGAGGATTTTTTTGCTCAGCTTCTGTTTTAACAGTTCATAAGTACTGTGCTCGGATTAACCTTGTGATGATGAAGGCATAGTCATATTCAGTATTTTTAACACAGTGTAAAATATCTAGGGTTTTATTTAGAAGAATCATCACAATTTTTTACAGACAAAATATTTGAGGAAAATTAAAAGACAGTTGAAAACGGTAATAAGTCGTTAAACTAATTACGATTGACTTCTGTACCCTAATTTAACTTTTCAATGGTATAACTGAAATAAGTCCTTTGATTTCTATATATCTCTGGGGGAAAGAAATCCTCTGATGACAAAAACAGGCGTAAGCCTAAGTTGGATTTTTAATTTTTTCCAAAAAATCCTCCGCTTTTTTATTTTTTGGGGTAGTCTTCTATACTAGAATCTTTTTTTTTCTGACTGGGCTTGCAACTGGATAGATGGCATAACAGATAAATTAAACGTATCTTCAACCCAAGTCATTGTGCGTTAGGAAATGAGTATAAGCTCAGTATGCAATTGGGCAAATTATTCGTTTAACCGGTGTCCCGAGAAGTACACCTCATTGAACTCATTATGAAACATTACTTGCTCTCTTTCAAAAACATGTGATTAATGATTCACTTTATTCGCTTTTCTTCCTGACTACTTCAATCTGTGTTCAATAGTCCAGAGATAGGCTCACTTCGTTCAGATCAGAGCGTAATACGTCAACGTTATGCGCCCTAACACTCCTTTGAACCAGCGCGCAAAATGTGAAGATATGCCATCCGTCTTCTTATCGTGTTAGACCTTGGAATTTTGTATTATTTTTTGACTAGGTATCTGGGTGACTGGGCTAAAAATGGTACATAATTACATATTTGGCATAGGAAAGGGGAATTTTGATATCGTTAAGGCCAAGTTGTGCGTGGCAGCAAAGCACGAAACATAGTATGTAATTTATATCATGGCATAGTGTTAAAAAGAAACTTATCCATTCGCTTTTTACTCCATTAATAGACTTCTAAATATGCAACTTGGAATAGTTATACGTCCGTGTGTTCACGAGGGCTTCAAAGCAATCAATACGTAATATTTGTGTTATTGAATTTTAATCGGAAAACCTTTGAAAAAATTTCACTTTGTGTGTAAATAGTCTTGGTAGTATGTTCAAGTTATTCAAACAATATCTAACAAAAGAAAGTATTCTCGCGTAGTAAGCAGTTGGAACAAATCGTGTGAAATCCTCCGTGTATTCTCGCTGTCTCTATCATTCACAAAACCTCTTGTGTGATTCTATAAATGTCTGATTATACGACTGCCTTTCTGGCAGGATTGGGTCACGCGGTCTTAATTCTAGTTGTAGATAAAGCATGGTTTTCGTTACCTACCGCCTTCCGTACACCTTTTTCGCAGTTGAAAGCATCTCCTAAGGAACGTGTCGCACTTTTGTTCTCCTTTAATATGGACATTCAAAAAACGCTTTCTAGTATGCAAACTGAGCTTACGTCGAGTTGCGTTTATACAAAAGTTCGCGCCTTATAAAGCCAAAGTACACCGGACCATTTTCTAGAATAGGTCGTTACCCAAAAAAGCGAAAAAAAAAAGATTTCTCCCTGTTTTGGAAGGCCAAATGCCAAAGAGACAATTCCTTTCCACGCCCATATGTGTTGTTACCTGCTTCTCGCACCTGTCCTCCCGGTCTCTTTCTTACCTGCTCTCCCGTTCCCTTTATGGCCATGTAAGGAGCTCCAGACAGACAAGTTAGAACAAGGAGACGATACGTGCGATAAAACTCCTCACCTTTTCTCCCTTTCTAAGCCTCCCATCTCCCTCGTTCCTTGATGAGCAAAATAAGAAATATTTGCTTGTCATGTTGACGAGCTTTAAAAGATTTTTTTTGTGTGTGGAAGAAAAAAGAATAAATAGGATTTTCATCTTATTGGACAATAGGGTTTTATTTGTAGTTCGAAGAAGAATTCAGTTATTAATTTATTTATGTTTATTTTTAAAAAAATTCTTAGCGGATCTTATTTCGAAAGGTTATTTTTCAATTCTTTCATTCTTAAGGTGAGAAATAGCTACAGTTACGGGCTCGCTTAGTTCTGGAAAGAAAAAAGAATAGGTCTGCTGTGACAAACTTTGTAAACATTTCCTTACGTTGAGAAATAGAAAGGGTGGACAAGAAGGAAAGAAAAAAAGGAAGGGAAAGGAAAGAAGAATGTGTGACTTTTTAGGGTTTCGTGTAAAGGGTTCTTTTTGCGGCTTCTTTCACACCTCTTAGATGAATGGATGACTTAGTGGTACAGTAATGGCTTAGGGAACACGTCGTGTTTGCGAGGAAAGGTTAACAGTCATGAGAAAAGGAATTTTGTGGATAACCAAAATGTAATAAAAAGGATATCGTACAATAGAAGTGAAATTTAATTGTACGAGACAGTGAGAGTTTAGTAGCTTTTATTTCCAGTGTTGGTTCTCACAGGTTTATTTACAAAAAAAGGATTGTGTTTTATGATCCAACCTCATTTTTTAGGAAATTTGCAATAATTATTCATAAAAAATTGTAATAACACCTTTCAATCTTTATGGATCATAATGGAATTACGGATCTCCCTCCTACACTGTAAAACAAAGTTCACCATTTTTACGAAGGTAACTTCTGCAGCAGTTCATTACAAACAATTTCTTAAACAAAAAGTTACGATTGCAGTAAATATAGATAATTTGGCTACTTAAGCTTTTTCTACAAGAAACTATTAATAATGAACTGTTACACAAGAAATCTTTGTAATAATACAAACGTTTTTTATGGTGTACTTCTACGTAGATCGTTGAGTTATATTACCGAATCGTCCACCTTTACTAATTCGTTAAGTCGAGATATTTTTATGCGAAATTTGATTCTGTCAGTGAAATCCCTGACGGATTACAACTTTCAGTTTTTAGTAAATCAAAAATACTTTTTCCTGTGCTGTAGATACTTATACTTCTTGAGTAGAATTTTACCATAAACCCGATTAATTTCCACTAGATTTTTAAACTTGAGTACATATGAATAGCTGAATTGGTTTTAAGACGAACCACGTTGAAATTTTGGCGTGTCATCGTTCTCAGCTTTCTTAGCATAATTGCACTCGTTATATTTGCAATTTTATGTCATATGTCTGCGTCAGAGCGGTACTTCTCAAACCTGAGCAGATTAGTCAAATTTGAGAAAAAAAGTGTTTATTGGTTAACAACTTAATGCGATTTAATCACACTGGGTAGAAGTACTATTCATAGATGAAATGTGGTACACAGAGTAAAACTTTTCAAAAGCACTGCTTTGTAGAAGCATACATGAAAGTACGACATTGAAGTATGTGATTATGATAAGTTCGAAGTACATACGAAAGCTGTTAAATTAGTCTATACAGTAAAATACTAAAAAGCTTAATTTATGTAATGCTGTAAAAGAAGCATAAAACGCAAAACATGTTTCGTGCGGTTCGTGCACATTTCGTACTAAAGTGCAAGTCTTTACATATGTATTTGAATAAATTTTAGAACTAACGGGTGTCCGTATGTTGATGTTGACCAATTACAGCTTCTGAATAAGAAGTCTTCTTCAACAGCACAAAATGAATCGTGCGTCGTTAAAAGTATATTGTATGCTTAAAGAAACTTTGAACAGTGCCCCCGGTGTTGCAATTTCACGTGTTGCAAAAGTCTGGGAATTTTCTAGCAGCACAGTCGCTTTGGGAGTATGCTAATTTCAAACATTCGATTTCGTCGGTTTTATTTGTTTTATTTTTACATATTCCTTTCTTCTGGGATGGCGGAGGTTTCTCTAGAGAACCAAGGAAGATTAAATGGGTTAATCAGGCGCTGAAATGTACAAACTTCATCGTTAATTAATTTGCGTGTGGTGCGTTCGTCTAGCGACGCGACACGTTTTGTACCCCAGAGGGCGTCCCAGGCAGAGTTGACATGTGCTAATGCGACATATTTACGAATTCCAGTTAGCAACACTGTGCAGTAGATGGTAAAGTTTCGACCCGGCTGCAAACGACCCATTTTGTAATACATTTTGCTTTTGGCCACCCTGCACGGCGTCCATATCAGGGTCCATTTTTCGTTTTAGCACTGTAAATTTGTAAACAGGGGCTAAATGTGCTTAAGGAACGCTAAAGAAATCGTGAAAACGAGGGCGTGAGGGTAAAGTGAAAGAGAGAGTAAAATAGAGAGAAAGGGTGTGTATATATTTGGACGCTTTTCGGTGATCGATGACGATTTGGCTGGGTTGTCGCGCTTGCGACGCTGCAAAACCCGCTTTTCTGGCTTTTGGGTTAGCGGCTCGCGGCTCAGAACAGAACGGTTTCGGTAGCCCGGGCTTTGCATTGTCCTCTCAGTTCCTTGCTGCTAGCCGAAGGTTGCGGAAGTGCGTGCTGCGTGCGTTCTTATCGAGTTCGTGAACCGCAAGAAACGTTGGGAGCAATAATTTTTCGAATTTACGTGCTCAGTGAAGGAACTTTACCCCTTTTAGCTCAGAATACAATTATTTGGCTAGGTTAAGTGACCAGTTCGTGATTTTTGGATTACTTGCTCTGAAATTTTCGAAAAAATTGTGCAAAAACTTTACGCCTGTTACGGATCGTTTAAGTACTTACTGGTAAGGATAAGTTTATTAAAAACAAGCTATGCAACCTAGTTATGACGAAAAGTTATGCAACTGCTAGGTTGGGATTCAGTTGGCGCCAGTTGTTTCAACTTGTCTCGTTCGTTAACACATTTTGTCACGAGATCCGTAAGAAAAATTGAACCGGTGTGCGTGACGTAAAGCGGGTCACACAGCCGTCTCGCGATAGGTGTAGAAGCTTTTGTCACAACACGCTAAAATTAACCCCTCAATCGCACATTTTTTTTCTTTCTTTCTGTTTCTCTCCCTCGCGTTTGGTCATTTGTGTCATCCTTGCGTTCACCCGCCGTTGGTCGCGTTGCTATCGCGTCATCCCCTTTACGAGCGTGAGCCGAGGCTCAGAATAGGTCTTTGTAACGGAGGGGAAAATCAATAGCTAAGACATTGGCACACTAGAGAACGTACACGTACAAGGAGGGGAGCATGTGTGGGTAGTCAGGGATGGAGCGGGTGAGGGTGATCCGTACCAAAATGTTGGCCCGATTCTACCTGTTGCCTCAGGGCGATTCGGCAGGCTAACACGAAGTATAAGCGACAAGCGTACCGTAAGTACCGCAAATGAGCGTATTCTACTAAATCGGTTAACTGGCAATTAATTTATTACCACATGGAAAATTAATTGCTATGATTAAGTCACACATTCTCCATAAACCCCTGCTCTCTCCCTCGTCTTAATTTTCCGGTGCTCATTGCCGTAATTTATGCACTTACACGATCTTCGACAAGAACCAGGCTGTTTGAGGCGGCTCATTCTTTGTCCGCTAAAAAAAAGGCTTCGGTCCAATTCTACCCGTTCTATCGATAGATTAGCTGTCTTGGGAAAGGTATTGGTTTCCGGTGTGTTAAATAGCCCGCGAAAAGGATTCCGAAGGATTTGCTGTGATGGGAGTCGGGCTAGAAGCTAATAGGGTCTGAAAGAAGGGCGAAGCTAAGGGTTTTTGATTGGTTAATGAGAAACGTCATTATGTCGGTGGTGGCGGCTAGGAATGTAATTAGCAAAGGAATCAGTTCGAGGGGATTAAAAAGCCTACGCACGCTGGCGGATTCAGTCAGAGAAAAGAACGGTGTACACAATCTTACTGAGTCAGGGAGTTTGAACGGTGAAGAGCATGCGACACTTTCAAGTCTTTGGCTAGGAGTGCAGCATTTTGGGTTTTGGGAGGGGGATCTTAGAAAAAATGCTCAGCTGGAGCGAAAAAAGGGGAAGGAAGCGTAGGTAAATTCACCGTGCCAAGCACGGTGGGAAGGGAAGTTGTTTGGCGCGTAGCCCTGCGGGCAAGAGTACACGTCTGCGCGAGGGAAGATCGCCTAAGGCTATCGATATGTTTTGCTCTGTAACTCGCGTAATATTAGGGCTATTGGACTCGAGCTTTTTGTGAAAAGTTAAGGAGCTCCCAGGGAAGAAAATGAGCTCGTTTCTAACTTATACTGCTGTACTTTTTGTACCTTCTGCCTCTGTCAAGAAAAAAAAAAAGTGATGAGAAAGACGGTGAAGGTAGAGAGAAGGACGGTAGAAAGTTAAAGCTGAATGTCTGGTAACCGAGGTAACAGTTGACGTGTGCTCTAGGTAATTGCGTTCTTCCGCTAGACAGACGTCTTGAGATGTTTATGGTTCATGTTTTGCTTTGGATAAGGATTTTTTCTCCCCTCTGGAAAAAAGTAATTCTTGGAAAATTTGAACGAGCTACAAATACTTGTGCGTAAGATTGAAGGGAGAAAACATAGGAAATTGTGTCGAAGGGTCTGAGAGTGACTCTTGAATAAAAAGGTTGGTTGACTGGTTAAAACGTTAGGAACAAAATATCCAAATATTAATATTAATAAGGTTTCATATGAGAGTTGCAAATCACCGACGAGTTTCTTTGAGAAGGTACTCCGTTTCCCTTCTTCAGAACAACTGTTTCCCAATTAGTGATACATCTTCTATGTAATTAAGGTAATCATTCATCGTCTTTCGCAATCCACGTACAGGAAATGAAGACGAAAACTAGTATACTGTGTAGTACGTGCAGACTTTGAATAGAAACCTGACCATAATAATCCGTATGCGTGGGACTCCCTAAAAGTTCTTTTCCCTTTATTCTTTTCTTCTTCTTTTCTGATCTTCCTTTTCATCTCGCAGAGATGCTGCGCAACCATCTCCTTTAAGATGAAAAGCTCTAACGAAGGAAAAAGAATATCTGCACCCCAAACTATTAACAAAAGATACAGTACTTAACACCAAAGCAGTCTTCCTCTGTTCTCTACACCCTCCGAGCTTCCCAATTAAGGAGTCAGACAAGACAGAAAATGTTTTATAAAAAGAATAAATAAATAGGAAACTCTTATCCCTAAAAAGGGACTTGACAAGGAGGCCGAAGAAGTTTCTTCGACGGGTTCCCCGTTTGGGTTTCGAACACACACACATACATACAGGCAGGCTTGGAGAATGAGGAGAAGAGAGAATGAAAGACGAAAAGAGGGACCTATTTTCGAATCCACCTTAGTTCAAAGTAAATTTAGACTCTTGACTCGTGCTTGGCCACCTTGTATGTATGGACGTTTTCCAGCGTCCTTTTGTTATTTGTTTATGGGAGAGGTTAACCTGATTCTTTTGCAACCCCACCCCCATCGTTTACTCTGTTTAACAAAGTACAAAGAGTAGAGGGGGCGATAACATATGAATAAGCCATTTTATTAATTTTCTTAGCGATAAATAGCATTATTTTTGTCTCGTGGGGTTCTAACGATCTCTCGTTGCCATTTTTCAAAAGGTTAGTGAAACCCTAGTTAGTGGGAGACAGACTGTGTGCAAACCTGTTAGCGGATAATTCAGATGTGTCTGTAGAAGGTATCATCTTTATGGAGTTAATGTCTTAATTGCTTCTATTGAAAGAATGATGATCCTCTTTCTTGATCTCCTGAGGGACAATTAGAGGCGAAGTCGTTTTACGGCTCCACTCGCGAGTGAAAGAAGGCAGTGCTGGGAACATCCGCTTTGGATGCTGTAGCGTAGTTAACCCTCGAACGAAATGACCCTCATTTGGTAGCCATTTCATTTTCCACCCCATTGTCGTGGGTTTTTCTCCTTAGACGAAAAACGGGATACTAAAAATAGCAGGCAATCTTTAAAGCTCCCTTGGGAATGGAACAGGTTTTTGTGATTCCTTGCGTGGGCGTGCGCAACGGGGAAGATTGGCCTGGAGGGTAAAGAGGGTGAACATGCGGCGCTGCACAATATTGAATAAGATTTAGCTTGATTTACCTTGTTTAACTTGATTCTGTCCCGTACTCATTCAGCGTTTGGAGGAAGGAGTTTCTTGATAAGCAAATAATTGTGTGCTTGTTCGTGAATTACTGATTCAAACTTTCGGCAGCAGACGAAAGACTTCGTGCAGAAATGGGATAGTAATGGTCCCGAGGGGCTGGTGTATCGATTTTCGGGAAACTTGGGTTGGATTACGACGTTAGGAGCAGTTAAACGTCGCAGAGATTTTAATTTTCGGTCTGTTTTATGTATTTTAATGAATTCTAAATGTTGGTTAATTTATTTATTCTTGATGATAATTGTTCATATTGAGGAGTTTTTCAGAGGTATTAATGATCATAATCATGTTATTTTTAACGGCAGAAATAGAATTCTTGATGGTAATTGGTACAATTAATACAGATGAGACTATTTTTACCAGTCCAGATCATCTTTTTTTTATGCAACACTACAAATGGAGCTAGTTACCCATTGTCAACATTTATATGGGTGTAGTTTAATATGCTTTGAGTAATCCTACAGAGGGGAGTTGAATCCGTTATAGATTAAAATTATTTGAATTACTTGAGCCGCATTTCAGTAAATATACTCTGTTGTATTTTTTAGCCATTTCGTGTTTCATTTTCTTTGCATTTCTTGTTTGTTTCTCTCTTATTCACGTCTTAAACTAATGTAATTCACTTACTCTCACTTTTCTGCTTAAAGAAATGGCGCTGAAACCGATTTAAGAATAAAGTCGTCATTCCGTAGTGATAAGTAACCATTGCTTGATTTAACGTGACTTAACTGAACTGGAAAGACAATCATGGTACGTTTGTGATTTTTTAAGAATAATTTTTATGACTCGACTTTAAACAGATTTTCTGTTGCAGTGAAGGGTTCTTTGTATTCTGACTCACCAATCTCATAGAATAGTCTGTTGATTTTACAATAAATTCACGATGAAAGGTCGCGGGGCTATGAGCTTTCAACTCTTAAAAACTTTTTATTTCTTTATCTAATGTCGAATTCCAAGTAGTTGAACATGTCTCGTCTCTCATCTTCGTAATTACACACCCAAGAAAAGTTCACCGCAAAGATCACCGATCTTTGACCCTTTGCTTCCTTGCTTCCAAAAAAGGGTAGTAGCACTGACAGTTAAAAAATAAAAATAAATAAAAAAAAATCTTTTTCCCGGCTTGCCTTAAAACATCTTCCAGACTCTTCTCTCTCGGATCCCTGACACTATTCACACCTGATTAACCATCCTCTTTCTCCTTGGTTGTTCCCACCCTGTCTCACCGTTACTTCAAAACAAAACACGTCCAAAAAATCCATACAAAAACCTACACCAGCATTGTAAGGCGACGATTCACATCCATATAAATTATAATTAATTCGCACCTTGGCACCCTTTGCTTTTCTAAGAATAATAAACAATAAGTTCATAAATTACCACGTAGTTTTTACCCGTGTGTCACCAACTAAATTGGTTCCAAGATTTCACAGACGATCTTTTTGAGGATGTATTTTTACCTGCGTTTTTTTTTCGTTTGAGACTTCTTAAAAAAAAACGAGAGAAAAAAGTTGGTTATAACTTTTCCAGTGGTTTTTCATGCACAGGGGGTCCTTGGGCACACACACAGACGTACACTCACATACTTGAGAACGAAATGTCTACCGAGGTCATGGCAACCGTGACACGTATGCAAATGTGTCGAGATTTATTGCCAAGGGAGCTTCGCACCCCGTTTTTCTATCCTAAGATTGTACGCAACTTGCCTTCGTACCTGATTTTCAAGATAAATAGGCTTAAGTCGATTTGATAATAAAAAAATGAACAGAAATGGAAAAGAAGTTACGAATTCAGAGGATTTCGAGCGAAGTTATGTTAATACAGAGCGCCAATGAATTAATCCGTTGAATTTACAGCAGTGTAAGCTTATTAATCAAAACTCTTGAGGGCATGTTTCGAACTGACGAAGATCAGCAAATCCATAGGCTATTTCAGCAAAGTGGACTGAAATCTGCGACGAGTTCCGCGCGAAAAACACGTTTGAGTTACGGTGGAAGTTTCACTTGACGACAAGAAGCAGCACTTTAATAGGAGCATTTACCTCTAATTATTGTTACAAGAGCAATTAAGTAATTAATTATTATTATTATTTCTTTTTACCTACATGGAATTTAGTCCAGCTTTTCTCAATTGACTAACTTTTGTTCATTAGACGTTGTCATTCTTTCTTTTTTTATTTAAAATAATTACATAGGAGTACACTGGAAAGCACATAGCGGAGACTGTGGGGGTATGGGGGGGGGGGGGGCACTGCATGCTCACGTCTTGACAACCACCTTGAGTTGCAACAAGTGTTATCGAATACTTTGCTTTACGGAGTATTTCGAGCATGTAAGTGTGAGTTACATGGATAACACAACTAGCACATTAAGTTCGAGATGGATCACTGACAAGCCTAGAGGAGTTTGATTAAGAGACGAGTATTTGGTAGAGTTTTATAAGCAAAGTTATAAACAGAATTTCGTCTTTTCTAGGAAACTGCCCTTCTGTGGTAAATTTCCATATTCGTTCCAAAAAGGAAGCGAGAAAGATCTTACAGGGAAATGAAGCCTTCGAGGGCGTGACACTTCATTGCATATGTAAAACGTTACATAAAACGGCGAAAACTTTTTCTCAACCTTATAAAACTTTCCCATATTGGGAAAAACTTTTATTGCTTGTCAAGAAATTCTTCGCTTCTAAGACTATCGTCACTACTAGTACAAAACTTTACGCCAGAATAAGTCAACGCATAAAAAGATTCGGCATGTTCTGGCGCAGTCTCGGAAAACCGTACAAAGTTCTTAACACTAAGTTTGCGCTATTAGAAAAATGCTGGCTTCCAACGTATTATAATTAAGGAGAATTCAATGTCCTTTTAAAAACATTTTTAAACATTTTTTCATTCTGTACATAAGTGCTCCGCAAATTAGAAATATGTATTTCTATTACCACTTGTTTTCCAATAATTTAATTTTATCTTGTATCATTGTTTCGTTTATTTTGTTAGAATTTAATGTTCATTTCTTTTGGTTTTGGTTTCGTTTATTCTCTTTACTTTCTTTTTCAAAAGATGCTTAATCCCGTAAGATGGAAGCATTGCACGTTGAAGAATGTGACTAAAACTACAAAAAAAGGGCTGGTAACGCGAATCTCTTCTCCTTTTCCTCCCGTGTTGGTCTCAAATATCACCCAGCTTCAGAAGTGTAAAGAAAATCTTAAGGAATTCGAGTTTTGAAAATGTTACGACAGGACTGTGAACAAGGAAGCGAGGCAAAAGGGAATAAATTTTGTGTAATAAAAGGTCGCTAATCATAGCCACCTATCTGAAACGGACATGTAATGGCTAGGTGGGGCTGTTGTGGGGGCGGGAGTGAAAGAAAGGGCTGGAAAGACATTGACGAGAAACATGCAAATGAACGGTTCTCTTTTTCCCGATGGCTTTTATGTATTTGGATAGACAGGAGGAGTTTTTATAGCATTTTTTTCCCCTTTATTTACTTTTATTTCGGAACTCTTTTTTTATTTTCTTTTACCAATGAATGAACCTTTGTGAAGCAAAGGAGCCGTATATGGCTAGCTAGCCATTGTCGGATTTACTTGTGTATCATGGAAGGGATGTTGGAGGTCTGAATAAAAAAGTGAAGAGAAAAGAGGGTTTCATGGATGGGCAGATGGAGTACACGAAAGGAAAAGTTCAAAAAGGGTGTGCCTCAACTGATTTTGCGTTTTGTTCAGAGTAGAATAGTTGAGCTGTTGAATTCATTTCCCTAGTGCAAAAGCACATCGTATCATGGGATGTGGGAGGAACAGGTGCCCAGTGTTTCCTTTTTATCTGACCGCATCCCGAAAAAATAAAGTAAAAATCCGCAGATATTAGCGTTACACTTTAAAAACTCCATAAAACGGAGACCTGTTATTGGGTGAAGTAATCGAAAGCATTTTAAAACATGCAGTGAGAGCTTCATGCTAGAGAAGCACTGAGGGAACTGGAAACATGGGTGGATTAGTGGGAGGCAATGAATTTGGCTTTATGTGCAGTAATTAAAGGAAGTGTGTGGATAATTGTAAATAAAATAGGCGAAATAATTATGATAAGGACGTGTGCAAATTTGGGGTTCGTGAATGGAGAGTTCACGCGACCTTGGGCAAAAAGTGCAGGTTTGGTCTGGGTACAGTAGAATACGGAGATTTCATGACAGGTGGGATGACGTCATTGATGGTTTAGTCAACAACTTGATGTTAGTACAGGTGATCTAAGTGTCAAAAGCATGGATTCTTTAAAGCTTTCAAGTGAAATATGGGACTAACCTTACGCACGAACTTTTCAGAACGCTATATAATGATTGTCTCCACGTAGAATGGAAGTTAATTAAGTATTAAAGTAGCGATTGCTTTACTGGGATGACGCTATTAATTAATGGCGCTATTCATTCGCTTTTTTTGTCTGAAATATAAATTGACACATATTATTGTACATTAAATATTGTACTTGGTAACTCTGACTTCCCTTCAGTATATACTGACAAATCTTTCGCCATTTACTGTGTTTGGTAAATGTAGTACACTGGGTCTACAAATATAGTAAATGCACTCTTAGAGGGAAAGTAAAGCTAAGTGAGTTCTAGTGAAATCAAAAGTATGTTCCAAATCATGAGAACACAATTCTGACACTCGCGACATAGAAAGCGTGAAACGAAGTACAGACTGCAGGTCTATAAGCGTAATATGACTCAGAGTCGTCTTTCCAAAGCTGCCAGCTTCCGACATAACCGTTCAATTTACTGGCTGTCAAAACCGAAAACAACAAAAATGATGGAACCTACTCTAATTCGAATGACAGATATGTTCCATCTTATTCAAATCTTTTTATAGACATACGAGGAAAATTGACTTGAAAATGAGATCCATCGCATCCATTCCTTCACCTCTCTATCATTTTTCAAAGCTTCCAATATGGGCACCAGAATGTGCATTCTTTGTGTCCGTACTGATATTAAATCGCACTCAATCGTGCTATATATGTAGTATAAGTCCCAGCCACTTAGCCATTTTTATCCTTTTATCCAGCCTGCATTTAACTAGTTATAGTCCTCGTAATATTTCCTAAGTGAATATTTCTTTCCTTACTCGATCTTCAAAAGTACTCATAATCGTTTATTTAGAAACTAAGGTACGAGTTCAGAGAGGAGAACTATACTAATTACAGCTTCAAAAGCTGTCAAGCTTACGTTTCCGTGTTGGTCACTCTCTGTGCCTACTTTTACACAAACAGTATAAAGTAGTGAATAATTTTCAATTTTAGAGTAAGTTAAGTTTTGAAACATTCGCGTGTAGAGCCTTTTAGCTCACTTCATTTTGATTTGAGAACTTTTGTAGAGCTGAAAGCTTGAGTACTTTTCGTGTAGTACCTACCTACAACTGCTACGTTTCAGTCATTCTTTAAATAAATTTATAGGTTTACCTAGCCTATTTCCGATCATGCAGTAGCCGCATAAGATAGCTTTTACTTTATTTGTATTTACTGAGTTCACGCTTAGCTGTAATCCTTCTATTTTAAAAACTAATAATGCTGAAAGCTGTTAATTAAATAATTTAATTGCATTCTCTTAAGTTTTACTTAATATTGTTCAAAATAACAAAATGTTTTTTTATTGGGTGATCTATTTATTCCACACAAAAAAAATCTTATAGAGTAGCTACATAGTTTAATAATTTGCTAAGAATATGTTAAGTAATGTTACCAGGTTATAAATATGGTTTTGCCTTTCCCCAAGGCAAATACTTCAGATTTCTGGAGTTGAGGACACAAGGATTCCTGTCCTCGGTCATTTTTAAGAACATTGAGGTCAACTGAGGGTGACCTGTTTCTCTTCCCTGGTGTTTACGGAAGAAGAAGCGAAGTTTTCGGAGTTGCACATATTTTGAGACTTACTTATGCAAAGAACTTTGTCTCTCTCGCCCGCTCAGTCCGTTGCCCGGTCTGGCTGCAAAGAAACATCCTGAAGGATTTAAACATCCAAGAAGGCAGTGAACACATGCGTAAACGCATAAAGAACTACAGGGACGAGGATGAGAACGGCGAGCTGAAAGAAAGCAATGAAAAGAAGACATAAACAGATCCGGAAGTTGGCACATGGTGAACTTGTCTTCATTTCTTTCTTTCAAATTCCAGTCCTTTACTCATACAACGACTGCTTCCAAATTCGAGATATTTATTATAGATAACACCTTACTGACCCATACTGTGAGTTAGCCTAAGTTAATTTACCCTTTCATCAGGACGTGGTAACTATTCGCTTTGTTATACTGATGTTTCAAGGGTAATTGACCCCCGTGCGTAATATTATTTGCCTGGTGTGAAGAGACTGTTTAACCCAGTAGCTCTGGATACGTGCCAAGATAAATAAATACGTTTAAACAGACCCCACGTTTTGACTTGTGTGTGCACACGAACTACGTCATGGTCAAGTTCTAAGGTAACGCTGGGTGCAACTCGAGGGGTAAGTTAGTGAAGGTGAGACACGCGTATGTGCGAGCGTATTCTATTACTCAGAAAGAAAAGGGTGTGTGCTTTTAAGTGTGAACGTAACTGAAATGGGAAGATGGTCTGAAAGGTGTTAAAGATATGGATGTGTTCTTCAAAACGCTAAGACGAGTTATAGTACGCTTTCATAAAAAACAACATAGCTATATAGACGGAGGGGTAAAGAAGCGTGTGGAATCTTGTGGGAATTACAAAGTGTTTCAGACACCCATTAATTTCGGGAGATGAAGGAGCTGAGTGAGATAAAAGTTGGCATAGAAAAGCGAACTTGTTTTAAGTAAAGAATTTTGGAGTGCTGGAAAGAAATAAAAGGGAATGAAGAGTGGAGATAGGGAGCCGCGGAATAAAGAAAGGTTAGAGTTCAATAGAACTTGGTTTAGATACGTAGTTCAAGTTTCTAACATTCTTTATTGATGCAAAACTTTTTTTATTAGTGTCCGTGTTGTCTGGAAATTTCTAAAAATGATTTACAGAAGTTGACAATTCTCGGTGAAAACCTAAATTCTTATGAAAGCGTAATAGATGCACGTCACAGTTCGATTCAGCATAAAGTGACGTAAAAGGCAGCCAAGAAATCCTTTCAGGAAAGTTTGATATAAAATTAATAGGTTAGTGCACGGCTGTAGCCACAATTTCCGTTCGGAAGATGGAGTCAGTCTGAAATTTGATTCAGTACTTGGTTTTGCCGATGTTCATCATTAAAAATACGAACTTCAGGAGCGGGTAACCCCATAATTCCCCCTGGCTACGGGCCTAGGTTAGTCTCAAAAAGCATTAGTTTAGGAACATTAGTAAGATTGCGAAGGGGGAAGGCACCGAAAATCGAAACTTTCGGTCATCCGAAGCCGCCATAACAATTAAAGCACAAGACCGTTTCATTTAGTCCTTTGGATTCAATATTTTTGGGAAACCAGAGTTTCATTAAATCAAAAAAAAAAAAAAAAAAAAAAAAAGAACCAGAGATATATTTCTACAAAAAAATCTGAAGTCAAATGGTTGTATTAATTATGGAAGCAAAGCAGACTTTCTTAATATCAATATATACTTATTTTTTCATTTTGTAGTGACTTAATTTCTAACGCAATATTGCATAAGAGCGTCGTAGCCTTATCGATTATACAAACCGTATGCAAAGTAGAACATCCATCCTATGATTACCATACTCACTGTGAATGCCTCTAAGTCGATCAAATTCAATGCGACATTGCACATCTTGTAATGCAGCGTATTTTAATTCAAAAACTTCTAAGCCAGATACTGAGGCTCAACATATTACCTTGTCAAAGCATGTGACAAGCTCGTAAGCAAAAGCGATCGAAACGAAACCCCTGAAGTCCGGTACTACAAGGTACACTTTCTTTTGCCTGTTAATGAATTATTCATCGCAGAACCTCAAACGCCGTTCCTTACGCAACTTTGAAGTCCCCCAACAGCGAACCTTCAAAAAGCTTCAACGAAAGCACTTGAGTCATAGAAAGTTTTCAAACTCCCTTCTCAAAACTGACCTACCGCTTGTGAGCTTAATTCCGACCGTCTCCCATCTACCCCACTGCCGCCTTTTTAAAAAGTAAAAAACGTTATGCACGAAACATTGGAATTCAACGTTGGAAGTTTGAGATAGCCATCGACAAAGAGCTATCCAACTACTTACTAGTTTTTTTATGCGTCATTCTCAACATCTTTAGCTATTCTTTACAAGTGAAACGACGAATGAATAAACAGAAAATAAATACCAAGTAGGCGTATTAGTCCTTGCCGTTTGGTGAAATTTCTAGTCCGTTTTTGCTAAGTACTTTGCTTTACAAATAAATAAAATAACTACGTTTATTCCATATGATGTCGGAGTTGTGTATTCAGTACTCAATTTTATTTTATTTTAAGAATTAACTTAAGCTTTCAGTTATATTATTCTGTTTTGTTACATTAGCTCTTTAATTCAGCTCAAGCTTTAGAAAACGCAAAATAGTTACTCCGTATAAGTGAGAACAAGAAATTATTTCACATATTCTGTTCCTAATTATGTTTCTTGTTCGTTTATTTTCAAGTTGTGGGACTTAAGGGCAACTTTATTTCCACGTCGGAGTCTCCAATTCAGTACCCTATACGTTCGGTATCACCGGAATCCACAACCAATACGTTCCAGTCGCAAGAGAATGTCAATGGTGGCTCGCGACTGGTTACCAAGCCACCATCGCAGCAGCCATCCGGTGCACCCAGTACCATTCGCCCGACTATTAGCATCACCTCCGCGGAAGGTGCAGTAGCCGGTTCGGTACCAACTGTGAGCCAATCGACCAAATCAAGTGAGAAGCCAGGCGCTTTTAAACGTTTCATTAAAGCGCCCAGTAACAACAAAGCTTCCAACGCTGGTGGCAGTAGCACGACTTCCAGCGATCAGCGTCCGTGGAGCACCGTCCTCCCTACGGACGACGTTACCACGGAGGGCAAAAAGGGAGCCACTGGCAGAGACAGTCGTTCCACGTCGCACTCGCCAAGGAATTCTTTACCGGCAGCGGCTAGCAGTGGTCATACTAGTGGCGCCCCTAACGGTAGCGCGGGTAAACAGCTCTGGGACAAGAAACAGAGCGGGAAAGGTGCCGATTCAGCATCAGGTGGGATTAAGAACCCTCTATCCCTTGGCCTGATTGACAGCAAGAAAATGCCCTTCGGACAGTCTTCCAGTTCCAAATCCAGCGCCGCCGCGGCATCTGGCGATGGACATTTTGACTGTAAGTACAACACTTCTAACAAAGTGTTAGTGTAGAATCTTTACAAAATTCAATACTGTCATTTATCGAAGCCTTGAAACTACAAATCAGCCATTCGATGCTAACAACTGCAAGCCTTTCAATTCGACCAGCAAAGAAAAAGCAAAGGGAACAAGCGGAATTTCAGTGGAGCCTTATGGCACCTTCCAGTGTTTTATCATCTAATGGCGGATTTTGTACTTTCTGGCCGTTAGGTGCGTTATTTGACAAAGACTATCCTGTTCGATAATAGGCCTTCTTCCGCATGTTACCGTCTAGTTAACTGGCTGTTATTTGCTGGTAATTTCAGACACAAGTTATTTACCAGTTACCCACCTATCAAAACAAGAAAGAAGCGAGGCAGAAACTCTCAGTTATGGTTAAGTTCCCTTCGGATTCACTGCCAGTTTTTTTCATGGATCTATTGCAGTAAATGACTATTAACTTGGTATTCATATCCAATAATACAGGAGCTTTATCAGATAGGAAACCGCTTTTATAAGATTTTTTCAATTATGTGTAAGGGGAAAGAAAATGGAGACAAAATTTGTAAGTAACAAATGCAGGTCGTTTTTGTAATTAACAAAATATAATTCCTCGCTTACATAACATACAAAATCTATGTGCAAGTACCATGGGAAACATCCCAATGACATTTATCAACGGAACAAAATTATCACACTGTGGAAGAAACTACCAATTACTTTGTCCTCTCTTCCTTATTGCCCTTTACTTGTCACTTTTTACCTTTACGGTTTTGTTGGCTTCATTGACAATTGTTTCGTCAGTCTCACTTTTCTTTCTTCTTTCATTCTTCTGATCTCTTCTCAAGAAATGCAATCGTTAATTAAAGAGTATGATCTTGAATGGCAACTAACTTAAAATATGGTAGATTTGCGTAAAGGAATTACAAGCTAGTTGTCTTTTTATTCATAAATGCTAACATGATTTAATTAGCGACACAAGGACACGTTATTTATACACAAACTTAATAGATATTCTTAAACACAGTTAATTTACATTGAAGGGAAGATATGTTTCACAATATTCTGTTGAATTTCAGTGTTATGAAAAAAATGGGAACTAGCTGTCTGACAGTTGTTTATGTTATTATTCATAAACAGTTTTCGAAGTGAAAATATAATTATACATTACTTAAACATTTTTTGAAACCCAAAGGATTGTGTCGATTCAGTTCGAATCACTTCTTTAAACAAAATTGCAAGTCAGTTAAAATCAAATCAAATTCAGTTCAGATGCAATTAAAATAATTTTATAATGCATTAAAATGCAAACAAAGTATTTGTATGGCTCAAAATTATTAATCAGTCAAATGTAGAAAATTGCCTTCTTATTGTATTTTTTTATTGTTATTATTAATGGTATTGCATGCTGACAGATGTTGTACGCTTAATTTGAAGAAAACATGCCAGCCGTACCCAGGCGGTAATATGCTAATTCTAATTGGCGGGTACAGTATTGTACGCTAAACTTGAAGGAAAAAGACGAGGGATACATAGGCAGTAACAGGCCCATTCTAACCGTCAGTTAAAGTACGTTAATCTCGAAGAAAAGAAAAAGACCAACTTTAAACAGGGAGTAATGTGCCAATTCTAATTGGCGGATAAGTACGATATACTTGAGGAAAAGACAGTGCTAAACAGGCGGTTACACGCACATATATTGTTCAAAAACGGCTGTCTGAATTTACCGGGGAGAATTGTAAACTGTGCCGGGATGTACCGGCAAAATAAGGGAGGCTCAGAATCGCAATTTTTTCACATGGGTATTTTAATTTTAAAATAATTATAACTTTTTCACAAAAATGGTCCCGAGTTACAAGACTGTTTGCCTTTGTCTGGCTCCGTAATAGCTGTCAGAGTACCAGGTACTTCCTCGTACAGCTTAAACCTCCTACCAGGGTGCGTGTCCTTTTGCCCACAATTCCTAGTGCATTCAATTTTTTCCTTACAAAAATTCCCTAGATGAGACGGAAATTTATTTATGATCACGTGACTTTATGCTTGGACTGAATGATCACTCAAAAAGCGCAAAATGGGACTAAAGAAAAATCTTGCCAGGAAATAATCCATTTATAGCACAAATGAGACGCTACTAACGCCAGAGGAATCGGAGATTCTTCGCAATTCCCCGAAGCGAACATTTCAGGTTCTTTGAGCTTTCGTCGCATATAAGCCTTTTAAGATAACGTATACTAATGCGTAAATATTCATCACAGAAAGTAAGGGAGCGTTTGTATATTCGAGAACAAAATTTGCTGCTCGGTGATATTCCAACGCCCGGTAATAGTATTGATTTCTGAGTACGCAGACACTGCTGGGAGCTTCAGTAACGTATAACTATGTAATGTGTATTAGTTCCGGCTTCAGGGATATTGTAACCCACTTCCACCTTCTCCCTCCACCCTCGGAGTGCCCCTACCAGGGGGCTGGTAATTTCATCCTACTCTAAGGAAGCTCCTCCTACATTAAGTGCAACAGCGCTGATTGACATCTTTGTTTATAGCTCATTACAGAGCGTTTGCCACTGAATGGCTTAAATGCGTAATTTACGATAGAGTAGCTTTTATTCTAATAAGAGTTTCCGTCTGTTTTAACATTTTAAGTTACAGAATCTACAATGAAATCTCACTATAACGTACACTGGCTTGATCAAACAATCGGCTGTTGTGTACCAGTCCGCATATTCCGGCAAAATACATTTATTCCTATACTGGCTGTTATGCACAGTCAGCTGCAACGGGCACACTTTCTGTCCCTCCAGCGTGTAGCGAGATTTTATTGTATTTGACAATATGTAGAAGCGAATTAAATTACGAATCTTCTGCAAAAAGCTTCAGTGGCGTTTTTGACGTCTCCTTCCCACAGTCCGTCTTGCAGAAAGAACAAATTCTGACTTCACGAAATTTACAAGCCACTATTAGCTTTTAAGAGCTGGAATTTAGAGCTTCTGAAACAACGCAATCTTTGCTAACGGTTATTAAATCTCAGAATTCGAACATCTGGAGTGCTTCCTGATGCTTCTCAGCAATTCTTTGCATACAAGGATTCACTCCACATTAGCTGTATTAGATTGATGCATCTCGTGGATACACCTCCTTTGTAAAGTGCGTCAATAGATGGCGATAAAAGTGTTTCTTCTGTACTAATTCCTAACTGCTGATTGCCTTTTGGAAATTGAAAATTGCCCTCGTGGATCTTGCGGAAATCAAAACTTACACTTGTGACAAAAATTCGCCTGCGCTACGTGTCAACATGGTCATCACTGCTTTACTCACAGGGTGCTAGGAATATCGAACGGTGGAACAGATTCCCGCTAGAAAGGGCTTGTAGCGTCATGATATCCAGGATTGCGCTGTTCAATCTGTGAGCGAGATGTTTTGGGTGCGAAATATTTTTCATGGGCTCAAATACACATTCAGAAGAATCACATTTAGAAATCGTATAAAGTCGTCGCACTATAAATCGTTGGACTAACACGAGCCATCAGACTGAAAGAAAGGGTAAATGGATGGCAGAGATGGGTAAAATAGACTGGATTATTGATGTGCCAGGAAACGGGCTAGATAAGTCAATAATGCGCAACATTGTTGTCTTCCCACATCAATACTTTCTCTTCTCTTTCTTGGGTATTACGTGTGCTCAACTTTGATTATACCCGTCCTTATTCCCATCCTTCTTTTTTTGTTTAAGCTTTTTTGTCTTTCTTCTTTGAGGAAACGGCAATGTCCCCGCTGCGTGCAGAGAAATTCCTTAGTCTATTTATCGGAAATCGATGACTTCAGCCCTGTTAGCTAGTCTAGCAATACAGCTTAGCTTCGAAACCAACCCGGAGCCATCTGCAGGCAGAAAATGGAATATTGCCCAAACCGCGCCCGTGACACGATGACGACCAATGAAATATTAATGGGCCAAAAAGCTAATACTTAGGGACTTTCACCGCGCCAAAATGATTATAAGCCTTAGAGTAAATGACTTTTGAACTGAACCTATGAATTAACGTCCTAATTTATGGTGTATTGGTGATGGGCGGGGTCGGAAAAAAGTGTAAAATGCGCAAGTTACGTTGGGGTTTTCAAGGTGAAAACTAATTTCACAGCGTTTATCTCAGAAAGCGGCTACCCTTCCCCCTTTCACATTCAGTTACTCCTCCTTTGATGTAAAATTTCGGTATTGCGAAGTAAAGAAGTGACGCCGAAGCGTGTTAAAAACTTGTTTGCCGGCTAGTTTTTAGCTCATTTCCATGCTTGATTAGAGGTAAGGCAAGAAACTTCTCGTGGTTCTTTACTTTGAAAAAAAAACTTCTATTTAACTTAGATAAGATTATATTAAAGCTCGTGAGAAGGGTAATTAAACAGGTTTTTACTATCTATTTAGCACGTTTCATTCAAATTCGCAGGATTAATTTAGTGTTCCCATCCTAGGCTTTCTCCTGCCTGATTATTTTATTTCTCGAACTAAAGTGTTTCTTAGCTTTAGTTATATGCTTCGTGAGTGGAAGAAAGAATAAGTTTGTCCAAGCTAGGTTGTGGGAAGACTAAGGGCTGGTTCTTATTAATTATTTCTGATTAGTCGGTTTATAAGAATCAAGTTCAACGAGCTTCCGCCACTTCGTCGTATCACGCATAAACAAGTATACTTCTTGAAAGATCTTTGAAGTGTGAAAAATATCGCTAGTGGTACAGTGCATGTTACAACTGCGTATTTGGCGTGATACAGTAGTTGGTTATTCTGTGGTTTGATCTCATGGAATGAAAGGAAATATAAGGCTATTCATGTGCCGATTGTGCATGGTAGGTACAGGTATCATCGCTGAATTTTCCGCTGTATTTGCATGTTGTTGGTCGATTTAGAGTTTATCGAGATAGGTTTGATCAAAGGGCGTGTTCTTTCTCCTTCCTTGTCTAGAGAATATTTTTGCTCTTCCGTTTTTAACGAGGTGCCCATGGAGCTATAAACAATAGTAACGACTTGAGAACGGATTTTAAGTATACCTCGACGCTGCACGACTCCTCTTACGAAAACGGTCCGGTGGGTCTCTGTATTTATCACGCACCTCGGAAATTGCTAGTGAATTTTCGTAGCCTTCTGTGCTAATTGGGCACGCGTAGGATTTTCCATGAACCGCTTCTTCTTTTGAATATTTTACCGATAGTTTGACGCCTGAATATTACTAAATCAGTAATTCCTGAAAGGTTAAAAAAAGAAACATTTTCTCTTTTAAGGTTCCCATTTTTTTAAGTACGAGAGCCTGCTTTAGGACAGTCAGGGGTAGATCATCTCCCATGTCCGTCCTGTGTAAGGGACGCAGAACATGGGAAGCTTGGGAGTGTCTATTTACATATTTAGCACCTGTTAGTCTAGTTGGGTGGAGTTAGCTGGCTGTTATTATATGGACTTTCGCACGCTCTGAACTTTTTACCTTGAAGAGGGGGCGGAGGAATAAAAGCAATTATTCTGTTCTGGGTTAGGAAGGTTTTGTGGGGGAAGTATTCCTCGTATGGAGCAATATTAAGATTTAGCCTCGATAAGAACTACGTGAAAGCTTTCGAGAATTCGTTAACATAATTGCTGCACTAACGGTCCTGGTTTCTCAGCCACCAACTACTCCTCCCCCTAAGGCGTAAGGAAACATGTTTTTGCTAATGATTACCAAATGTGAAATGGAAACTAGCTGTGTTCGTAAGAGCTGAGTCACCTGAATCGAAATTTTGGTAACAAGAAGTGAAAAAGTGGGAATAGTGAAAATGTCTTTTGAATGATGCAACGTAAACTTCGAAAGTATGTTTGAAAATTACGACAAAAATTCGTTTTAATAAATTGTAAATGCTTTTTGTCAGTCTATCCTGTAGCTTAATCAGTTTTAGTACACGTATAATTTCGTGTACGTGTTCGGAAAAAATGAGAGTTCGCACAATTGTTTTGCGATTAAAGCAATTTTTATTGAAAAATGTACTACGCATTTTTTATCAATAATTTTTAAATGCAATCCAGTTGAGTGTTCCAGATTAATTATTTTAATTAAAAAAAATAAACTTAATTAATTTCATAACCCAACATTCTATGTTTCTGTGTACGTGTCATTCCATGAGTTGTACTTTTTAAGTTTCTTGAATCCTGCATTGATTCAATCTAATAAGTTTTGCTATTTTTTTTTGTCCCAATAAATGTTAACACATGACTTGGGTAAATAGTGTAAATATCCATCTTGATAAATCAACGTAGGAGATGTTAGCTATCATGACTTGACACGAAAGCGCTTACTCTTTTGACAGAGATTGATCGTTTGAATAAACTACAATGGTTATAAAGCAGATCTGTGATGACGTCATAGAATCCCTGAGTGACCCCTAAAATGGGGATCTCAAGTTGGGATCAAGAAAGGGAGTGCTCTGTTTATGGTATCTTTTCCGTTTACTTAATGTTTGTGAATGAAAAGAAAATCCGTGATAGCGTTTAACAAAAACAGAGGGGTATTGAAGAAGATGAAGGAGACAGTAACTAGAGAAAGAGAAGAAGAAAGTTTGGTATTACAGGCACGGGATCAAATGGTTTATTGCATGTATCCTTGTAAGGGCAAAAGCAACTTTGCTGTAACAATGAAGCATGTTTCAGTAACTTAAGTGATGCGAGAGGTTGTTATGAAAGTTGTGGGTCGTGAAAAAAGGGTGCTTAATAAGGGTTTTTGCTTACCTTCGGCGGCTGGGCGGTGGCACACCGGTGGCGGTTCCTGTTGTGCACCTTAGGAGGTCGTAACTGTGATAAGAAGTTATTTTTCATTTAATTGAACCACAGGAGTTCCTTTGTTTTTCATTCGCTTTTCTTCGCTTTTCGGCACATATGGACAACAGATATTACAAGTTGAACAGCCTGTCAAAATTTTTATTCCTTTTGCAAGATATTTAGTATAATGCTAAAAATGAATCTTCGTGATCATGTTTACAAAACAGGATCTATATAGTTTTAATATTCGGCAAAACCGAAACAACAATGTCTGTTGTTACTTATTCGCTAATTGAGGGGTATTTTGAGTGATAATAGTTCATTTGATCATGACGACTGTTTCGAGCGCTGCGACATCGCGTAGTGGTGTTCCGAACTTTCCATTTCGTCCTGTAACCTCTTGTAAGTCCATATAATTGTCCACAGAGTTAAGTCTATGGTTACGTCGTTTCAGTAAATTTAGCGTTTTTTCTGCGTCATACAAGGCGGACCCAGAGTGACTTTACTGGCCAGCAAAGCTCATTTCACGTTAGTTAGTCTTCTAGATAACACAGTTGAAGTTTCACTACCCTTCAACGAATAGGAAATATTGAAAAACAGGCAAATAGGAAGGTAGCGATTATAGTTCCGTTACAATGCATATTTAAGCTATTTAGTACAAATTTACATGCTTCAAAATACTATTCTCCAAACTGATTTTGTTAGACTTCTTACTTTTACAATCATTAAGGATAACTGAAATTCAGATTTTAAATATCTTTTTCTTTTTTTTCCATCGTAACGTTAAATTCCTCCAATTCAATGCGTCGTCATCCTGGAAATGCACTTTAACCAATCTCTTTACTCAGTTTTTGATCATGAACATAGGTTATGGAGCACTGTTCAAAGGCAAAGTAGACTTTTACGCTTAAGTACGGAGTTAGTGTGTAAGATATAAATAACCAAGTCCATGTGTGATAAAGTATGATCGGAACTATTGCGTTGTGCAACAGGTGTTTTGAGAAAGCGCATTCCTAATGTTCGTTGCGGAAGTAATGCTAGTAAATGTTTGTTAACTTAGCAACAGTTCTATAACTAAGATTACGTTAGAAACTGGCAGAGGCGTACAAAGAAACGATGGGGTACTTCCCGGCTGCTTAGCAGAAAGCAGGCAAGTTTCCTTACTGACGCTAATGGTTGCCATAGCAATGCACCGTGTGTCTATCTCCTTTTCGTCTCTTCCTCTCTTCATAAAGCAGATCTATTTTCTCACCCAAATAGCTTGCTTAGAATCGACTTACATTCATCAGAACGTCTTGGGAGTGTACCCACTCTGAGCTAATGCAGTCTGTAATCAACTACTTCATTTCAATCTTCCCGTACTCCGTAGCCTCAATAGCCCTGTGGGTAGCGTAAAACGTTTTAGTTCTACTCTCCTTTGATTTGTATAACCTTCCCTTACAGACTCTCAACTGGTTCACAGTTAAATCCGGATATCCTTCTTTCTCTCTCTCGTATGTGGTCGCCAATAGCAACTCAAACGTTCGTCTCCCAGCATTTTCCTTTCGACTGGTCCATTCGTATTACCATACCGCAGCTTTCATACAGAGCCCTACATAAATATGAAAAGGACCTAAAACAACGTACTTCACCAAGATTTTAGTCAGTATTGAGAAATAGTTGCAAAAAGAGTGCTTTAAAGATTGTTTTCATTCAGAATCAGACAACTTCTGAAGTATGAAATGGTATTTTTATTGTATTTTGCTTTCAAGCTCTTTAAAAAAAATAGTAAAATTATAATCCGGCTATTGATCTATTTATAATAGCGCAAGTTATAACCATCCTATCACGGTTTTCAATTAATATAAAAAAACTTTAACTTCCTCAATCAGTTGAGATCAGTGATTAAGAAATAGAATAATTGACGTAACCAAAAAACAACCTTTTTGGATAAAAAATGCTGGGAAACTTTATTAAGGTGTGCTGAAACAATGTTTGCCTTTTTTACCGATACAATTCCATTTGACTATTTATCAGACTATCATCAGACGGTCCTCGTGATATCCGTGAATAAATTTGGATATTCGATGAAAGCAACACAAAAACATATTTTGACAAAGACAGTATCACGGCTATTGACTCCACCAGGGCTAGCAAAATCGTAGTTCTGTGGTAGTGAGGAATAAAAGTGCTTCTCGAACTTGATCGTCTAGTGCGCAAACATTACTCGTCTGAAAGTACCTTTTCCTAAGGTGAATAGGTTGAATGTACCGTTACCCAAAGAAACCTAATTTTTATCCAGTATTGGGCAATTTATCGATGTTTAACATGCACTGAAATTAAGAGTTGAAAAAGTAAGACTAAGGATTCGTTAGAGGACTGATTCTAACTTTTTGCTGTACTATTTATTTTTCAGAATGTTTATTTCATCTAAAGATTATTTTAATGTATCTCTTTCATCAATGTAATTTTAATGTCATTACCGAAAGATCTGCAACTTTTACCCGGTTTTCAGCAGTTCCAGTCTGAGAAAACCGAAGAAAGCGCGGGCTTTTCCTCACTGAGCTATATCGTCAGCATATCTACCGCTAGATGGTGAAAGGTGTCACTTGTACCTCGTAACAAAAACAAATTTATACGGCTGCTTTACTATGGCCTTTGCTGCGCTGGCGGACGTCGCGTGAACCGAGCGTTCGTCTCTTGAGTTCAGCGTGACGTGCGCGCAGTGCAATTTGAGCAGGAGCAGGAAAAGACGTTGCACTGCGAAAGCCATCGCAAATTGGCGTTTTCATTGGCTGGCAACTCTGTAAGGCAACATTTCCTATCTGCTGTCCCGTTTTCCACCGTTGTGGTTTTCAAGGATTGTACACACGTCGCCGTCTTTGTAACTGTGTGGTATATTCCTTAGTGTTCAGATCTTACGGACTATTCAGTGGACAGTTAGAGCAGATTAAATTAAGCTGTTACACGCACTGTGCTGTACGTTGCCTTGCTTACCGTGGATTATAAGTGCAAATTTTGTGTGGACTTTATCTCCTGGTTTCACCTTAGACCAAGAGACAAATGGGAAACCGGAGTTCGAACCAATAAGGACTTACCTTGATCATGATGTGCATTTATTCCGTTAATGCGTGTGGGTGGTTATTATTCTTGATCATAAACAGCAGCCGCAGCAGCCATCTGCAATTCGGGACCTTGTCGCAACCCCGATAACGTTCCCTAGGCCTTTTTAACTCACACCACGGCTAACTCTCCTCTCGGCTTTTATTTGCCACGCTTTAAGTCTATTACCATCCGTCCAATTCTTTCCTTCCTCCTTCTCTTTCTCCGTCTCTCCCTTCCTGATCCCTTTTACGTCCCCATCTCATCTTAATTCTCTCTTGCGCACCCATTTGCTTTCGTTATTCTCCGAGCCTTTGCCATTTTTCCTTTCAGGTTTTCAGGCATTTTTTCACGCACGTCCACTTGACCTTAAAAAAAAAACGACGAAAGTGCATAAAAGCTAAAAGATACACAAGGAAACAAAAGCAAAACAGAAAACAAGAATTTTAAGACCGCACACTTTCGTATCTCCGCCCATAATTTCCCCACTGCATTGGGTACGAAGATTTTCGTTACTGCATGCTGGAATCGGCGCAGTTCTGTTTGGAGTGACCGGATCTGGGCGAAAAAAAAATAGAAAAATAAAATCTTCAGTCGGTTTGGAAAGCCTGTATTGCCAAGTGTTGATTCATTGCTGTCGAATTTCTATTTGAGGGTGATAAAGCCATGGGCAATGCTGCGACTACCAAGAAAGGAGATCCCTCCGACAATGGTGAGTTTCCAAAGAAGATGAAGGAAGGAAGAGAAATTGTAGTTTGTAAACTAGTTTATAAACAATGCGAAAGAAGTTGAAAACGAGGAAGCCTTAGAGACATAAAAAGTAGCGAGGAGCATGTTACGTGTTTGTGTTTTCGTGGTCTTGGTTAATGATTCAGGTGTCAATTTATTGACTATTAAGTTTGCATTGTTAACGCATTGTTTTAATACTTATTAGAATTGAAAGTTTGGGATTGGGTTATTGATTATTTATCCGTTTGTTATTTGAAGTTGTAGGGATTTCCGAGAAAGCTATAAAGTTGGTGTGAGAAGGAGGATTCGAGAAATCCTGTTTGTGCTTACGTAGTTAGTGGCCTTGCGAAAGGACGTTCTTGTTCTGCCTCATCTTCAGTCATTCCAGATTCGTGATGAGTAGATCCTTGTGCCAAACTTGAATGAAGAACAGGTCAGAGACCTTTAAGAAAATTAGTTTCGACCGGTTTCTGAAGGAAGTTTAGAGGGTTAAGAGAGGCTGAACCCGTAGAGGGTTCACGTATGCCATTATTTGAAGAGTAACTCGTTTTTGTGCGCCTGAATTCCGAAAAATTAAATTAAGTGCATAAATGTAATTTCTCCTATTTGATGATCAAAATACCATGTAAGGATAACAATGCCCAAAATCAGAAAGACCAATGTTTTTAAGTGTATAAGCCACAGTTTGTTTTGGAAATCAGCTAAAACATTTCCAAAGCCTCTTGCTTTCTTGGGTTACTTGTGATGTTTACAAGAAAGATTCGACTACTTTGAAAATATGATTGAATTGACAGGACCTCAGCGATTACGAATAGTTAAATAAAAACATTGAGTGAGAAAATGCCAAAGGCAACAGTTTGTGACTTCGTTCTTTCTTCAAAGGCCACCCTGTATGTCCTTTACTAACTTGCGCACTTGTTAATGAAAAAATGTTTCTCTGAAACATGACAGCTTTCAATGAAAAATAATGACTGGCCAAATTCCATAAAGGCATTTAGTAAAAAAAATGTTCTAGAAAGTTTTCGAAGTAGCTGAAGATAATAACATGACAACGGTGAAGCATTTATTTTGTCCTAATTTTTAAGTAGTTCTGAATGTCGTGTATATTTCTGTATAAAGTTGTTCATTTGTTCACTTTTGTATTTACAGTAGAATCCCTTTACAACGAACCTATAAAAAACAGAGAAAATTGTCCGGAATTTGAAGTTCCTTATATAAGACTCCATATATTTACATATCTCGGAACCCGAAAATCCGTGTACTATAACCGATAGTTCGTCACAAGAATGTTCGTCATAATGAGACTGTTGTACTTGTCCGGGACATTTATTTAGATTGAATAGCAATTTAGATGTAAATGTTTAAAAATATAAACTTACGTCCATATTTTTAACAAATTTAGCGTGAACTGGTTTGCATTAGACTTTCGAGATTTGCAAGCGACTGGGAAAAACATAAAGGCGGAAATTGATTTATAAGGAGAAATCGGTTCAGTTTGCGGTTTTACGCTCCTATTTTGTAGTCATATCTCTTTTATGTGGTTCACGAATTTACAAGGGGAATATAAGTGGGGAACTAATAGTTCTCACAACGTAATTTTGTATAGATTTATCCAAAGTGCAGTCTTGCATCGCAACGTATTAGACTTAAAAGCTTTATGCAGACAGAGTAGGAAAGAAATATACACTAAAGCAAAGTGTTTGATAACAAAGCTTAAAAACCTGAACAACTTTGATTTTTTTGGCAACGTGTGTGCTAGCACGTGACAATGAATATATTAAGGTATGAAGTCCCTACATGTTGGACATAAGTAGGCATGAAGTTGGAAGCCAAGATGTCTTAGTTGCCACATTTATTTCACGAAAGTAACTATAACGAAATCGTCTTCACCGACTCATACATCAGGATAGGCGTGCAAAATCTTGTCTTTGTTCCGTAATTTGTTTTCCTTAATTTGTCACAACGTGAGCATTGCTTGTTAGTTATCTTCATCGGTCCGTGCCGCATTGTTACAAAAGAAAATGGATTATTTGCCTAAATGAAATAGCTAATGAAACAACTAATTACATTTTAGTAAAACCTCAGTTTTACTAGATCCCCATATTAGTCTTAGTTATTGAAATCAGTATATTTCGTATTACACGTGTCGGTTAGGATTCACAGTTTCAGCCCTTTGTGACATTTTCTTCCGAGTTCTTTAGTATTCATAACTTCCGGACTTGCTACTTGGCACGAACAAAACATCGTCTTTGTTTGGAGTTTGGGGGTTGTTTTTGCATCCTCATGCATGCAGAGCATGTGTGTATGTATGTGTTGGGTATCGTCGCCTGTGAAGTTGTCGCAGCATCGCTGTCGAGTCATCGATCCACTCGCTATCTTTCCCCTTCTTTCGTACTCCTCGAAAATCCAATATGTCTGCACTTTCACCCACCCTTGTTAACGGAAGGTGGCCTGACAACCATCTGTCTCTTCTCCTGTGATCCTTTCCATTTTAGCTTTTTCTTGGCGTGATCAGTCTCCTTTAACTCTCACCAAAAAAGCGTCTTTACTGTCTTGTTCGCCGCGTCTCAAAGTTGTATTGCTTTTAGTGCGACCTTTTATGTATCCAAACAGGTGTTTGTAGGTGTTGTTGTTCCTCGTTGGGGAGGAGGGGCAGAGAACAAGTTCAGAACTTGTGAAAGAACGCTGAAAATGTGTTTCGGAGACCTTATATAAGCTTTCCAACATTCTGAGACGCAGTGGAAACCAATAGCGCTAAGGAGGCGGATCAAGTCGCGTCGTGACGTCAACAGGAAGACAAAAACTGGGCGCTTTTTATAGCGTGGCGTTGACAATCCGTGTCTTGCATAAACTTATTGTGAATTCACGGTTGCTATAAACAAAAGCTTTCGAGTATTTACCTCCGTGGAGTAGGTACTGGTTAGGCTTTCAAGGAGTTCGCGTTACCATTAAGAAAACGTATGAGGGAGGACGCAAACTACATGAATAGTTCGGAGCCAGTTTCAGCTATTTCTGAAATGCAAGGAGACAAGGTGCTGGGAGGAACTATTTCTGGGGGTCATCCCGGATTTATTTTTTTTGCTGGTGGTTGATTGAAGTGTTAGTAAGCAGTAAGGGTTGGTCTTTTTTCATTTCTGTTCCTTTTAAGGGAGAGTGTGTACAAGGATACGTGGTGGCAGCGAATCATAGAATATTCAGCGAAAATCGTCGTAGGATGATATTGGAAACGACGCTGAGCAAAGTTTGAGCTTGTGGGTAGTCTGAGTGTGGTATTTATAGGATGAGTCACTCCATTTCCATACGTTTAGGACTGTGGCCTTGTAAGGTGAAGATATATTATACCCGGGAAGAAAGTAGAAATCGATCAGGTTTGGGGCCATGCAGGTGAGGACTTGTACTCACCCAATCCTTTATTTGAAAATGCAATGTTTTTTTAATGCGCCCCCTATCTTTGAAGCTCCCGTAAAACATTTACTGCCCTGTAACCGTATGCGGTACTTCACTCTTTTAATTAAAGAAGATGTCCCAAGATTATGGAATCAACAAGGAGAATATAACTGTGTTAAAAAAACTTAAGAGACCATGAGTCAGTCCTAAGATTTACAAAGAGAGGTGCGGTATTAATTTCTACCGAAAACGAAGTGTGGGAAAAGTGCTGTTCTTAAAGCAGGAAAATATCTAAGTCTTATAGTAGAATTTTATCAAACTAACCATAATGACTGTTTTATAAAAATGTTAAAAATTGCCGGTCATAATAGCTGATTAATTCACATACAGGAAGTTGAAAATATAATTAAGAGATTCACGTCAGCAACATGTGTCGTTTATATAGTTTGTAACCTCGAAGGCTAAATTAATGTCACTATACAATCTATATGGCAGCGAGCTCAACTCACGCTGTTGAAATGAAGGAAAATGTAGGAAATATAAGATAAGGCTGTGAAGGCCCCGGTATACACAAACCCCCTTATGGGAAAATAACATGGGAAATTTCAGACATCATGCTGGGAAAATTTTTTTTAAAAAAAAAAAAAGCAAAGGAACTCTTATGACAGTAATGTTAGTATTTTAAATAGCTAGTGCACCAGTTTGAGTTTTTCTTCCAAAAATTTTTACTTAAGTTTGTAAATTACGGTTGAATTTTGCTACTTTTTTATTATACGGCAAACAACCATTATTTAACTTTTATTATACAAGAATACAGAAAATGAGGCAAACTGGTATACTAGTTCTTTTTTTTTTTACATTTTAAGGTATAAAGAGGAACGAAATCGGATAGGTACTTTTCGTAATATCGTGTCTGAAAATGTAAGGTTTTGTAGGACACAGGTGTGAGCTAAGACTCACTGCCATATCTATATGATTGTATACTATTCTTCTTTAAAATAATTCGACTAAAATATCACTTGTAGGAGTTGTAGGTGTTTTCACATAATTGGCAAGAACATTCGTATACAGAAAATATACAAGGAAATACAAAAGGCTATCGCGTATTTTATTTTTCACTTTGAGAGTATCTCTTCTCGAAATCAATTGAATAATTCACCAAATCAAAATAGGTCGCGCTGGGGGAAATTTTTCAGAGCAATATGCTACCAAAATCAGAAGTTCTCTTACATAGTACTATGCTTCAAAAAGACGTGTCGTAAACGACACGTTCCTAGTCAAATTGAATCGGTATTCAAGCCCAGCATTGTGATGTATCTTGACTCGAAATGCCCAGCCTGCATGGCTTGGGTACTATAGTCAATGTATTCGCTGACATTGATTTCGATGAACTTCCCAACCACGACTCCAGTAAGGGTAAATGTAATAATGAACGTGTATGAACGTACTGCTCTACTTATGCATTGCACTTGTTAACGTTGAAACACCCTAGTCGTAACTTAAGTACAATGTTACAGTGTACTGGGTGTTCGTAACAATAGATAAAAAGATTAACCTAACTCCAGTTTTGACCCTGGTTCACACCGGCAACTTTGGGATACAGCGTAGCGTGAACAATGGAAAGATTGGAAAAATGCAGCGACGAATCTAGGCAAGTCGCCTCATGTCAAGGAGCTGCAATGCAATCAAGCATTGGGAAAGGCCAGGCGGGTTCTATATTCCCTCGTTGATGCTGTGCTCTCTGGTTTGTGCTTTGTTGTATTATACACTCCTGTGTGGGTGGCTTTTCTCCCGCCTACCCCTCACCCCTACTAGCTCCACCCACTAGGGGCAAGCAGCAGGGTCGGATCAATACCATTCGCCCCGTTTAACACTTGAGAGTTCATGTATTGCAGAGAAGGAAGAGACTGACTTGCTTAGTTAGTAAGAAATCATTTGAAGAGTGTGGGGGGATTAGGGGGTCAAATGGGGAATTCTCTCCCCACCTTCAGTGATTTACTGCCATAATAGCAATTACGGGGCTGGGGAATTATTGTAGATGGTAGCATAAATTATTTTTCTTTTGATCCTTGCGCTCATGAAGGTTATTCTTTTTTTTCAGTTGAGGAATTCCTGCGGGAGGCCAAAGAAACTTTCGAAGAAAAATGGAAAAGCCAGTCACAGGTAAGAAAAACAAAAAAGAACGAAGAGTTGAATGTTGTTTTCTTGAAACGCTGTGTGAATGTCAAGTTATGTAATTAAGGTTAAATGTAAATGAGAGACGTGAGGTTCGCTTTGATCTTCACGTCAGTCCGTTGTGTAGAACAAGATAAAGAAAGGAAAGCGGTGATAAAACAAGTTAAAGAAAGAGGTTAAGTGTGCATGTTTCACGGATGCCAAAAGAAGTCATGAAATGGTAATAGCTTAGTCCTGCTAAATTAGCTTGTTTTTAAGAGTAAGTTCTCTAAAGCTTTTAGGCTCAAATCTTTCGTTATAAAGAAATCTTGAAAGCATTTTACAGCCGGTAAGTCTCCTTAAACATAAGCCTGATATACGTTAATTTGTAAACTGATCACAAATCAGTTTTCTGAGCTTCGAGCTAAAAACCAAGAAAATTTACGGGAAAAATAGGAAGCTTTTCCTTTTGCTGTTTGAATGACGTATTCCTCTGTAGGTTCAAAGTTATCGTTACAATAAACGCAAAGTTTACTGTTTTTAGCATCTGTTTGTACATTCGCATTCTTTGCATATTTGAAAACAACAAATTCCTAGAGTTTATTAGAAATCTCCAACTTCTTGTGCAAATTAGCTTAAGAAGCGAGTAAAATAAGGTTGCACCACAGAAGCGCCTTACGTAGGCACCAAGCCAAAATAGTGTTTAGTGAGGCCAGGCACGTGTCAGCCGTGTCCATTCGAGGGAAGACAGGGAGAAAACACAAAAAACATAAGCGAAGAATAAAAGATTTTAAATCCAAATAAGCTGAAAAGAACGTTCGAGTGATAAACATGTGACCAGCTGTAGGAATCGTTTTCTTTTGTGCGAAAATGCATTTTAGTTTCTAGAGCGCATTACAGCGCCAATTTGGCAGCACACAAGGTCAAATACATTCTTAGCTCGCGTTCTATTATTTCTCAAAATAACATCCTACCGAAAGGATTAAAGCTGTAAAGATTTTATTGGATTTTTTTTAAGAATAAAGCAAATGTATACATGTGAACATATTTGGATTTTATTTTTGCAGAACACGGCCGGCTTGGACGACTTCGATCGCATCAAAACACTCGGCACGGGTTCCTTTGGCCGTGTTATGCTTGTCCAACATAAATCGAGCAAAAAATACTACGCGATGAAGATTCTCGACAAACAGAAGGTAAAATTATGATTTTTTCAAGAATACTTTGTGTATCTTTGTTGATAAGTCTAGAAAGTTTCAAGCACCATCACAGTTGCCCAGAATGGTCCAGATTCCGTGTACGGCGTTTTTTTAGAGGGAGAACATTCCAAGGAGTCTAAAAAAACGAGGGACAAGCTCTAATACATTCGATGACAGTGAGCGTTAGAAAAACGAGAATCGACGTCGTGACGTCAGAGCGCCTAAAATGGCGTTGTATTCTTTTAAGTGGGAAAACGTCGTTCCTTTCTTCCGTCGTAGTCGGAAATTGAAAGAGTTGGCGAGCCAATCAAAGAGAGCTTTAGAGCGCCGGGTGACGGATCAAGTCAGGAGTAAGCTGGGTGATAGAAGTGGGCGGAGCTACACGGCTTTGCTGAAACTAATTTGCAAGCGAAATGAGGAAGATTTGACGAAATAAGCTAGAGCGCAGAGGATGGGAATTTGGTGGTGTAAGGTTGGGGGCAAATTTGAACCTTGGGGCTTAAATTGGATACGAAAGTATCCTATGATTGCCAAAGAAAAAGGGAAAAATAGATTTGGTATCGAAAGCGAAGAGCGTTGCCTTAGCGACACGTGAGGATCGTATCACAACCAAATGGACGACGGACACGGAATGAAAGATGAGATGTCATTTGGGAACTTTGTTTTTAGAAGAGAATGATAATGGCGCGACGGCTGCGCGAGTAACATTAGTAATGTTTTGCAAAATGGGTAATGAAGTCTGAACACGAAAATAGGAATAGAAAAAAAACGAAGGTTGTAACAAAAGTTGAAGGATCTCTAATATTTAATTATTGCGGGCCTTGCGTGCATATAATGTGCAGTTTTGCGTAGTGAGACTGGAATTTGACGTCCAAAGAGCAATACCTGTAAAATTCGAAGCTTATTTTACGTAGAATAGGGTTTCGTGGCACCTGTTACGTCATACATGGACTTGCGTCCTAAAATGATTACTAATTTTCAGCGATACTGTCGTTGAAAAGTTTTTAACAAATGTGTTTTAACCTTTTGTTTACAGGTTGTGAAACTCAAACAAGTAGAACACACACTGAACGAAAAGAAAATCTTGCAAGCAATCAGCTTCCCATTTTTGGTATCGCTGGAATTCCATTTCAAAGTAAGTTTGAAGTGTTTCTTTTTGTTTCTGGTTTTATCCAATTTTATCTTTGCGTCTTATGTTTGTTTGTAATGCCAGGTTTTTATTATTTACAAAGAAAAACGAAGTCTATGGAGGAAGAAATATTAAACCAGGGAGAAAAAGGATAATAAGGTGGCGACGTCACAGAGCCATTGAGCTACTGTACCATTATCTGTAGTATGAAGCGTCCGTGGAGAAATATCTGAGATATAAAAGAGTTTCGTGAGACGCTAGGGAAGAAGATTAATAATCCTTGGCAATAAGTTATACACGAGAGCGGTTGTCAGACCACTGAAGAGGTTTAAATAAGATAGACGACCATAGTAGCAATTAAAATTTTCTGTAGCCAAACGCCTTCGTAGCATAAAAACCGCAAAATTGCAGAAGCTTACCAGATAATGTATGTGACAAAGTTAATTAACGCGTTGAAAGAGAAAGTTGATCCTCATGTGTAAGTCATGTCGAAATTGCGTTTCGAATCTTTCACTCTGTCGTACTCAGAATGAAAGAAAAGACCCGTCAAGGTTGGGAAATAACATCAATATAATTGCGTTCAATGCAACTGTTGTCGTTGTCACTATTTTTTCTTAATGCTTTTGACGAACGTCACAGAAAGAACTAGCTAGATAAAATTCCAGAACATTCCTTTTGCGTCAGTGCGGAGATCAGATTCGTATGCACTTATTATACTTCAAAAGCAAATAACAACTCTAGTAAATTATTTGATATTAAAGCTTGAGAAAAGAGGCGTTTAAAAGTTTCACATCGCCAAAACTCACGCGATTTTTCGTTTATTCACAGGATAACTCCAATTTGTACATGGTACTGGAGTATGTGCCCGGCGGCGAAATGTTTTCTCACTTGCGTAAAATTGGCAGATTTAGGTAAAAGAATTACAACGAGTCTTTAACCCAATCATCTTATCACTCATATTACTTTGCCTTAAAATTAATTCGTTACTATTTTGTAGTGAACCTCACTCGCGCTTTTACGCTGCACAAATCGTACTCGCGTTTGAATATTTGCACTATTTGGACCTGATTTACCGGGACTTAAAGCCAGAGAACCTGCTCATCGACTCACAGGGCTACTTAAAAGTCACCGACTTTGGGTTCGCCAAACGGGTCAAAGGTCGGACATGGACCTTATGCGGCACACCCGAATACCTCGCTCCAGAAATCATTCTTTCCAAAGGCTACAATAAAGCTGTGGATTGGTGGGCCTTGGGTGTCCTAGTCTACGAAATGGCGGCGGGTTACCCGCCCTTCTTCGCCGATCAACCCATTCAGATCTACGAGAAAATTGTCTCGGGCCGAGTCCGCTATCCTTCCCACTTCTCAGCGGACTTGAAAGATTTACTACGTAGCTTACTCCAAGTAGATTTAACTAAACGATTTGGCAACTTGAAAAATGCCGTCAACGATATCAAGAGTCACCGTTGGTTCCAATCCACGGATTGGATCGCCATCTACCAGAAGAAAGTACGTTTTTCTTTCCTTTTTTCGTGCCTTTCTTATCCTCTTTATCTTGGTTTTATTTTGCTAAACAAGAATGTAAAAAACACACTTGAGCTTGGTATTGATCGATATTTCTTCGATTGCCCTTTTTTATTTCTTTCGGTTCACTAACCTTAATTTTTCTGTCTTCTTTTTATTCGCCCCTTCCCTTTTTTTGGTTCTTCCTTGGCATGCGATTTTTCACGCCTGCGCCTGCTGCTTGCTCTGAAAACAATACGGGGCATTTCTTTGTAAAAAAAAAAAAAAAAAACTGGCTATTGGTTTCGTGAATGGGCGGGAATCGTGGCATTTCAGGTTCACGCCCCTTTAATTCCTCCGTTGCGTGGATTGGGCGATACTTCTCAGTTCCAGCACTACGAAGAAAATAGGAATTTGTTCAAAATTGCTTCCGAAAACCTTTATGCTCCAGAATTCGAGAGTTTTTAAGGATACTGCTGCATGTATTTCTTTTTACCTGCTGCCGACAACATATTTTTGCTACCTTTCTCCGCAAGTATGCATGCTACGTTCTGTAGACTTTCGTATTCTTTGCTCAAAAATTAGAATTTGGTTCAATCGCATGGGTAAGAGTTAATAGTTATTTCTGTTACTAGGTCGAAGCACCCTTCATTCCGAAATGCAAAGGACCTGGCGATACAAGCAATTTCGACGATTACGAAGAAGAGTCACTACGGATTTCCTCCACCGAAAAATGTGCCAAGGAGTTTGCAGACTTTTAGAGCAGAAAATGAAGATCAGCGTGGTCGCCGTATGCGGAACGGAAATGAAAAACAAAAACCAGCTCGACTTTCTTTGTTCCAAATTCTAGAAACCTTTTACTTGGAACTATTTTCCTTAAGACAGATTCCTTTCCCTTTCTAACGCCGCTATTAAATTTAAGTACCCCGTTTCACAATGTGCATTTCCCAGTTCATTGACAAAAAAATATTTATATTATTCTAACAAGAATATTCCTATCGATAGGTGCAGGAAGAAAGATTGCAAATTATTTTAAAGGTGATTGTAGCAGTAAAAAACGCCACTTTTTTCCGCAAAAGCAATCAATATGTTGTTCAATGTACCGAACCAAGACAGTATGGACAAAAGAGAGACATAAAAATGGTAGGATAAACTCGTCGGCGGAAGCGTTTAATGATTTATGAAGGCCGGGGCGTTTTAAAAATGATGCAATTATGCAAAAGCAAACGCCCCGTGGTCTTTTTGGTGATAGTGCAGCGTTGTGTCTCCCTTTTTTAAGTTTTCACGATGTTTGTATTTTTTCATTGTGACAAAGCCGCAGAGGGATTGATAACATTATAGTTCTCCTAGTCAAAAAAGGGTCAATTTTTGTATATGCTTTTTTTGTCGCGGGAAAAAAGCCCACGAGGGAGCAGAAAAGGCTAAAACTCTCTCTCGAAGATGTCAAACATTCACATTTGGTGTATGTGAAGCAAATTGATTTTACAGTTATTACTATTTAGGGTTGAAAGAAAGCTTATCGTCTTTATTTTGTTTATTTTTGTCTTTTTTGTGATTTTTCATGATTTTTGAATGAGTGAATAATTGCACGGAGAGCGCCCTGAAAGTACGAAAGTTTTGAGACAGAATTGGATTATCTTGATTATAAAAAGGTTTATTTCTGGTGATTTTTCTCTTAAAAGCAGGAAAGAAGTGTAGAAAAGAAATTTGAAATATTTGCAGAGCATATCAAAGTTTAGGAGAGGAAAAAGAGAGCTAACAATTACTGTACATAGAGAATGAAAGGAATTTCGAGGTTCGTTATTATTTTTTGGGGATTGAATGTTGGATATATTATATATGTGTGTGCAGGGAAAGTACACTGATTTCGGAAGAAAGGAAGAAATTATTTAGTAAACGGCACATGTCGTTGTTATGTACATTTGATGGCAAATCCCGTCCCCCCGACGCATTTTTTGTTCTTCTGTTATATCTTCAATCTTGTGGACAACCAAAATATTGTGAAATTCTTCGATTTCTTAAGTCTTCTTTAGCGGAAAACATAATTTTTGCAGTGTTTATGTGACGTTTTTGTCACTTTTCTGGTGGGGAAAACAAAAGTTCTTTCACAAGTGATGTGTTCCCTTTCTTGACAGTTCCCGCCCCGTTTTAAGAAATACCAAGTCCTATTACCCCCTGTCCTTTTAAAGATAAGACAACCCTCAAAAGAAGACCCACTTACTATTTTACGTGTATTGTGGTCGTTGTAGGTTCAAGAAAGAGAAAAAAAAACAAGAAAAAGAAAATAGCTTTATTACTGCCAAAAATAAAAATGTTTTCATTTTATTGCATGTAAACAAAAAAGCTTGGTATTTCGAGTTAAAAAATCTTTGTTTCCTTTACCTCGAGAAGCTAGTGTCTGGAGTACGTAAGCAGCGCTCCGGGGGAAAAAAAAAGGAAATGGGAAGAAAAATTTCACAGGAAAAAAATGCGAAGAATTTCTGTCAGGCTCTTGAAAAACAGATGAGGATCTTTCCACGTGTTGGCTTCCGGAGACGTCTACTAGCGGTTAGTGTGAATATGCTGTCCCTGTTGAATAATAACCAATCAGCTATTCCACCTAGTAATATTTTAATTAACAATCCACTTTGTGAGTTGCGGTCCAAAGAGCGCTTCAAAAGCCGTAAAACTCATTACTGTTCTTTAGACATAGAAACAAAGTTACGAATGTATTATACTGAGCAAAAAAAAAAAGTTGACATAGCAGGCCACAGTGGTCTGATCATGCCTCTCGAGGCTGGTTAACCTTCATTAGGCGCAATAGGAGCTTCCAACAAATCGCTGTCGAAGTGAAAGGCATTTCTTCTCCATTTCGTGTACTGAATTATTTACACCATATAATTTTAGATTTCGCGGCTTTTCTCCTTGTAAGTGACTGGTTCAAAACCTTCAACATTTAATCCAAGTTGATCAGCCTGAAGAGGTTCAATTAGGCTTTTGTGCTTTGACATGAAAACTTTTTTTTCTCAGTACAGTACAATAGTATCATCTTCCGTTAGGATTTATTTGGGACTACGATTTCAGTATAGGCTTCCAGTAGCCCGAACCTCAGCTTTTCGAAGCAAGAGCGTCCTATGACTTTCTAAATAACATTGACGAAACTCGAGGAAAGCCAACTTTTTCTGTCGAAGAGGCGGAGCTCGATGCTCTGACGTATGTTTAGTCAAGCAAACAAGTCTTATTTAATTGCTGTTGAACACAGAAGTTAGATTAAAACGTCTGACGTCTTTCCCAAGCTCGGAACACGTGAACAGAATGGGGTAGGAATGGGGTAGCGGTAACAAAGAGGGTGCATGTGCATGCTTGATCGATATCTTTGATAGGTCAGCTCACACGAGGTACACCGGGTTTGCGGATAGATACGAATTCGCTTTAATTTTGAGTTTGTCTGTGTCAAAAGTGAGTAACGCTGCCTTGAAAACATGCCGGGCACGCTTCCGTTTAATCCGGAGTTGCTTAAGTTGAATCTGGGTCGAAGTTCGCCTCTCTACCAAGACGCGGAGAATCCGAACTGCCTTGTTGTGTCCGATGAGGAAGATAAGGATACTTGTTCCTCTTCAGAAGATGAGCAACCTTTGCCGCCTTCAGTGGACATTCCAGACATTGATTTGCCGCCCGAGTACTGGCAAATCCAAAAATTGGTTAAATATGTCAAAGTAAGTCGATTCGCTATTCTAATGCAATAATGCCTCGTGTTGGTAAGAATTCTATCAATAATTAATCTCAAATTTTCCAAGTGGTATTTTACAAGAAGAACTGTTACGGTAAATGGGAATTTTACGGCCTTTTCTTTAGGTTGGGACACCCTCTGCGACACTCTTAGCCCTTTGCGCGTTAAAAACATGCGATTTGCATTCCACGATGGGCCAAGCAGCTTTAAGCAAGGCGGAAGCAATCGAAGTGTTTCTCAACGTATTGGAAGCAGGCGATGTCAAGTGCCAGGTAAACAAACTCTGGTAAACTATGTGTTGAACAAAGAAGTTATCCAAAGAAATGTATTTGCACAGGTGGCTTCTTTGAGATTACTAGAAGCACTTGCGCTGGACGAGAAGGTCAGACGCTTGGTGGTGGCCTTAGACGGTGTTCCTACGTTGGTGACATTGTTAGCAGGTCCTAACAAGACGGCGCGTTCGTTAGCGGCATCCACCCTAGGAGTTGTAATCCGGGGGCGAAGAGCGCGAAATGCCGCTCGGAGAGCTCAAGCTGTGCCATTTCTGGTCGATCTACTCGACGTGGATCTCTCTTTATTAACAGCTGACATGAACACTCTTAAACCTGATTCAAAAGCACGGTTACAAGCTGCTGCTTCGGGAGCAAGAGCACTGTGGGCGTTGGCGGGTTCTAGAACTGCACGTGCTACTTTGCGTGACGCCGGAGGTGTTCCTTTACTTTGCAGATTACTGCGTAGCAAGCAAGAAGAATTGCTAATACCCGTTGCCGGCATTTTCCATGAATGTTCTGTTGAGGTATACCTTTACGGATCAAGTAACCAATCGAAGTAATTTTTCTTCCGTTCGACTAGGAATCATTCCGCTTAGCCGTGGATCTGAAACCGCTATTTATGCAAATGCTTCGACACATGCGGAGCGGTAGTTCCGAACTCCAAACATTGTGCGCCTCCGCCATTAGTCAGGTACTGTGTTGCAGTCCAGTCGTGCAAGTTTCATCCGTTACATGCTGTTCGTTCAACAGCTAGCTGAGGATGAAAAAAGCTGCCAATTAATGTTCCAACTAAAAGGAGTCGAAGTTTTAGTCGCCTTGATAAAGCAAAGTAATATACAAAGTAATGCTCCGTTACTCAAAGCCGTCGCGTCTGCTATGTGGCGCCTAACAGTCTTGCCCGATGGTGTTACACGTCTAAGAACGCTAGGCATCGTTGCGCTCATTTTGCCGTTGTTATACGATCAATCCGAAGAGGTATGGGGAAAAAAGGAATTTTTCTTATCTCACTTAAGTTACTCTACAGGTTATGATTCCTCTCGTTGGTACCCTCGCAGCAGTCGCAACCGATCCGGAAAGTATTACTATCTTGCATACACAAAATGCTATTCCCAGGCTAGTTTGGCTCTTATCTGGCAAAAATCCTAACTTGCTCGCTCAGGCCGCCAGTACCATCGCTAATATGGCTGAAGATAACGTTGCTTTGAGTTTGTTGGAGACTTTGGATGCGACCAGAGTCTTATGGAGTTTACTTAAGAATCCTTCTCCAGTAGTTCAGTGTGCCGCCGCTTCAGCTATTGCATCTTTTTCCGAAAAAGCTAGGGTAACTGATTTACAAATATCGACACATTTCAATTTTTGTCTCAAGGCTTCTGGTGAAGGTGCGCGGAGTTTGGTAGGAGGACTCGAGTTACTGGTCAGTTTATTACGGTCCCCAGACAAAACGGTGGTTACTGCCGCAGCAGCGGCTGTGGGACGAATGGCCAGTGAGGATGAAACTTTGGCAATATTAACGGACCACCATGTTGTTGCGATACTTGCATCGCTCGTCAAAACCGTAACAGCTTATAGTTTCTTCCGATACTTGTATAAATTTGTTAAGATATAGAAAGATTTGGTTCTGAGACTCCACCTAGCAGAAGCAGTAGCGCAGTGTTGTCGATGGCCAGGCAATCCAACCGAATTTGGCCGAGCTGGCGGAGTACCAGCCTTATTAACTTATCTGAAAAGCTCTAAACTGAACCTTCAGCGAGCTGCTGCACAAGCGCTTTATCGCGTGTCAAGTGATGCAGACAACTGCATGGTGCTGCACCAACAGAAGGCGGTGAAGGTAGAAAATAAATTAAATTTGAGTTTTGCCATATTAGAAGTTTTTATTTTAATGTAATTGTTTGATCAATTATTATTATAGTGTGAATTTGCTGTTTTTTCCATCCTGCAGATTTTACTGAATATGGTGGGATCAGAAGATAATGAATTACGACAAGCTGCCGCTGGGTGTTTAGCAAACATCCGAAAATTAGCCTTAAAGGAACCAGGATTACAGCGGAGAAAATAAACCTGGTAATCTCTCGTTTATATTAAGGGAAATTATACTTACAAACATACATTTTCGAAACCACAATTCCTATTGCTGGGGTCGTGGACAAATAACACTTGCAGATATTTAAACTCCTTTCGTAGCGAACGGTTTTGAACCTCACTGGAAGAGAGCGATATTCCACTTAACTGTGACTGCCAAGGTTTCTATATTCCCCTTTCTTGAATTGAAGAGCTACAAAATATTTATCGCACATAATATCATAAATACGTAAGGAATTATGTAAACGGTACACAAACCTTATCCATAACTTTATGAAATGCGTTCAGAGACCTCTTCGTATTACAATATCGAGCGTTATGAAACAGAGACCAGTTTCTTAGTTCCCGAGAACAATAAAACGCTCACAAACACTTCACGTTTTGCAAGGATTCTCCAAACCTCAAAAAAAACGTATATTCCACGTACTGCAATCACATACGAAGAATACAGAATGTACAAAAATAATACAACAAAAACTTAACAATGTCAAAAGCCATAAAGAGTTCCTTAGAATATTCCTTAAAAATGCACCAATAAGGCGTTACTGTGCACTCAATCTTACTGTTTCACATGAGCCTAAGCATCCAATCCCAATTCATCTAGCATCTCGTCAATCAGTTTCAGTTTTTCATTTGCTTCCCCGACTTCACTGTATGTTTGTACCGATGCTGTTATATGGTAACGGATATCGTCAATAACCGGAATAGAATCTGTTTCCTGTCTTCCTTTCACGTCTGCTGCATCTTCTTTTACTAGCGCATGTAAACTCGGATCGTTTAATGTCTGAAAATGTTCGTGAAAATTTTTATCTTTTTAAAGTAACAGGAAACACTACACACCTTTTCTAAATGGGAGGCAATAAATCCTGTACACTGATCTTCCAAACGGGGTAGCTCAAACGTTCTCGCCGTCCTTAACACAGCTACTACGTTACTTTCATCCAACAATGTCCCAATTACGTTTCCACACTGTCTCTTCAAGCCCGGTAACAAGTAAAGATCAGCTGCGCACAGAACGTCATATACATTTTCGCCCGTAAGCTTGTGTGTAAGAAAAGTAATAAAAATTATAACTTTATTTTCGGTCGCTCCAGAAAAAAAATAATGCATAGAAGAAAACGAAATCTCGAAAAAGTAAAAAAAGCTGTTCAAGAGACAAGAAGATACTTACCCTTGGACTATTTTCATAGATGTAATGAACAACATGAGCGAAAACCGGAGCAGAAACTCCATGTAACTGTAAAACACGGGCATCATGCTCGTTGTCCATTTCTGCTTCTTCAAAATGATCTTCCAATAGCGCACGGAAGTATTCGCTCCTACCTGCAAAGAATATCTACCCATCCAAATCCCAATGACGTTGCATTTTGAAAAATTTGAACTTGGAGGTTATTCTCACTTTATGACAATAAAATCTATCATTGTCGACCATAAAACACGTATCTACGAACCACTGTGGAACACGAGGCATCAACGGCAATTCCATCCCTCCAATCCACGGTCGGAGACTTGACGGCATAGACTGTTCTGCTAAGATTCCGAAATCTTGTTGCATGTCGGATAACAAGGATGGCGATTCGACCAAGAGGGTGGTTACTTTAGTGCCGGGTTTCGTACAAGCTGAAACAAAGATAGTAAAAATCACAAAATAAATCGCGTGAAATTAAAAACGGAATAAAAAGAAAAAGAACAGTAAAGAGTTGTTTTTTCTTACGAAGTCTGTCTAATATAAAATCACATAAATTTAAATTTCATTATTTGTGTATGAGCGTATCCTACCAAACGAATCGACTCGTTTTTCAGCTTCTTCTAGCTGATGAACTACATCCAAAAATTTGCACTGAACTGCCAACATTTTACAGTCTTCTACTTCATCCAGTCGCGTTTCTAGTCGCCCAGTATAAATGAACTGTAGGATGGCCCGAAATGCTTGTGGAGTTACCTGTGCAATATAATGGATTAATGGAAAACGGTCTGTGATCCTGTGAAAATTCGGAAGTAAGAGACTGCGCTGAACAACGTAAAAGTGTTTTAGGTTTCCCAAAATTAACAACAGATCACATTTGACGTTTCTTACCAAAGAATTAGTAAGATTTATGGCAGTTCGATGTCTCCACTTCGATTGGAACGCGTCGCAAAAATAGGCAGAGCGAGCGGAAAGAATGCACTTATGAGCAGTAAAAATGTGCCCGTGAACGTTAAAACTGACATCGCTATCAACTCCCGACTCCAATAACCTGAAATTTATTTAAAATTTGTGAGTGTTCAATAAAGAAACAAAAACTAGACCTTCTAAGAAATTCTTCATAATTATCACGACGCATTGTTTGACCCGTAACTACATTGAAATCAAGTAATGTGCGTCGAATTTCGTTATCCAAAGCGCCATAAAGACATCGCTCTCCGTCGAAAGTATTGGCTTCGCATCGGGCTCCGTTGGCCAGTAAATACTGAACCAATTCTAAATGACCACAGAGACATGCATAATACCTGAAAAAGAAAAGGAAGATATCATAAACGAAATTTTACTTAAGATTATTCTACACGAACAATAAAAAATGCACAGAAAAAAAGCGTACAACGGAGTGCTGTCCCATTTATCTCTGATGTTTAAGTCAACTTCTTTACGTTCAACGAGCAATTGCACTTTAGACACATCTCCTCTCCTACAGCTCAAAAACAGATCGTGTTGATCCATAACTCTCGCCTTTTTCCAATAATTTAAATACAATTAATGGTCTACGTCCGTTTGCATTACGACATCGAATTCCACGCGGTTTTGAAGGATGCACGTAATGTTTATATTTTCATTTTGCAGTTCGCGATTTCTCCTTCGTTCTTAACACAGAACCACAAATTTTACTACCATCCTTTTAAAATTTTGATCCAACGAAGTGTAACATTCATGTAATTAATTAATAACTACTATTTTAAATTTATACGATTTAAAACTATAGTACAATAAGCTATATCGTATATAATTGTACGATAGAATTAATTTTTATTTAACTGTTGCACTTGGTCAGCAAATCAGTGTAAAATTTTGTAAGCCGTATTTGCGTAAAAGACGAACTTATTCAAGTCGGGTTCTCATTTACTCTAAACTTCGAACGTTAATATGAGTAACAAGTCAGTAGTTGTTCAATCCGATGCAAACGAATAGCCCAGTCACTGAACAATGTGCACTGTAGCATAATCGTACCAGTAACCAGTCGCATCTATTCCGTACAATGTTTCCGAAAAACGGCGGAATTTCGGTCGGAAAACAAGATTTAGCTTAAGAAAGAAACATGAGTTGGCAATATTTTAAAGCTGCAAGGTAATAGGCTTTAACAGTATAAAGGAAATCAATAGGCACTTCTATTTCGCCCTTAAATGCATCGAAAAATGTCATTATGTTTATTATATCGTTTCCTACATCCAACGTGTGTGATTGCGAATTCGATTTATGCGTTACGATTCCCTAATCCTTACTAATCTTTACTCTATGGATAAATCAGTCTTCCTGCTTGATTCTTCTACTTTACACCTAAATACGTAAGGGCCGGGGGCGTCGCGAGGGGGGTTGGGGTGTGCACCCCCCAATAATTGGTCAAAAACCGATTCTATAAAGAAGTATCATACTCGAGGCGGTAAAATTGTCAAGTACAGTCGGCATAATTAAGGCTCCACCCCCAATCCCCAAACCCCAGTAAAAACACCCTTGCGACGCTCCTGGTAAGGACAGTTCCTGTTCGAAATATTTTACAAAAGGAGCTTCCCGTAAGTTGTTCTTTAAACCGTGCTCATCGTGTGAAACCATTCGTAGTTCACGATTTAGTTCTCCTTCGTAATCAAACACGTCGGTTTGTAAATAAAGTGGTGAATAGCACCTATTATTAGTATCACTAAACGTTTTATTGTTGTTCCGTTAAATGCAAAAATGGCTGCGGATAATGCGTCCTTAGAATGGGAAGGCTTGGATGTTGTGCAGCATATAAACAAGTTATTCCCAACGGAACAATCCCTGGCTAATATCGATGATGTTATGGTTAGCGTAGAAGGTCAAATTCGAAGCTTGGAAGACGAAATTCGCGTTGTGATTCATTCGCAAACGTCTGCCGGCAGTGTAAGAAGGCATTCAATTTATACACTTTTGAATTTTCGGTATTAACACATTAGTGTTGAATTGTAATTGCATTAGGATGGTTGCACCGCATTATACGAAGCCCAACGAGCGATAGCGCACCTTATGACACGCATTCACGAAGTAAAAACAAAAGCTGATCGGTCTGAACTGGCTGTTCGAGAGATCACTCGTGATATTAAAGAACTGGACGCGGCTAAGAAGAATATTACTGCGGCGATCACAACTTTGAATCATCTCCATATGCTTGTCGGAGGCGTTGAAACCTTGAAAAATATGACACAGAAACGCTTGTATGGCGAAGCTGCGAACCTCATGCAGGGCATTCTTAATGTCCAAGACCACTTTGCTCACTATGTTAATATTCCTCAAGTTAAACAGCTCTCCGAACAAGTAGACCCGTGTACTTCTTTCATTGCTCACTTTGTAATAATAAATTTTCGGCCCCAGGTAACACAGATCCAGCATCAGCTAGGGGAACAAATTATTCGCGACGTAAAACAGGCCTTAACGACCGGGAATGCCAAAAGCAGTCATCAGTCTTTATCGAGCGAAGATGTAAAACTTGCATGCATTTTGCTGAGCAATCTCCCTTCCAAATTTCGGTAAAATGTCCTTTTAATTTTCATGTTTCGAAGTATTTTCTTGTACCTTTTCTTATTTTTTGTCATGGAATACTTTGGTAATTTGTTTGTGATATTTTCCGCAGGGACCATCTGATTTCTTGGATGGTACAGACTCAGTTAGCGGAATACAGGCATTTATTTAGCGAGACAGAAGACGTGGCTTGGCTTGATAAAGTTGACAAAAGATTTGCGTGGATCAAGAAAAAGTTGTTACAGTTCGAAGAAAGTATAGGTAAAACCATTCCAGATGATTGGAATATGTCAGAGCGAATTGCTGTGGAGTTTTGCTTTATTACAAGGTATTTCTGAATGAAACAAGCACTTCCCGCTCTTGAACGTTATGAAAGTTCAATTTACCTATGCTGTTTCTAGAGAAGAACTTACGAAGATGTTAACAAAACGTTCGCACGAACTCGACGTCCAAGTCTTAATCTACGCATTACAGAAAACGGTTGCTTTCGAAGACCTGTTATCTCGGCGATTCTTAGGGTCGACTATTGCGATATCGAGCAAAAATCGCCAGCAAAGTGCCCACACTTCCCGGAATCCATTTGAAGAAATCCCGTCCAGTGAAGCAAACGTCACCGATCAACCTATTGAGTTTAAAGGACTAATAAGCGTGTGTTTTCGGCCGTTTTTACACGTCCTCGTGACTAGTCAAGACAAGTAAGCGTTTTTTTTTTTTCTTAACTCAAAGTTTATTTCAACGTAGTACTCAATTCTATTAACTATATTATTTCGCTTTTTTAAGATATGGCTTTCAGGTATTTCCCGTGGTGTATTGGCTTGATATGTAAAAATTTCTAATCGTTGCTTTACTTGACGTAGGAAATTGAATGAACTGATTGAACAGTTCGTAAAAGACGCGACGAACGTTCCAACTTACGCTGGTGGGAACGCGGGAGAATCGGCATCACTACTCCCATCTTGCGCAGATTTGTTCGTCGCGTATAAGAATATTCTTACTCAATGCGCACAACTAACACAAGGTGCCACTTTGGTGTCACTGAGCAAACTTTTTGAAAAATATTTGAGAGAGTACGCAACTCGGGTATTGCAGGCTAAATTGCCTCGGTAACGCAAGGCTTCCCAATCTGAACAATGTATAATGTGTTTTTCGTTTAGCTCGTCAACCATGTCTGGTCTGGGAATTTCACGAGAGCTCATCACGACTGCAAATATTATCCAGAATTTCCAGTATCTGTTGAAGGAGGGTGACAGCGGGAATGTCAAATTAAATGTGGAAGAAATTGGCAACATCTGTTGGTATGTTTCGTTGCATAAAATTGGTGTCGCCAATCCTAAGTCCGTTTTTCTTCTACGCACACTTTTTCGCTTCCATTCGTTCAATAGCGTCTTAACTACCGCGGAGTACTGTATGGAAACAACGTCTCAACTCGAGTTGAAAATTAAAGAAAAAGTCGAGCCCTCTTTGTCAGGAGAAATCTCTCTACAATCGGAACAAGACATGTTTGGAAAGTACGAATGTCTTACTTTAAATATAAGCTTACACAGACTTTTTCACTTTTTCCAATTTCCTTTTTTCTTTGTTCCCGAAATTGGATAGTGTCGTCGGACATTGTATTCAACTCTTAGTCACTGACTTGGAACTGAGTTGTGAAGCCCCGTTGCAGAGCATGACCAGGGTAAGTTTTTTTTTTTTTTTTTTTTTTTTTTTTTCTTTACAGTGTCATGGGAAATGATTTCTTGGCTTTTATGAGTTTATTTATGCGGGCCATAATATTTCTAAGGGTCGTAATTTATTATCGTTACTTTTTTCATCCTTCTAGGTTCAGTGGTCGGCCATTGAATGTGTAGGGGACCAGTCTCCTTATGTGACTGCACTGGCCACTAATTGGAAACAGACTGTTCCGTTAGTCCGAGATTTGCTTAGTTCGACGCGGAAGTACTTTACGCAGTATTGCGTGCGATTCGCAAAGTAAAGTTTTATGCATAAGTCGTATGCTAAGCGTTTTACGATTTCTTTTGTTTCGACTAGCTCGTTCATCCCCAAGCTGATGTCAAGCTTGTTCAAGTGCAAGCCCCTGGGGGTTTTGGGTGCCGAACAGCTTTTATTGGATGTTCACATGATGAAAAGCCTGCTTCTAGACTTACCGTCGCTTGAATCTCTTGTAAAACGGAAACCTCCTGCCAGGTAACATGAGTTCTGTGTTAGCAGTCACGCAACGTCGTGCCGTATTTTCTGGTCATTTGAAAATCATCTTTCCAACCCTTTTAATGGTTTTGAGGTAGGCTATACATTCGGTTGTACATCGGTTTTCGTAGTCGGTTTTCGCTTTCATCTTTTTTAAACTGTCAGTATCTGTTAATCCTGTCACTTTTTAAACGAGTTCGCTATGAGGTTTATGATACGTACAACTACTGTCGTGTAACAATGAAAGCTCACTTGTACATCGTCCTGTTAGTCTTCGAGTTACGCGGCAATTATCTATTTAGTTATTCATGGAAAGTCTTAAGTTGCGCGGTAATTTTACTGCAAGTTGCTTGCTACACGCGGTGTCTGTGTAGAATGTATCCGTGATTCATTGGTGTCTAGCCATCTCGTACCAGGAAAGCCTTTTTACATATGAAACTAATCTCCCGTACGTTGATGTAATCTCCCGAATCATATGTTGAATCATATGATTCATTCATTCATTTTTCTAGTTACACGAAGGTCGTTTCGAAAGGCATGACCCGAATTGAGCTTATGCTTAAATTGTGTATCGACCAATCAGACACTCCGGATCGCTTTATCGACCAGTATATTAAATTGTTGCCCGATTCCGATCTCCCGGAACTCCAGCGGCTGTTGGAACTCAAAGTATTTATTTAATTAATGGAAGCTCGAAAGTGTTTATTTAAAAAATCATGTATAGGGAGTCCGTCGAGCGGATCATCAAGTCATGACGGAAATTTACCTGTCCCGCATTCCTGCTGCTACAACCTCAGCCGACACTGCTGCCGTGACATCTTCGCCAACAACTGTGTCAATGCTAAAACGTGACCAAGAATCTTCACGGATTAGAAAGTTGGAGAAACTGATTCGTAAACGATTGTAAAAATTTCCCTTTTTGTTACCTTTTGTAAAAGTGGAGAAAGTTAGGTCGGTGAAAGTGTGCTTGTATAACGAACCAAAATAATATACTATTATGTTGCCAGTCAATGAGAAAACTTTTCTTGTTGGTTTTCTTTTGTCAAGAAGAGCAAAGGCACTTTATTCATACCAATTGAGAGAATTCGCATGTATACATAGTAGAAACGGTTTCGGGGGGCTGTCCTGCAGCTCAAACTTTGGACTCTTCCTTTTCATTTTCAAACAATTTCTTGTACCTCTAATAGACTTTGACAATGGAATGATAGGCGGGGAAACTTTAATCAGAATGTAATAAATAGTTTTCGTTTTAATGAAATTCAAGTGAAGTTTTGGCCTCCTAAAGTCCAATCGGAGTGCATTTGATCTTGCGGCATTTGGTAGCGTCACCGGTGTGAGCTGCCATTTTGAAGGTGCTCATGTGCTTCTTGTAGGTATCGGGAGTAAAAGCTGCAGCAACTCTGTAATGAAAGAAACAAAAATTAAGTTAGAAATGAGGTCTACGTTTCGTTGCACGGGAAATTACCCAATCAGAGATTCCTTGTGAGAGATGTTCTTGGCCATGCTGCCAAGTTCGCAAACGAGTCGCTCCATGCACTCTTCAGATTCCAAAACTTGTCCGTACAAGGTTTGAAGACGAGCAGAGATAGCATCCATGTAGCCGGGAGTTGCGGGTTCGCTCAAGTCACGTCTCCTACGACCAACAGCAATGGGTGCAGCCAAAAGAGCCAAACCAGCAATAGCAGCAAGAGGAACGCCAATGGCGGTAGCCATGCCGGTACGGGTCAATCCACCATCGGGATTAATGAACGTACTGGTTCTGCAACGAATAACGGAATATTAATCACCTGACTTTTTGTAAAAGTGATAGTTCCAGACTATAAAACCTTACTTAAACCTTTTTATACTTCTAAATCGGTTACTCTAGTAATTTAAGTTACAAAGCTAGTCGTAAATCATATGACACATCAAGTAAGGATTCGCTATATCACGAAACTTTTGCTCTGTTTCATTTTGAAAAGTACTTAATTACACAGCAGATGCTAGTTTAAGTTAAGAATATGCTTAAATAAGACGATTTTAATTTACCGGAAGAACGCGCCAAGTCCAGTAGGTCCATCGGTTCCTTGAATGGCAGCAGAGTTGTGCGAATACTCCAATGCTTCGAGGTAGCTATCTTGAACAAACTGTTGACGTTGGTTAGGATTGTAAGTTTCTCCGTGGTATTGTTGCTGCTGCGGTGCATGACTATACACATACTGTGGCACGGCATTAGAACTAGCTAGCGCTTGTAATTCAGAAGGTTTGGCCAAAACCATAGCGGCTCCAGCAACTCCGATAAAAAGATACGCAGACCAATGCATTTTACGAACTTGAAGATAAATCGATCGCTACTTTAAGCGCTGTACAACACTATTTGTAGTGAGCTACAAAAAGCCACAAAGAACACTTAATTTATGAAATTCCAACCGACGCGAATATATTCGCTGAGCTCGATGCTTTAATACTTGCACTGAACAGCACTCGCAGACGAATAAAGAAACTACGGGGAAACTCGGTTCCTTGTATACCTGTGCCCGCGTATAAGGTGCAGCGGAGGTATACCGGAGGACAGACGGAGAAGGAAACTTGTAACCTACTTTACACGACAAAGAAACACAACCAACCCCATTCCATTTGCGTCAACGTTGCGGGATACCATGAAACGCAAAGTTTGGTAGTGGTCGGACAAGAAAAGAATCCTCCTCCTTGCAAAGGCAAAAGTGGCACGGGAAAAACTTTTGGTTAAAGGCCATTGTCCTTTCGGGATGCCCTAATGTAGGTCGCGTTTAGGTTCCTTGGTTTAATCCAGGTGCCAACTCTTACCGTCTTCCGCATTCTCCTCAAGTTCAACTAACATGAAACGGTTAAGTCGTGTCTCTTGCTAGTCCGGCTTTTCAAGTGCAAAGGAGGAAAAAAGCGTACGAGCGGACCGTTTTTTCATTAAGGATCTTCCAGGTGAAGCAACGGGGGAAAGATATTAAAGTCGACAAACTCTTGATAATAAAATAGAACTTGGGACAATGAGAGCCAATGTTCAAGTCGGTTATTTACTTAAAAGAATTCCACGCTTTTTGGGCATTGAAATTGTAGAATATTCCTCCGATTTTTGCTCCAGAAAGCGTTTAGCGAATGAAGTTGCAATTCATGGTCAGACAATAGGAGGACAAGTTTGCGCTAAGAAGGAGGAGTTGGCGCATTCTGTTTGTGTGTAGGAAACGGGAACAGGGTGCAAAGGTAAAAGACGGAGTTATTGAGATTGCGAGAAAGTGGTTTTCTATCCGTGTGTCTAGCCTGGAAGGCGTTCGGGTAAATATTTACTTCATATTTGAGAACGGAAGTATGGAATCCACCATTTATGAAAGTTGGGTCAGAAAGTGGGCAAGTGAGAAGAGCTTACAGCAATTAAGTTCAAGCTTTCGCCACCCGAGATTTCCTCGTAACCACAAAAAAGAGAAGACCGTATTCGGTTTCACCAAAGATAATTTAGGGCTTGTTCCCACGCTGGTATTGTAATTTCTGTTACAGTTTCCATAAAATTGTTTTCACTATTCGGTTTTCCTTAGAAATAAATAAAACATAATTAAAGATACTCAAAGAATGATAAGCGAAAGAACGGAATGTATTTTTCCGCTCCAAGAACAGTACGACCTTACAAAGAAGGGAAAAGGATGTCACGTATTTAAATAAAACTGAAAAAAAGAAAACTAAACGGAAAAAAGTGTCGAATGATCAAATTTTCCGGTGCAAATTAAAAAATAAATTGACACTTATTCAGTGGACTAGTGCATGACTTTGTTACGGCGACCTTGATGGTGTCTTATAAAAGCATCTTATCTATCATTCCAAAAAGTTTTAGATTATTAAGGACTCTTATAACAAATCGCGATAGCGTGAACGTTTTCATCGTTTAGAATGCCAGTAAACAACATTTCTACACGCCTTTTTAGAAAAGACGTTAATTTAAATAAGAAGGAATTAATTATACGGTAATGTTATACTAGTGCATTCCTTTGCCATCACGACCTTGATACTCTCAAATAAAAGCACAACGTCATCGTTTCGAAGAAGTATTTAACGTTGAAAATTAAGGGCGTGGATCTTAAAAGTATAAAAGTAAAAGATAACAACCATAAAGAGGCGAAATGTTTTAGAAACGAAAGTGAATGTCAATGAGAAAGAAGTAATTTTCTAGTAAGCTGTGAAACCGAAATTGCTGTGTAGCTTTAGTTAGCAAGGTTTTGAAAATTACAGTTCCTCTGAACTGCAAACAACGTATTCGATATATGAAGACAAGGAACTAGCGCGAATACACCAAAGTTAAAATAATTTGTTGAGTTAGCAATGCATTTACTAACTGTTTCAACGTTCGTTATAGCATGCGCAAACGAGTTATGCGAAGCAGAAACATTTTTTTTTCAAGTAACCACTTTCAGCAGACACTATGTAGGCTAACAGTTCATGCAAATTATTTCCCCGTATCAAAACCCTCATAAGAAAAGTTCATCACCTTATAAAATTAACATAAAGCTTGAACATCTTGAGTTTTCCTCTAAGATTGCAGTAAGCAAAAACTAGTCGAAATCAAACGATAGCCGAAAAACTCGTAGCCTTTGAAGAAATACTATCTCTGCTTAAACCGTTCTTAAATCGTCGGGTTTTTAGTTAGAATTGAATTTTACGGGATTATGGCTCATGATTTTATTGAGATTTCAATTTGCTTCGTTTAGAATCCAGCACCTCTCAAGATATTTTCTTTCACAAGCCAAAACTTAGAAGGCAAGAAAAAAGTATGTAAAAAAATCTGACGATGCCTTCCGAATATTCAACTTGGTTTGGAAGGAGTATAACAAGACAATTCAAATTAAAGAAGAGTGTAATACCGAGGGTGACTTCCTTCACTTATTCTAAATTAAACTTAGTAAACTTTTCAAAACCACTCGGTTGAAAACTCGCACAAATATCTCTATCGAATTTTAATTTTTAACTAGAACTATTTTCTCCTTGGGAATCGTTAGACTTACTGAATTCTGTTTTCTGGAGTTCAGACGCAAACTTTTTTTCACCGGTTACAAAGAAGCACCTGTCAGTTTCCGTCAGCTACATTAGTGCTTTCGTAACTAAACTGCGCATTAATCTCTGCATTAAATTCTTACTTTGCACTGCATGCAGTAAAACACCGAAAACTGTGCTACCAATACAAAAGAACTCTACGTTGGAGTTATACAGACAACCGAGAAACTCAAGGTACGAATATAAGAAATGCAAGGATTTAAGAAGATAAGAAGAAGCGCTACAGGAATTGTAATGCAGAGCTTAGACCTCCATTAAGAACCCACGAATTTCTGGGCAACGGAAAAAAAAAGAAAAGAAAAATCAACTCAGTAAATAAAATAACAACTGCATAGTACTCAAATCGCTGTTTATCCTTTCACTTCTTCTCAATACAATTATCATCCTTCTTTTCTTGTTCCAAATCCTGCTCGGTTACACAGGTTGGGGAGCTTTCTTTAATATAACAAAGCCTTCCATAATCGGTGTTAAGGAAACGTAATCTTCAGTCGCCAACTCTGCTCGTTCACCATACGCCAACAAAACAGGCGTTGTATGCGTCTGGAAACCAGTGATCGTTTTCGGTTTGCCGGCTTGACCCACTACGTCAACAGCCTAGGGTAAAAAAAAATAGTATGGTTCAATAACAGTTCACTTAATCAATAAATGTATGCACAAAGGGAAGTGTTATTTTTTATATAATCACTTTGGTTCGTCGTTATTTATTTTATTAACGCTTAAATGTTTACTGGGAATAGTAATATAATAATGCTTACCTGTCCAACGCGTACTGAAACAGGCAAAGGTCTCAAATCTTCGTCAAATGTTACTAACATCCGTGGTTGCATGGCAACAGCCAAAGTATACAGCAAGTAGTGCGATTTGCCCAGAATAACTATGCAAAATACGGTATTACTGTATAACCATTTATAATAAAATTAGTATTTAAGAACCGTTACCAGTCTTGACGTCTAAACATGCCACCAGAGCCGCCAATAAGCCTGACAAAGCTACTGGACTAAGGAGCTGTCGATCACTATGGTACGGACTCAACGTCAATGTTCCTTTGCCCAAGTGGACCAAACCTTGCGCTAATCGTACCATAAACAGTTGATTTGCATCTTTAGCATGATACTGCGCCAACTGACGCAACATAGCCGCCAACCTATATAAAAACGCGATTAGTTACTGTAGTTTCTCGTTTTACAGCTAAATAAAGAAAAAGCTTAAAAAATTGGTGTGATGATGTAACAACAACATCATATCACAAAGCCTTTTAAATGCTGATTTAACTGTTCAAAGAATTGCAGTTTTCCAATTAACACCAAGATCCCCCACTACAGAGAGCGCCAAACAATTATACCACAGGCCAGGTTACGCTTACACGTTAGAAAATGAAGAGAACTCAAAAATACCGTGCGTTATTCGTTCCAGCGCCAACAATTCCCATAGCAAAGATTGCATTATGGGCCACTTCAGCATCGCTATCGTGTGAGAACTTAGAAAGCGTGTCGAGTACTGAAAGTCGCGGATTGGACACAGAAATTAACGCTAAGGCCAACGGTACTGCACGTCTAATGGTAGGTTCACCATATCGCAACTACTCGTCAGCAAAATTTCATAAAAAAAGGAAAAGAAATTGGGTTATCAGCTTCCCACAACAAATTTCAAAGGTTCATAGTCGATTATTACCAAGTGCCCAAAGGATCTTAATGCCATTTCTGCTCCAATATCTTCACCCATTGCAATCAACGCAATTCCCAGAACGGCCACTGCTTGTTGAGACGACAAATCAGGTGATCCTTCGTCCTTTGCGCCATCTTTCTTGTCCTTATCCTTCCGATCATCTTTTTCCTACAAAATAACATACATTTTAATGTCATTTAGAGTTTATTTAACAAATATACAATAATAAGACTTATTTGTTAAAATAGCATGTTTATTACTAAACATTTCGCGTTTACCTTTTCAGCCGCAGCGTCATAGTGTTCGCTGCAAATGTGTAAAAGCTGTTGCACTTTAAGAACATTGCCGGTGCCGGCAAAAGCACATACTTCGACCAAAGTACTGGCCATAGAACGGAAAGGTTCGGGAATAACTTCCAAAGCGGCAATCACGGCTTCGACAGTGTCTTGTTTACCAAGATAGGTTAAACCCAACCCCAGAGGCAGGAAACGCGCGTAAGTATCCTTGAGGTCCAAAGCTGATTTTTCCATCAAAGTTTGTAGCAAGGCTGACGTCACGTCCCCGTTACAGGAACCTACAGCTACCAGGCCACAAGCTAATCCGGTCACGCCCACTACCTCCATGGAAGACTTGGCGTTTGACAAGGCCGGTACTAGTAAACTGAGTACGTCTTCCCTATTAGAACCCGCGTACGCCAATCCCAAACCTATCAAATAAACAGAGTAAAAATATTGTCGCAAATTTAATAAGACGAAAACGATCTCAATAACAGGAACATGTGAAGAACAGTGTATGGTTGGCAAGAAGAAAAAAGGGGTCAGAAAAAAAAATAAAGAATAAAAATTTACAACGAAATTTAGTTAAAGTGTTCAAAAAATAATATAAAAAATGACTCCAGGCAAAGAAATGGGAACAGAAAACTCGGCTTACCCAAAATGGCACCAACACGCATAACGTTATTAGCATGGAGTACGTAATCCGAAAGTAGGGCTAAAGCAGGGTCACACTCGTTTCGAACACCGCTGTTAACAATGCCGCAGGCTAAAAGTGCACCAGACTAAAAAAGAAACCAAATTTGGAAAACTTGAATCTTTCGTTGCACTAGAAAGTTGTTCAGTAGGCTTTATCGCGAGTTTTCTATGTATAATCAACAAATATTATGCGTAGCTTACTGCAAGGCCAAATTAATCCCTTTTCGTAAGTTTTTACCTTAATGTAATCCTCGGAAGAATAAAGATATTTGTCAATTTGAGTCAAACCGCCATCAATGTCCCACAAAAGAAGTAAACCCAACGAAGCTGTAGCACTTAGCATTCCTATTTCGCAAAGAAACAAGGGTAAAGACAATTTTCACTTTTCAAAGGGTAAAAAAAAAAATATAAGACAAATGTACCATGTTCTTTGTTCTTATACAGCCATTTGTTTCCGTCATCCATTAAGAGTTTATCTTGCCCAAACGCAGCGTTGACAAAGCCGTTGACGAAACTTGAAGCCAGGTTCTGACGAGCAGAATCCACTTGGCTACTACTGTAACCTGGTCGCACGTTTTCCAAGTGGCTCTTGTAAATATCTTCCGGAGTTTTGGGTTCCATAATGTCCAACTATAAAGTAAGCATAAAAAGATGTGTTAAAGAGATACTCAACAATAACGCATGGAGCAGAAAGCGTATATAAATAAATAAATAATAAAAAGTACTAAAATAAAAAAATAAAAATAAAGAATACTGACAAAAGGGAAAGTTCAGGAAGGACAATTTTACTGTATTCTTACTTCACGAGCCAAAGCCAAGAAATGGTTGTTCAAATGAGAGTTGGACATAATTTCCACCAGATCATCGTAATCTTCCAGTTCTTCATTCAGCTCTAAGAAGACTTGCTGACGTGCGAGCATAAAAGCCAACTGCTTTCGTAATAGACTGGAGAAAAAAAATCATATTATTTTGTAGCCTTAAGAAATGTCTGCGTACCTGTCCTTGCAGGACAAGAAAATTTCTTCGATAAGAGGTAGATCATTCAACTGGAGAGCGATGCGAAGAGCTTGGGCGTGTTGGTTAAACTTCCTGAAGAGTGTCAACGCCGTACGAAGGAGGTTAGTATTTTCCGGATCGGGAACATAAGCTACGCAGCTTGTGAGGTACAAGCAAACCCTATTATGCGACGCTTCGTCCACGTATTGCTCCAGCAAGTCCAAACGTTCCAATTCCATTAGGAGATCGCAGGCTTCTGCTTCTGCGTTATGTGTCATTTGATACGCAGTAATGCATGTTGCCAGTTTAACCAGAGCATCTTGTTTGGTTGTGTCTTCGGTCGAACACGCATTCCATTCCAGAGCGACCTCTCCTGCCAAATGCCTAGAAGTGTCAAAAATACACAAATAAAACAAAAATACACGAAAATTCACTTAATCACTTGAAATGCAAGAAACGCAATTTTATTTTTTTTTTCTTTTCAACTGAACTACATTTAAACGATGTAAATACTAACCGAATGTATTCATGGCCCCAATCAGCGACATTGTCTGGACCAGCAATTAAACGATACTCGGCGCAATCTCGGCCTTCGGCATTGGTCATAGCCAAAATGGAGATGATTTCGGCGCAAAGCTTGTTCGTTTGCGGATCTGTGAATTTGCTCAACAAGTTTTTAAGAGTGCTGTAATGTGGGCGCAAGAATTTCAGCGGTTTGGGCACGCTGGTCATGGAAGTAGTCGAAGCTCGGATGTGACTTCGCATCGATTCTAAGGCCGGTAACCAAAGATCGACTTGATTTTCCTATTTAAAAAAAAAAGAAGTTAGTTTCAAGTAACTATTCAAGTTAACTTTCATCTTTTTACCTGAACTCTTTCGACCAGCATGTTGAGTTCGTCCTGAAGATGCTTGTCTTCTTCCGACTATATACGAGAAAAATACATATTAATTTCTTGTTAACCTGTACTTGCGGTAAAACGATCTAGTTTGATATGTTACACCTAAATTTCATCATTTGGTTTCGACTAGAGATCAAAGTACGAGGAATTAAGTTTCACTGTAAAAAAAGGAAGAAATTTACCAGTTCAGCTGGCGCCTCTTCAGGCTTAGCCTTGCCTGCTGGAGCTTTCGCATCTTTCTCTTTGGCTGCTGTAGTATCTTTATTATTGGTTTTATCAACCGCCATGGTTTTTCTGCTGAATGATGTTGACACCTAACAATGCTACCTTTATTCCACGAAACGTTGTAAGTTCACAACAAAACGTGTCCAATACCTAACAGCAACTCACTCAGCAAGTTTAAAAGGAACCTGGAGTAAGAAACACTAATGTCACCCGCTGGTTTATTAGAGCAAAAATTATTTTGTTTCGGAAAGTATCTTCCAATTCCAAAACACACAAAGCGTTAAGTCATCGCCGGTCGTGTACTGAGAATAGAACAAGAAGCACAAGCCTTGTGCTGTTGAGACTGTATCCTAGCGCCACTGAGCTTCTGGCGCCTCAAACAGCTTTAAACATGAACCCGCGTGGGTAAAGAGATCATCGCAAACGCTACGCATTTAACAGGAGTATAGCTAGTGCAACACACTTCTTGTACAAAATACACTGTCCTAAGATGCATTTCAATTTTTTTTAAATATGAAAAAGAATTTACGTGAACGACAAACTAGCCTTGTCTAATTGAGTCTGTCGGGTACTGACTACAGTTGCAGACTATCGATGAAAACTCCAGTACTGTATTAATTCTCATATCGCATTTTTTTACAGTTTCTAGCGTCTCCTTCATTGTAAAGCAAATATTGGGCCATTTTCTTAATAAGAATTGTGTAAAGGATGTTTCAGTAGTGATTCAAACGCAAGAACCCTCACTAAAAATAAAAATAACTGCAATTTGCGGTCCTTAACATCCATCTAAGCGTAGAAGTTATCCGTAAGAAAAAAAAAATAATAATTTCACCCAAACACACAGTGTACGACGGGTGTAGCATGTAGCTTACTATGCACATCAAAAGAATTTATTATCGCTGTAAATACGATTGATAAAATAAGTTGCATCCAATGGTTTTTAACTAACACGGGCATCACTGTATTGAGACTCAAAGCATATCTTGTGGCGAAACAAGCGAATAAAAACGCTTTTTTAAATGGTATTTCTCCTTTCTACAACGCAGTGCTAGTTTCAGTATGCTGGGAGTGTGTGTGATGGGATGATCCATTCTTTTTATATATCGAGGTTTGAAGCGGCAACGCAATTTTCTCATTTTTTCCTTCTTCAGGGATAATTCCAATTGTTACAGTGAATAAAAAATGTTGAAAACCATGGACTTAAATGGACAATGACAAAAAGGAGCTTTTTATATCAAATTTTCTTTTCCTCGCGGGGTACGGGAAGTAAAAATCCAAGTTCCACTTTCCTCGCAGCACTCTGCCTTACCCCGAAGCAAAAATCTCGACTAAACACGATTCAGTTCCATCCTCAATTCTGCAACGCTTTTAAATCGTGCCGAATTCCCTTGCTATGAACGCCACCTAGTGTCACAAGCACATCCAAACATTTTGAATTGTGACACGTTTTATAAAGTTTTTGACTTACTTCCCCCCCTTTCCGTAGTGGTGTAAAACGTTTTTAAACTCAAAACAAAAATTAAAACATTCAGTTTTTTGCACTGTGTAAAAAGCTGAAACAGAGACAGAAATCGGGGGAAGAGTGGGAGATTAAAAGCCAACTGTTCTATCGCTACAAATTTGTCTTCTCGTTCCAAAATTTTAGTTTCCGTTTGTTAAAGTTCGTACGAACTTTTCAAGGAAAAGTGAGTTGAAAACCGGAAGGGATAAAGAGCTTTCCACGCTGTGGTTCGTTTGCCTTGTTTTCTGTTTGTAAAACGGAGCGGGTCTTGTTGAATGGTTAAACCATGACGACATCCTCCTTGCCGAGGAACAAAAACGGGAACTGATCAATCATGGCTTGGACTGTGTCCTCAATGTGAGGTCGCATGCACTCAAACCGGCCCATATCTGTAAACTCGAAAGGTAATAACGTTGGCCACCAACAAATGGCCAAATTTTTGGAGTCCATGCTATTCGCTTTGCAGTTTTCCGCCACTCTATACATGAACCTCGACGTTAATATCATATAGGAACTTGAATAAATATCGTAAATCTTACCTGACAAAATGCTGAAAAATATACTTGAGCAAATTAAAACTCACGGGGGAAAGTTTCTTTAGCAAACTACGCAATGCCAATAACCGACAACTTCTGTCCGACGTCACTGTGAACGAGAACATGCAAATTAGTTGAACTAGTCTCTTAGCGAATCATAAAAGATACGTGCAATGCCAAACTGACAAATGAAGACTTAAATGCAACTTAATTGAATTACGGAATTCATTACAAGATATGTCTTCCAGTTCTTCCATCTGATCCGGGGACAAGACAGGCGGTAAACGTTTCGAAAAATAATCTTTAAGCGCCGTGGCCACTGCATTCACTGCGATATCAAGCTCTCTTATACTGCAATTGGGATCTATCAAAAAAAAAAAATTGAATTCGTTTCATAAACGTAATCTCAGACAACTAACGGGTGAAAATATAGAATTTTATACACGCAAAAAGCAAAATGTTTTAATCAGTCGATACTGACCTTCTTCAAATCGCGCAAAAAGCATATCGACATGGGCGCGGTTGCCTGGTACTCGGTAAATACCTTCCGAGTCCAATCCTTCTTCTTCAATGAAAGTGATGCATTTCTCGATGAAGAGGGGCACACAGCGACCCTCTGCTTCCATCAACTGCTCTAATGTCGGCATCACCTGAGTTCCGCCTCCTTTGGCACCACTCCCACTGCCGCTCTTACTTTTTCGTTTCCGCTCCTTATTCGCGGCTTTCTTCTGTCGTTCTTCTTCCTTCAAGCGCCGTTTCTCATGCTTATCTTCTTCTTTAGATTTTGACTTTTCTCGACGGTGCTGGCTTGCCCGCAAGGCTTCCGAAATTACTCCGCCTCTTCCGTGTGTATGAAACTGAAAAATACACGAAGAATAGGCAAGAAACATTAAAACACACAAAAAGTCAATCAAAACATTTAAAATACTAGGAACTGCACTTAAAGCAAGAAGTTTTAAAAAAATCAGCAAACAATACAAATGGCACCCGAAATTTAACAAGAAAAGCTTCCTTACCAGCGGTGATCCTTCTCCCAAATCTCTTGGCGACGATACATCTAAACTCGAATCATCGTCTTGCAACACCCGATACTGTCCTACAAACGCAGAGAAAAGGTGAACATCAGTCTTTAATTATTCATTTCCAAAAAAAAAAAAATCTTTTAACTCAATAAACGAAGAAAATAATGTACCCTTTTCAGGAACAGAGACTTCAAGACCTCCAGAGCGGGCCGCTAAAGGTAAAGGTACTCCTGGCACTGGGAAACTGTACGGCTTGCCTGGCGTTCCCACTGACCCTGCATTCAGCGGAGGCGGAGGCACGCGAGGCGGGGCCACGGGAATGGCCCCCCGTTTCCTTCGCGTTCGTTTATGGGAAGACGCTTTACGTGGCCGAAGCGAATCCCGCTGACGTCGTTCCATCGAACTCAGATCACTATCCGTATCCGAATACGCTAAAAAGTAACAATCAATATAATTATTTTTTTTTCATGACCGTGATCCACAATTTAGTTAAATAAAAACAGTGTTTTTCATTTTATTATAATTTTGATTAAAATCTTAAAAATTGATGTCTTTTTCGAGCGGTCCCATACGTCCATAAGAAGTCACTTGGGAACTCCGTTAGAACACTGGTATTCTTTACCAGTAGCAGAGCAGCGACAGACAATCCTTTCTACCTCGTAGGGGTTCGAACCATGTTCTCATGATTACGAACTAGCTTATAACCACAAGGCTACGGTGATCCCAGATTTCGCTTTTCAGATTAAGTTCGTATTATGTATACGCAAACTAAAGTTATGAATCGTCACTACCGATGGAAACGTACTGGACTACAAACTGAAGAATATTTGTTGATTGGTCCACAAATACAACGAATAACGGAAGTTGGAAGATAATGCGGAGAAAGCAGAAAGAAAGGACCAACAAGAAGCAAACTTACACGGCCGGCCTTTTTCGCGACGTTGACGTGACCGCATTTTGGAATTAGCACCAGTGCCAGCATCGAAACTGCCTGTAGCGGCGTAAGCGTAATCACCTTCTGTGTAAGACGGGAACGAGCCTCGGCTGTCTTCCATTAGCTGACTGGAATCCACGCCGCTCTCGAAGTCTTCGCATTCCGGAAAGGCTAATGGCGCCACGCCCCCACTAGGGGCCGGTCCTGGCGGAACAGGAGGTGGAACTTTCTGTCGAGGTGGCGGTAAAGGAGGCGGGACATCTTTGGCACCCGATACTCGACTACCGAGTTTCATCCGCGCAATAGCATCTGTCACGTTGTTGTATTCCTCCATCTTTAACCTTCCGGGCTGCTAGAAAGAATATCGCATGAAATACTTGACACTGAACAAAAGTGTCGCTGATACAGGGCTTTAATGCAATTGGTATAGACTATAACAAAGCATCCTTACTTTGGTCGTCGTTCCGGCTTCCCGTCCGTAGTGCGTCGACCCGTGTGGTGCTGGATGTTTTCGTCGTCCGGTCGTAAAGGCTTTGTAGGCGTAAGAAGTCGACGACGAATTCCATGCTTCAGTTTGCGGATCCGTCCTTCGCATAAACATGAAATCATCCAACCAACCTATTCGAAATAAAACACAACAAAGATATAATCCTACGGTCTCTTTTTCTTCGTACATGACAACAGTTTCCTCCACAATGGAATATGAACGATAAAGTTTTCTGTTAATGCATAACCAACAGAAAGGAATCAAAACGGAGGAACCCGAAGCAAAAATTGGTACTAAAAAGTGAGAGACGAAACGCAGTGTGAAAGAAATCAGAAAAGACGGGGAAAACATAACAATAACTAAAAAATCAAAAGGAACGAATAAAATTCCGTTTTCAAAAAACCACTTGCCACACACCCTTGGGCTGCTGTTGTAGGCAAAGTAGCTCAGGGTTGGGCTCCTCCGTTTCCATAGTGTTTTTGGAAGCCGCGGAACTCGGAAGAGAAGAGGCAACAGCGGCTTTTAGAGGCCAACGCGGGAAAAAACTTGCGCGATCGCGTATTGGATCCCGGTCAGGCGGTGCAGGCTCAGGGGGCGTGCTAGGCGAGGGAAATACTTGAAACCCTGAATTTTCAACCCCCCAAGGTGGTGATGTTGCAGTAATACGGTACAAAATCCAAGCCCCCAAGCGGTACCGGTAGTAGTAGGCAATATAGACGTAGGATACGAAGGACAAAAAGAGAAGGGACGGGAGGAAAAGAGAAAAAAGAACGACAGGAGCAAGAAAGACGTGAGTGCATGGAAGGAAAAAACCACACCAGAGAAAGGCAAAACAAACGCACCATGATTTGCCAAAAAGCAGTTTGACTTCCTCTTGATTTTACTGTTAGTGTGAGTGAATAAAAGACAATGTGGCAATCCAACAATCGTGAGAGGTTTCTCTAGGATAAACGTATTCGTACGCATTCAAGCTTGTATCTGTCAAGCGTGAAAGTCATCTACTAAGCAAGGGAATATTACTCCCGCGGTAATTTTCCCGGACAATGTTTCCTTGTCGAACAGAAGTACTTACACTTCCATATCCGGTAATTCTCAAAAAAAATAATAATTAACGCTTTTCTTTATTATTTAGTTTTTTTTACGAGGAATTATTTACGTAACGAAAATTAGCTAGGAATGTAAGCATTAATATATATTATTTTCTATATTTCGCTGTAGTTTCTGTTCAACACAGGGACATATTTCCATAAAATCGTACTGAGAGCGGGTCATTCTTTCACGCACCCTTCCCAGGTAATTTACCAGCTAAAGGAGTTTGGTTTCGGGCGACAAGTAGCATACAGTAGCTGGCGAAAGCTGTGCTACAAGGAAGTTATTATAAGATTGACAATGGAGAGTTACAAACGTAGTTTTTAAGCTTAGACATGAGCGGAACCTTAACACCTTCACATGAAAGTAAATCGGAACAATCATGAGAATTTTACTTTTCAAGACACGTTTCAATTTGTTTAAACCTGATTTTTCCATTCTTCAAGTTTCTTATGCCTGATTACACTTACCATTTATTATATCGATACACTAATGAACATTGCCTACGCTAGCAAACGGGAATTGTATCAAAATAACTCATATAGACTAAGTTTTCTTATAAAAACAAGAAAAATAGCTTAATCCGATTTCTTTTGGTGATTATAGCTTTGAAGAGGCGCTCAATCACTTGTTAGATCGTATTTTATTAATGACCGGAAACTCTCAAACAATTTACGGCGTGTGAATCTACGAGCGGTTGAAGTGACCACCGTTTTTCAATGTAAGATAATTATGTCCTTTTCATCCCATGTGTGTCGAATCAATATTAAAATATTACCACATGTGCTTTTGTCATCGTTTTTGGATGACTAACGATTGCAGTGTGAACTCAATTTCACGTTTCCTTTGCTAACCAGAATCTGAAGCAGTTTAGACCGATTTTGAGAAAATTCCTTTATGCTAACCGAATACGGTGAGCAATTTTCAGCCATGTATACCCTATATGTGACTTAAAAGGCTTAATGGACAGGAATGACTTAACAAGATTCAAAAAGCAAACAATTTGCCACTTACCGTGACGTAGCTTTCCACTTTTCAACTGACTGGGTTTGACTAGATGTTCACCATTGGACTTGCGAGCCAACGCCAAATTGGTGGTAGGGACTTCAGGATTAAGGGCTGAAAACATTTCCCCTGAATCGTCGCTAGAACTGATGTGTCGGTCATCGAGACACGTCGGGGACAGGGAATCGTCCAGATCCTCACCAGGAGATCCATCCGTGGGTAAGCATTCATAAATATCCGACTCACTGCAAAACAAATTAAAAAAATAATGAATGGTGTACATAAAAAGGATATTAAAAGGGCAACGGACACCAAAAACACCTATTAAGATTTTGATGGATTCTTATTGCACGCATTATTCTAAGAACATGGAATTTTATTTCATTTTTTTTTCTGACGAGCCGCTCCAGAGGTATTGCCTTGCGAAGTTTCTCGCCGCGCGAATGTGACGTCACGGGGGATAAAACAAGCCACATTAAGACATCACTTGTCCCCGTTGAAACAATAAAAATAGCAGTTTTCGTACCCGAACGTGCCGTTCTATTCCTCCGTTACGTCACAGCATCACGTGACCGAGCTGAATATCTTATTATTTCCTGAATATTTTCGTTATTATTTCGTGCATGATAAAAAGAAACATAAACCTAGAAACTAGATTTTTTTGCTCTTTTTTATAACACAAAGTTGTTTGTTGATGTCCATTACCCTTTAAGGTGAAATAGTACGCAGCAATATGACAAAGAAAGGATCTTTACTCGTATTCCTCGTTACTCCGCGCATGACGGAAACTGTCATTACGTGGCGGAGGTGGTGGCCGAAAGGGTCGTTCCAAAGTTCCTTCCCCTGAATCGTGTAACGTTCCAGAATCTTCCAGACGGAATGCTTGTTCGATCTCCAACTTTTTGTCCCACACGTCTTTCAGGAAAGGCGCGTAAAAACCGGCTAAAAATACACACAGAAAGATAAACTTATGCTCTGCGCAACGGAATCAATTACACTCGTACGTTAATATCAGAAAGTTAAATCTGGAAACTTAGATTTTGAAAAATGTCTGAAATCTCATTAATATTGTCTAAATTGAAAACTTTGTACCATAAACAAGCACGAGTAGACTATTAACTTACTTTTGTTCTGCGCATTTGCCGTTATGGTCATAAAATGCGCCTGAAGTCTATCCGCTGCTGCATTGCCGGCTGTAATTAACTGATGACTAATTTCTGAGTTAAAAAACGCACTTGCACCTCCGCTTTCCGTTACGGCCACAATTTGAATGGGAAGATTCGGAATATTGTACGAGAAAGCGCTAGAGTAAGACAAAAGATGGTATTAAAACTGATATTTAAACAATTATAATTTTTAATAATTATGTTATTGCCCACTAAATTCAACAACGTTTTCGTCTTCCAACATAATTCAATTTCTCTTTATGATGTAACAGTCTACATTTATGGAAAAATTCACGATATGTCAATCATGTTTTTACACAAAAACATTTTTGTGTAACTTTTTGTTTTTTTACTAAAAAACATTTTTTCCCAGGTTCGGCCGACGTACGCTTACACCTGTCGTCGGTCGAAATGAACTTCTCTAGACCTTGTTTTACGTTTTCCTTTTACTGTAGCTTTTAAAAATATTTCCTATGTTTTTCAGCACCCATTTCTCAAACTTACCTTAACGTCGCCAATGAAGCTTTACGCTTGGTTGAATACACCAGGATGAAACCATGGACTAACTCATCCCGGAACGCACCTGCGCCATGATAGGACGAAACCACCACTTCCACCTTCCGCTTGGCATCACCCAAGAAAGTCGAAAGACTAAAACTGCGTTCTCCCGTTTGCACACATCCCGGGTGCGACAAAAAAGGTCCCAACACGCTTTCCAACATGTACGGATCACCACAGAGCATGCACATAATCACGCGGATATCCGGTGGTGCTGAATCCATGGTACGATGTGACAAAGTGGACTGATGATGCGCTTGGTAAAGCGAATGGTGACTTAAGGTAGGAAAGCCGGTCTTTTCTTCAATGCTCAGCACCAGTGCTTTGATGGCCCGACTGACATCTGAATCTTCCAGTTTGGTGTTGTTGGGTTGTTCAGATTCCGTTGAGTCAATGAAGGGACAAAGCAAACTGTCGGCCAAGTTCAGGCCTTCCAAGCGTAAATTAGCTCGTTCAGAGCCTGGCACCGACGGATCCGGTACCCAGAGCAACACGATAGGTAAGCCTTGGAAGGGCAAACCATCTTCACGCTCCAAATTTGACAATAACGTGTTTTCCAAGCTCTCCCGCACGTACTCCAAGGAACTGGCATCAGTATACACACAAATACAACCTGAAATAAAAGAAAAGTGTACAACTAAATTTGACGAAAATCACAAACAAGGAGAAGATGAATTTCAACCAAAAGGTGCTAATCGAATTAAAAAAAGGTGCTAATCGAATGCTTCTAGACTCTGTTTCTAATTCTACCTGTGAAAACACCTATCATATAAACGTTGTGTATCAAGAAAAATAATAAAAAAGTAAACACTAGAATTAAAACATTAGTAGTTTTATTGTTAGAGCTATTCTTTAACATAGTTACTCTAGAAAAATGTACGAAAGAAATTACATTTGACATTCCGGTCAACGTGGCATGGTGCAGGCATGGCAAAAATGAGGGCGCCGAAGATTGCGAAAGAAAATGTGACTCACCTTGAGGGATGAAATCGGACGACTGCAGTAAGTATTGAGGGAGACTGACTTGCTCGTTGACTACTCGGTAATCCAAGCTGAAGAAATGACCGTCGACTTCGATCTCGTCATCAACGCAAACTTGGCGCAAAGTACTGGCCAAGTCTTGCGCTAATCCTCTCGCGCCCAACAAAATGAGGTTAAGCGGATTACTAGTTAAGCTCGATGACCAGGGATTGTTACTGTTGAATGTTCCTCTGTGACAAATGAAACAATTGTTCAAATAACAAATACTAGTGAAGTTTTTAGAATACTAATAAGCTGAGAATATCCCTCTCGCAGGAATTTGTGCCAAACCTTTTTAAGAGGAACTTTACTAAGAAAATTAGCATAGTGACAAAAATTTCGAGCACTTAAGGCAGCTGTTACAATCTAATTAGAGGATAAATGCTCAAAAATATTACAAACCTGCGAGGGTTGGCGGCAAGGACTTCTTCGACAAACGCATCTATACAACGCGGGTAGGCGGGGCAATGTTCGCGTTTAGGGCAGTGAACGAAACCCACATGTTGGAGTAGAAGTAACCGACGTTCGGATTCCAACCGATCCAACGCTTTGTAACGAGAATCTTCTTCCAGGGAAGCAGTCACTTCCTTAAAATCTTCCCACGAATAATTCCCCGGCAACGCAGAGGCTCGAATTTGGTAAAACAGATGCGCGTGCTCCAAGAGTAGCTCCTATGGTCCAAAAAAAGATATGATTTTATTATTTTCGCCTCACTATCACCTATTTTACTGCGTTCGGAAATGCAAAGAGAGAGAAACATTCCAACCGTGCGAGCATACGACTCGGAAATACAAGAAAAAAGTCAGGCACATCGAGGACTACAAAAAAAGCTAGTTAACACAGTACACAAAGTTTTATGACAGTACTAGGTTTCTATGATACTAGTTTCCGGATTTATATGATGACAAAAAGCTCTTTTAAGGTTCTACTTTTGTCTTCAAATTATTAGCTGAAACTGTTGAAAATGTCACAATAATTGGAAATGTCTAAAAAACTGAACGAAAGAGAACTGCATCACGAAAACGCTGAAAAGAGTAACACACACCAGAATTTAATCCAAGATTACAATGTATGGCTTAAAAAAAATAGAAAAATGAACGAAAATTTTCACCTGGAAATTTTGTTTCGCTTTTTCGATCAACTCGCGCTGGTGTTGATCGTATATTTGTTGGCAATCCGCTTCACTTAGAGATTCAAAGCAATCTCGGCCCATGAAAAGCACCTGGACTTCTGAAAGCGATTTACCTGGCGTGACGTAACCGGTTTCTTCAAGTAACTGTTTAAACCGGATTTTGTTTCTATAAATTAGCACAAAGAGTGTTAGACTTTTTGTATAATTCTTGTCACAATAAATAAGCCATAGAAGAAAAACTTTTTGCATACTCGGCTTTGCGCTGGTCACGCTGGAGACTATTTACATGTCCTAAGTACACCATTTCAGCCTCATTTGTGTCCAACACATCAAACGGTATGCGTCCATCACCCAAATCGAGCATATCGGCTTCTACCCACGAGAAATCCGCTGGTGTGTCCAGAAAATACCGCGAAAAATCCGGATGTGCTTGCATTTTCTCTTTCACTGTCTCCCAATCCCTAAAAATTTATTCCAAAAGTAAATTATTACATCACCCGTCTTCCATTTGCCGAAACGGCGCTGAGTGATATCTTTATCTGAAATGTCCAACTTAAGATTATTTAAAAGAACTATTAGAAAACAATTACATTACTGGGAAGAATAACCTGAACACAAACCAACTTAAAAATAAGACAGAGAAGAAAACGTACAAGCAAACAAAGTTGTAAAACATACCCGCTGCCTAAACTTGGAATGTCAGGAAACATTTCCTGCAGAATGGCTGGTAAAGTATCCATATATTTCTTAATTTTCAACGCTAAATGTTCGTCTTTCAATTTCTTGACGTGTTTCCGGAATAATTTAACCGCCTGGTCCCCTCCGAATAGCTCCACGTAGTGCTGGTACTCGTGGTGTTCTGCTAATCGTTTGGAACTTGAAGACCATAGCGCCCGGTAATCCGTGATCTGGCGAACAAGAAAGCATATAACACAATCTTTCTTTGTTTTAGTAATATTGTCCCACTTGTTGTCGAATAAGCCGCTGATAAGCGTCGGTGGCGACATCTAAGGTTTCTTTCAGGTTACGTGCCGCTTCGGCATAAGGAATGATACGCGTTCGTCCTTTGGTGCGGTCGATGTGTTGGGCCAGGACCAAAAAAGCCAAGTCCACGTTGACATTTTCATGAGCGGACGTTTCGACTAACGGAATGCTATTCTTGTACTCCTTACGGCTCAGGAGCTTCTCCACTTCACGGACGAACGCGTCACACGCTTCGTCGTGTTTGGTACTAGCCACCACGATGGGTTTCTTGGTTTTCATCAAATTATTCAAAATGACCGCCACAAAGTCCACTTGCCGCTCGATGGGACGACTGGGCACCACACTCACGTCCATGGTCACCAAAAAACCGTCAATGTTCGTCTTTCCGTCCGGCAGGACCTTTTGATCGTACTCTTTTTCGATACCCAACTGGTTTTTACAAATGTACATTAATTTTTCGGCCGAAGTCAGCTTCGTATTGGCGCACCGCTTAACGTACGGTTCCATCTTTCCACCTATTTTTTTCGCAAAAAAAAAGTTTCAGAATTGTTTTGTCAAGAACATTACGTTTTATTGGATTTTTCTTGCTCTTCTTGCACGTTTTCCTTTAAGTATGCTATCTCTCTTCGTTTTACACGACAAAAGAAAAAGAGAGAATACAAAATAGTCTACCTTTAAAAGGTTGGAAAGACGCATCATCGATAAATTCCGTCTGTTCAATAACCTGGAAATGGAATTCGACTCCTTCATCAGAGACTTTGTAGGCGTCGCCCCAATATAAGAAATGATCATTGTTGACCACTCGTCCACTGAAATCCGTCTGTGAAAAAAAGGAGAAAAAATTTTAAGGAGTGAAGGGAGTACAAATGCTAACGAGCAAATCATGTTACGATTAAGACACCCTTAAGACCCGATTAATGCCATTCCTTTCAGCGCAAGCGCGTTTAAGATCCTTTACACTGCGCTAGAAAAAGATTATGTTAACCGAAGTCGTATCCTAAGCAAACCAATAAGGAATGCCACAAGGAGAGAACACAAATAAAGGAAAGAAGTTATGAGAAAATAACAAACTACAAGGCTCTGTATGTTTGCAAACATAATCAAGTTCCAATTGCAACACTCATCATTACTGGACTCGCTTCAAATTGGCAAAGACTTCCGCTTTATATGATTTTGTGAAGTCGTTTTTCACGAAAACGAAGGATTTTCCCAGCGGTTTTACTTCGTAAAGTCCCGATTCAGCTTGTCCTATCGTATTTTTTTTTAACGAAATAAAAGTTAACATTCAAGATAGGAAACATCACTCATTTTGCGTATATGTCTAAAACAGCGAAAAATTTCGACTGCAGTAATTTCGTTCGCTATAGAATAATTGTTACTGCTAAATGAACTAACCATTCCAACCTGAAATAAAATGTCAGTTAGGATTTAAGTGTCCTAAATTTGCGGTAACTATAACTTAAACTATTACAGTACCTTCCTGCTTATTTTCAAAACCCAGTGCAGTAGTCACACTCATCATTACCCGTTACTATCGCTGTAAGCGCAGATACATTTTGGACGTAGGTCAAATCATCGTGATGACTTCGATCTGAAGTAAAGCCACTTCACTTACGTTAAATTCAATTTTTTACTGGAACACAGCGTAAGCTTTCGCCTATTGGTGGTAGCGTATACTTTCCTCTGCGTTACAAAACAAACTCGAACGTTACGTTCGATTATTTTACTGACTATTAGGCAGCGTGTTTCCATTTGTATGGCTATTAGACATAAAAATGCTATACTCGACCTATTATTCACAAAAGCGCTTTTTAAAATGCAAGTGTAACAACTTAACGTAGTTCCAATTCTCGTAAAAGCCATACCACAAATGTCCGGGTTCTTTTCTGACTTTTATTTCTTAGGCCTTGCTGACGGAAGGGAATTTCGCAACGAACCTTGATCAGGGCACCAAGTTTCTTAGTATTCCTATATACACTCACTTAGTAATCAAATTATTTCTCTAACGAGAGCTCTAACAAAATTCCAACCCTTAAGAGTCGCGCCTACTGGACCTAAAATACAGTGCTATTCCGGATTTCCTCTGCGAAAACTGGGCTTCTTTTTGTTTGCATTTTGATTTCACATTTTATGCAGTAAGGCTCAAAATCCCAAGAAGAATACAATTAACTTAAAAATTAAAGTTCAAGTGTGATCTAACTAAAAACTCACTTTAAAAAGTTTACGTGCTAAGTGAAGCTGTGCGCAAACACTAGTACTTTGGACTTAAAAAATCCTAGAGCATTAGCTGGATCCTGTTTAATCCAGTAAAGGCGTTACCCGTTTGACGCGGTTGACTGCGCGAAGTGAAACCCTTGTCCTAACTCGGAGCAGGAACAACCGAAAGAGGTTGATTGGAATCTTGAAATCAAAGATCTGAGTCGCGTGCTATAAGCTTCGAACCTTATACGCCACCCGAAGAGTTTAAAGCTTATTTGTCCGTTTTCAGCTCTCGCTTATGCCGAAATCAACACAAAACCTTTGCCTTTTTTTCTTCCGCAGATCGCAATACAGCAGAAATGGAAGGAAAAACATACTCTGCGACAGGGAAAAAAGCACTAAGCTTTTCTATGTTCGATTTTAAGCATATATTCCTTCCGCATTCCTGCAGACATAACCGAAGTAGAATTTTGGCCAGACAGCTAATTCAGTTAGAAAAAATAAAACTGGTAGCTGATGATATAAAAATTCCACGGCGAAGGGACGAATTCTGGGTATTACTTGAAATCTGATAAGAGATCTCAAAGTACGGAGTTACGATGGGCTTTGTGAATCGGCATTTGTGCACCGAAACGTCTAAGGGTGACGTGAAAATCAAAGTGGAACCTTGCTCAATGAAAGTTTGGCGGTTTAAGGTATTCTCCTTGCAGGTTAGTGCCATTTTTTTGTGTTTGCTCAGTTTACGTCACAACGCGCTATTATCAAGCCGAATTGAAGTTTTACTGTGTTGGATGAATGCAAGGAATAAAAACATTTTGACTGCATCAAAAAATTAACTCCCTTATTTTGAAAAGAGGGTGATTAAGTAGGTTTAATTTGATTTACTTGGCTGAGGACAGAAATATGTTCCACATAATAATCATCCGCCAAAGGCCGCACGAAACGATTGCAAAGGCAGGATTTGCCCACGCCTACTTGGCCTTTTTCTTTTTCCGTGCCTGACACGCCCACTACAGCGATGTTAAACGTTCTCCCAGTGTCTTTCCGAGCCATAACCTGAGAAAAGTATTTTTTAAAAATAAACTTCAAACGTCAACCATATTACAGAACTTAAAATTTACTAAAACGTCAACTCTTCTTTCAGGCTTTATCTAAATTTACAATAGCAAACACACTTGCAACACACAGGTGCTGTTTTAGTTTGTTGTTACAACCTCTATGCGTTTTTGCCATCGACGAACAACAATTTACTTTTTTTAAAAAAAAAATCAGAATTTGTGGAAGTTTTAATAACAGGGAATATTTTACCTGTTAAATAACGCACATTCAATGTTTTTTTAAGATTAGCTTTTGTTTCGTTACGGCAATACAAACTTGCCCATTCATTTGAAACCCAGGGAGTTTCTAAGAACTGGGAAACGGAAATCTTTTTATGGCTTTCACCACAAAGAGGGTTAACAACACTGAATGAAACAACTGACCTTGCCTTGAGAATTTCAGCTTACAAGAGGCTGAAATGGAGATGAATCTTAAGGAACACAACTTTCTTCGTCAGACTTCCAGCTTTTGTGATTGCAATTCTTTCAATTCACCACTTGACGTAATGCATGGAATCCCAAAGTGTCTCTGAAAGAATTGGACGCCATATTTTCTTTTACATCTCGATCTTCACTACACAGCCATACCATAACTTCGAGGTGTGGAGGGGGGATACAAAGTTTTACAAACGGAGGGGGGAGTTTTAATGGCAATGGATAATGGAAGAGCCCCACAAGATCGATAAACGGCGTTGTCAGGTTGTAGGTTTTACCCGATTTAGGAGTAATTCCAATGTTTGTTGGTAAGGAAACCGCACGAAATAGGAGGAAAGCTTAAGAGAAAGCCACTTGGAAAAGTTGGAATATATAGGAAGAATTCTCTGGAAAGGAGAAAATAATGTGCACAAAACTCGTTTTTTTATTGACGCCCGGCCGTGGGGGCGATGGGCGGGATTGTTGGCAGACGGAATATTCCCAAGAATTGCTAAAGGGAGAATACCGAACTGAGGATGTTCTGAAGGTGGTGAGAGTTGGATCGCGAATCACGCTAGAAATTTGCGCGTTTTTAAACTCGTGAACATGCATTCAAAGCCATTTATTTAAAGCTCGAGTTACTTGAAGGTTACACACCGCCCCTCGTTTTGATAAGCGCCTCCTTTGGTTAAAATTTGACCAAAATTAACCTGATTAACCTAACTTAACTAAACCTAGCCTAAATGGCCTATCGTTCACATTGATTTTTTTATGGTATGCATAGACGCGCCGGGGTTATGTGCATTATTTATGTATTATTTTCTAAAATAAATTAGGTTATATTTTGTTAGGTTAGGATGTGAAAACTACGAATCGATGGGGGGGGGAGGGGGTGAACCGAAAAATATTATTTTTTTTTACCCAGAAAATTATAGAAGTAAAAATGTAAAAAAAATTGATTGTGATTGCATATTTTAACCTTCCCTTCTAGAAATATAAGCGGATTAAGTTTTGCTATCTAGCCTCGTTTATTGATGTTTCTTAGAGGTAACAGTAGACTAGGGGTATTATTTAGTGTGGGTTGCTTGCCATGCTAGGCAACTTTCGCTTGTCTTCTACTTAGTGAGAGACGCTTAATTGTACTAAGTAAAATAAGTTCTGTTTCCTGGCAAATGATGTAATGCAAACGGGAAAAAATAAACAAAACCCAAGTGATAAAAAATGGAAAACTTCAAGACGGTGCAGCGATGGAGTTCCGAAAACCTTTTATATTCCGGACCCAACGGACGATAAGCCACGAGATCGAGTAAAATGTGGGAAAACCAATCATCACAATTTTCGTTTTCTTTTTTTCTTCTCATTCGTACGCACACTACGTTTTACAAATTCAATGTCCAAATTATCAACGTAAAAAAAGGGTTTTCTGGATACAACGCACGATAACAAATGTCATAACAAGAGAAAATATCGCTCAGATTGCAGGAAAACGTCTCCCTCCTGCTAATTATAATAATTAACAAAAAGATACGTACAAAAAATATAAGCACACAGTAATGTGGTCCCCTAACCCAACGCTTCTTTCTTATAAATGTAAAAAAAAGTTCAACGAATACTTTCAATAGAAAACGCAAGAAACACACACACACACACATATCAAGATACACCCACCCACCCATGGTAATAATGGTTATGTTTCACCGAAAGTTTCTAAATCTCGGCGTGACGTCAGGTGTTCCTTGGCCCATTAATCTCTCATTCCCACCTAATCGAAGGCCAAGATCATCGCGATCGTGGTTTAAAGAGGACGAAGCGAGGTCAAACGTATCTAAAGAAGGCGCCGGCCCCGCCCCTTCACGTCTGGTATACACGCAAGCTGCAGGCCGCCAAGGCAGTGGATTGTATAACGAACTTCGATAATGGACTGACGGCGTGAGATGAGGTGGAACATCCGATAAAATCACTGGGAGCTGTAAAACATAAGGAAGCTTTAGCAGTAGCAAAAGAACAAGTTTTACTTGGTTTAAAAATAAAAAAGACTTAAGCTGAAACAGTTAGAAATATACACTAACAGCAAAGAGAACCATTGGTGTTAAAATTTTCAATTTGATGCTTGGTGAAACATGATCTAGTGACTTGATATGAAAAAGTTGATTATTTTTTTGGAAAAAAAGCTTCCTACATTACATCATTCAAGGTAATACCATATAAGCAATAATTAAACAGATACCCTAAACATAGCAAAACTCCACAGGAAAACGTTTGTAAGCTGCTTGAACGAAAAGAAGAAAATCCAAGCACTTTTTTTTGCGCCGATTTTTCGCCGTTAGGGGAAAATCTACGTTTAACGACTTATGTAAACCCAACTTACACAGACTCCGGCAGTTAAAATATAAAGTTTTTCTAAAATGTAAAATCTTATCAAATGCAGGTCCAGTATTTCTCCCAATAATTTAGCACCATTAAAAATCATTTACAACCCAAACAAAAAAATACCATAGATCTGCAATGAAGGCGATGACTGGGAAAACTCGCTCCACCGTCACCCAAGTCCAACTGAAGCTCATGGATGGCTTCTCGGGACGGATAACTGTGCAAGGGACTGGCCAGCGAGGATTCGGTATGGCTGATGCTGGGCTGCTCCCCAATCGAGGGGGGGAAGATCCCCGTCGCAATCGCAATATCCGGCATTGGGTCTGTGGCCGATTCAGGTGAAGACGGCGACAATAGACCCGCAAGATAGCTCTGAACAATTGCAAAGTATTTGTTAGGCAATTTAAACAATCTCTGGTTTCAAGATTTTTTTTTTCGAATTACCTCCGAGTCCAAACAAAGAGACGAACATGCATGAGCTTGGTGTTTGCTACCCTTTGAAAAGGATGAACGCCCTCTCACGCCAGTACATCTTGTCTTTTCGGAGAGGGCAACCGGTGGCATGTCTTCCACAGGTCGAGCTGCTGCCATTTCTTGCTCTTCGCACCGGTAATTTGCAGCCTTTGAAAATGTCAAGCATTTAGTACGTGAATAAAACACAGGTAATAAAATGAAACACTAAGTAAAAGAAATTAATGAAAACGAACAAATCGTTGTACCTCAAGAACTGCAATCATGGGGTCTGGCAAATGGAATTCCCGCACAACTCGTAAACGAATTTGTTTACTTATGTCGCTCTTCGAAGCCATAGGCAGTTCATACGCGCGCAAAATTACAGCAGACGATTTGAGTTTCTTTTCTCGCCTTAACATGGCTTCCAATGTTTCCGTGTCAGGCACTAGATTTAAAATTAATTCGATTTTCAATTCCGATTCACCAATCCTTTAATAATTTCATTTTAATTAAGTTAAAAATTTCCGCAATTAATTAGGTGGTAACTAGCCACAACCATACTGAAATCATCTTATCTGAGCTCTTTTGAAAATTACTTGGTAAATCGGCAGCAGACACTTCCGTTGAAGGAGCCGGCAAATTACTCCGCCTGGAGGCGTAACACGTTTCTTCCAACATGTACAGCGCATCTGGAATTCTTGACGACATTTTCATGACACGCATGCGCACCAGCTCAGGCTCGTGTGTCAAACGTTCTCTTAACAAACTCTGCAATAAATCGACGCGTAAAAACATTAATAAAGAGTCCGTGAAACTGACGACAATAAAAATGACGTACATCTGTATTATAACTAAAGCGTTTAAGTCGTTAAAATTTAAAAGATGATCAAGAAGTAGTTAAACTGAGATGGATATTTAGGCATTGATTAATTATTATTATTTAAATGCTGTAACAGAATAAAACGGCAAAAGAAAAAAGACAGTGAACGTTAATGCTATAAAAGGGTAGTTCTTGGCCTTCAACGCCCTTAACGTAACTTAAAATTGTTTAACGGATGTTAACAGTTAACTGAACGTTTAAAGTGGCTTACTTTCGCTTCTTCGTAGTAGGGCATAAAGAGCCGAGGTTTGGTATGGAGTTCGTTTGCGTTGTAACGAATCCAGGCATTACTCCGAACTAAACCTCGGTCTTCGCCTAACATTGAACTGGGCGGCGAGGCCACCAAGCCTCTGCGTATGGCATTTTGGAGCGTTTCGTTGTTAAGTGGGATAATGTGCTCCAAACGCACGTAAGGTAAAAGATCGCTCAAAATTTCCCGTAATTCTCCATCGTTCAAATCCCGACGCCTCACACCCTTTCTCGAAATGGAGTGCGCTGTCTGACTCACTAAGTTAGGTTCTACAAAAGAAAAAAAGATGGGACATTAACGATAGCAATAAATAACACAGTAAACACTGCACTTAATAATAAATAACACAGTAAACGTTTACACAGGTTCGCTAACAGACCTTGCAATATATCTTTTAGTACTTCAAGAGCTTTAAAGTTTGACTGAAGAGACGTCCTTTCAATAAATAAATTAGAAAAAGATATTGTTTCAAAATATTTGCAACTTTAGTACCAGCTATTTATTTTGAAGTAATCTACCATAAAACTTACTCAAAAACTGAAAGATAATGGAAGTACATGCGGCACTAAAAAATAATTCGCTACATAGTTTAAAGAAAACTATAACAAAGAAATATAGTCTCAACCCATCCACGAGTTGGGTAACTAGCTTGACAACTATACAACAATTGCTTATTCTGCTGGTTTGATTTCTTTTATAACTAGATGGCTTACCTCGATCTTCCATACGTTCCAACAACTGATTCTCTCCCCACTTCAACACAGTTTGCAAAATTTCCAACTCGCTGGCCTAGAAATTGCAAAATGATTAAAATCCGTAAGCTTTCATGACGACAGAAATATTACCTGAAGAAAATCGCTCTGTAAAGCATCAATAAAATGCGCTTTTTCCAGCTCTAAAAGGACACTAGAAGTCGCTACCTGACCAAACTCTTCACGTAGTAACTGACGAGCTTGGCGGTTTACCCAAGGCGATCCATGCGGTAAATGCGACCATCGTAGCAATTTTGGTAAGCCTTCAAGAGTCAACTGTTCTACCAGATAATCTTCACAGCTTTGAGCCAAGATATCCAATTCCAAAAATCGTCCAATCTAAAATAGAAATACGCTCCATGAGAATCGATTTCATTCAAGAGCTGGAGATTATGTACGTCACTGCCCTAAATGTCCTAATCACTGTGAATGGGGCACTCTTAATGCTAGAAAAGTGAATAAATTACACAAAAACTTACTTGATAAAGTTCCACAATTTCGTCCAAGAGTGTATTTGGGCTGGTGGTTAAATCATCGCTCGCTAACGCGATTCCTCGCTGAATCATTTTAATATCTACAACGTCTAAGTAGATGGCCTGCATCAAAAGACGCGCATAACGTTTCGGTATCACGCTCTCGTCCATTACAATCCGCATTAAACCCTTTTCGTAGCCAATTTCGCTTTCAGTGGCGTGTTTACGTTGAATTAAACTGCGTAGGAACGGCGACCTGGCGCACAAAATGGCTCTATGACACGGAATATCCACCCAGGCGTGGAAGCCGTATTCGGACTGTCTTGTTTCCGAGTTGTCGTCGCTGCCATTCGAGTCTTGCGAATCTGGACTCGACTCTTGACCCGAGCCAAAGACCAACACCATGTCAGCCATGTCCCCAGAGTCAAGCAAGTATCTTAAATCGTGTTCGAGCAAATTAGGTGTCCCGAATTCTTCTTTCAAACGGTACAACATGTCCAGTCGTCCATTTTCACCCCACCCCCATTCACCCGAATACAAGTAGCGTAACAAGGCGGCAAACAAGGGGACATCTAAGCCCCGCGACGCTAAACTGTCCATGGAAACTTGCCTCCGATGATTCGGGTGGCTCAGCTTGTCGCGGAAATACGGACAGCGTGAGCACAATATGGCGCGATGGACAGGGAAACACGCTCCTTGGAAGGTTAACGTCACATCTGTACAGTACTTGTAATCATACAAATCCGACAAATCTTGCCGAAAGGTGGCTGCAGGTGGGCGTGCTAAGTCGGCTTGCATAGACAGGTCTTTTAAGGCGGCGCTAGCTTCGTATTGCTCCACCAATGCCGTCAGTTCCAAAGTACTCCAATCCGCGACCCATTCCCGGAAAATTTTGCCATGGTCCAAGCTTTTTGAACATCGTCTCCGTCGGATGAACTTCCGACGTAAGGTCGCAAAACCGGTAGACTTTTTTTTCTTTTCTCTGTAATCACAAAAAAAGTTGTTGAAAAAAACAGGAAACACTACAAAACTCTTGTAACTGATTCTTTTTATTTAGTCTAATAAGAGTCTATACGACTTTAATATCAACGAAAGAGACTAAAAAAGTTTTTGTAGGGTTTACAAGAAACTCTCGTCATGATTCTTACTCTGACATCTGTTTTTTTTTTTTAATTATTTACCGTGACAGAGCGGCAACTTTATCAGTCGTTAGGCAGGTGACCTGTTTTTCGTCAAAGTCCGCAGTTTCGATTTTGCAGTTTAAGATTCCCGCAGCAGGGACCGAAGTCGCAGAACCCATATTGAACTTCCCTTTCTACTATACGGTGGAAAGTGTGAACGGTACTGGAGAACGCTTCTGACGACGAAATTGTTGTTGGCTACATCTCAGAATACATCTCTAAAGACAAATGATCAACTTTAATAAGCATTAAGAATTCGACAGATAATACATACATATAACATACAATAAGAATATTTTACTTTACCAGTAATAATACCGTAACTCGATCAAAAACTTCTGCAATAGTTTGTTTAAACATATAACTCCCGGTTCTAAGAGGAGTTTTGAAAAGACAGTTCTTTTTTTCTTGGAAAGGAGCTAAAAGGCGAAATAAGAGTAGTAAGGACGCAGTAATACAGTTTAAAAGAAAAAATGACAGTCAGGAATTTTTTTTACGAAGACAAGGGACATTATGAGTTAAGTGGAGGGTTAAAAAAATACAGGGGAAAAACAAGACGCTGGGGGGAGAAGAAAAAAGCTTAAAAAAAGGAGTAAAAATGAAGGGAAAGTAGGCAACACAGCATTAAGTTACCTTGCCTTTTCATCGGAGGGTTCGTTGAATTCTATATCCGCTTAATCACGGGCACTGAATCACAAAATGTGGTTCACAAAATCGAAAGGAAAATCTGTCAATATAAGACAACCCCACAACACACCATGGACACCAGCCTAAGCCAATTTAGCTCTATAGATAAGCACCTCAGGAGTAAAGCCATATTCTCTACATACTTGAAATAACTGGCAAAGCGTTCATACTGGAACACAAACGCCACTCTTGTCAACTTCAGCAACTAGATATATTTAACTAAATGTTCGGAAATCTTTTCAGATGTAACGTTTCATATAAACTTTATTGGCTTAAAATACGATAATGATGCTACAATTAATATTTAATGGTAGGAGCAGTATAAAAGTTAATATTGGAAATAATAAGTGTATAAAAATAAAATAGATGACTGGGCTGCTTTAGCCCAAGGTCTTTTAGCTCGAGCTAAGTCCAGCTGCCTCATGGGTAAACAAAACATGACACCGAATTCGAACGTAGTGAATGATAAAAAAATCGCCAGTAAATGCAAGCGGCGTATGCTGATAATTAAAAAAGACTTAAAAGAATTAACTTTCTCATCGGAACCCACTTCGGTAAAAAAAAAATAAGCCCCAAGCTAGTCACTAGAGGCAGCTAAAACTAATGGCACTAATAACAAGGCTCTTTATCATTAAATTATTCTGCATCTTAGGTTATTACTCTTTTAAATGCTGGGCTACAAACTGGTTTCGGTCAAGAGGAGGCGTACAATTTGCTAATTCCCTATGGTGTGCTAGTAAGAATCGTATTATTACCCAATAAAAGCTATGGATTTGCCGAATTTGGGGATAAGACTTCGGCTCGAAAATGCTTAGAAGCTGTACAAGGGACAGTGGTCTCATCAACTGATGGCTCTCATCCAATATATCTTGCTTATGCTGAAAATGGTACTGCACTATAATAAAAATAACTCTTCGAAATAATTTTTCATAGATTTTCGAAATTAATACACATATTAATGTAGTTCCAGAAGAGGCCGAACGTTCGCATACTGTTCCGCCACTGGGGTTACGTCTTGTGAAAGATATAATTTCGGACCAGGAATCAACGGCCCTTCTTTCGTCTCTAACTTGGAATAAAGCCGAAGAGAATCCCGTAAATGGTAGTTGCAGGAAGGAATTAGCTGTGTCTTTAAGTGTACTTTTAGGTGACCATCTGAAGCATCGTGATGCGTTACACTTCGGCTATAAATTTCTCTACGACGGGAACGGCGTCGATATCGACGAACCGGCTCCTCCATTTCCTCAAACTTGCGATGCCTTCTTGAAACAATGCATGGAAGAAAAATTGATTTCGAAAATGCCGGATCAGTTGACAGTAAACAAATATTTGCCAGGACAAGGTATGCTTTTGACGTGGTCTGCTGTATCCAACTTTACGTACGTAGGATAGACTTATTATTTTTTCCTTTCAAGGAATTCCGAGTCATGTGGATAGCTTAACCTCGTTTTCGGTGGAGGATCCTATTTTGATTCTATCATTGGATTCTGCAATTGTCATGGAATTCAAGCGAAATGAAGAGGAGTATTCACTTTTGCTTCCGGCGCGGTCACTTTTGATATTGGAAGGGGAATCTCGGTACGTTAGTAAATCGTTTCATTGTTGTTTGTGCATGTTCACTTGGCCCATTTCTTGAGAGTAGCCGGGAATGGAAACATGGAATCCGGTCCAGAAAGTACGATGTAGTGCCCACTGACAGCGGTTTAAGTTACGTACCACGCGGAACTCGCATTTCGTTCACGTTTCGCACCGTAAAAAAAAGCGAATATACTCCACAAAAGCCGAATTACGTTATAGAAGAAGCTGCGGCTCCGTCGCTGGAGGTGGAGCACGTTCATCAAGTAAAACTTTTTGCTAAGCGATTAAGGTTATGAAGTTTTTTGCCTGTTTACTCTTTTTTACAAGGTCTACGATAAAATTGCAGAGCATTTCAGTAGCACGCGATATCGGCCATGGCCAGGCGTTTTAAAATTCATTGAAGAACTTTCAAAAGGTTCAGTGGTTGTTGATGTTGGATGTGGGAATGGTAAATACCTCGGAGTACTGAAGGATTCGTTTGGAGTAGGTTGGAAACTTTTAAATTAAGCTTCCTTTCCTTTTCGTGCATCTCTAAAACTACTTTGAACGTGAACTTTAAGAACAAATTGGTTTTAAAAAAGACAAATTATTATGCCGCCTTCGTAATCTTGTATTTGTCTAGCTTGGGTGTGACAGAAGTTATCAGTTGTGTACTCTTTGTCGTGACAAGTCCATGCAGGTAGCGTTAGCGGATTGTCTCTATCTTCCGCTTCGCGATGATTCAGCGGATGCCGTGATCTGTATTGCAGTTATTCACCATTTAGCGACTCCAGTGAGCATTTCGAATCGGTTAATAATACTTTAACCGGTAAATGATTTTCCAATAGCGGAGGCGTCAAGCAGCAATAGAAGAGATCGTTCGGATATTACGGACAAAAGGACGTGCCTTAATTTATGTTTGGGCTAAAGAACAGAAGCGTGGAAAAGCCAAATCAACGTATCTGAAGAAAAATTTGGACGAGGTAATTATTTCCAATTCAGTATTTTCATGTAAGGTAATTATCTTCTGTTACAAGGAAACCGCAGTGAGTGTTACGAGCAGTGAAATCGTGGAAGACAAAAATACTTTACTGCCAATCCATCAAAATAGAACAGACTTTTCGCACACGGATGTTTTTGTACCGTGGACACTCAATCCTTCGACTCTGACCGATAAAACAGCATCAGACAATCAGACGTTCCATCGTTATTATCACGTGTTTGTTGAAAACGAATTAGATGATTTAGTGAAAAAGATTGGTGGTTGTACGATAAGACAGAGTTACTACGAACAGGGCAATTGGTGCATAGTATTGGAAAAGCTATAAAATACAGCCTTACCATACGTTGTTAAAAATATTTCGTTTTATTCCAAGAACTCGTAAATGAGCCGGTTTACTTTAAAATGCCTAGCTGAGACGTTGTCTCCCTCCTGTATTATTTTAGATATTTTTTTATAAAATGATGACTTCATTACAAGCTTCGCGAATAATATTGAGAATGTCGTGCGAGGTTTCTGAGACACTATCCTTAAATAACCTAATTGCCTAGGTCTCAGTCGGTAGCAGGGAATTCTGAGTAATACACTTGCGGCAACTACGTTAAAGGAACATGACATTTTGGCAGTTCCATGCCAAGATCGCGACAATTTTTCGACAACATATGACGCGTGGATGATATAGATTTTGGATGAAAAATTAAGTAATAGCCTTTTCTGTATAAAGCCGAATTTATTCTATAAAAATGTCCAGTTTCAGTTCTTGTACACAAAAGATATTACATTAAAGGAAATGCAAATTTTACACACAAAAAGTCAACACTTCAGGGATCACTTCCACAAAACTGCTACATTACTGTCCATGTCTACCTTACTGTCTAGTTCTGAATAAGATATACCGAGCGCGCAACAAATTTCATCATAAGATGCAATGCCATTGCATAGTGCATGAAAGCCGGAATTACTACCGTCAACTGGCCCTCCCTCGTTCCCACCCAAGGGCGTTGTGAGTACTGGGTACTATAAAAAATACGTGTAGTTATGTTTTCTTTTTAAATATAACCGTGAATTAGTATTTTAAAAAATAAAGTTTAGAAAGAAAAGAATGAAGAGGAACTAAAAACTGCATCAATCTTGCTGTGGTTACTTTATGTATTCTGCGAATAAATCCATTCAGGAGACCGAACCGGATGAGTTTCAATTCGTCAATGCGTAAGGCATGAGGGTTGCATCGGATGCACAGGTCTCGTACTGTCGTTCCGTACGTCATGGATGAATACATAAAGAAGACATCCCTTAATGTTGGCGGCTTCCTTTCTAAGTTGAATACAGACTTTTAGGTTTCAGACCGTGAAAGGCTTCGTTTCTTTTATTAACCATTTTTTGCAACGGCCATCAAGCAACGTTCTTGCAGCTCGGGACTAGTCGTCAAGTTCCGTAGTTTGGGGGTGCACGAATAGATGTTACAGTACTGGAAAAGCGGCAGAAGTTTTACTACATCGTAATACCTTAAAATATTCAAAATAAGATTTCCATTACAAATTTTCAATAAATTACTCACAAAAGGTTCTGAACACACGCTTTTACCAGCCCTCCGTCTACATCAGCTTCAATAGCAATCCTCGCTATGTGGTTTACTCCATCGATGTGGGGTAAGATCTTTTCATGTGAAACCATAAGCAAAACATAAAAAGATACAACATAATTACTTGTTGAGTAGTTAGATCCCACTGTTCAACACGAGGATATTCTTTCCAAGAATCAGTAAGTACTGGTACATGGTGATCTAGTACCGGAGGCGGGTCTGAAGTCACGCCCACTACTTTCAAGTACAGCGTGGACTGGTTAACTGGTAGCAAAAAATAATATAATGAGTACTTAATGAAACGATTGCAAATAGGAAAATTTACTTGTAATGCTGCAGAATCCATTCTTGTTCAGCTCAACGAGAACTTTTTCTAATATAGATGGAAGGAGCGCTTTGGTTTTTTCGTTCGACAAAAAGTGGCTCTCCAACTCGAGAGTTGACTAGGAAACCGAGAAAGAGAAGTTTTAAAGTGCACTAGAATGCCGAGCGAAGCCACAATGGAATGGAGCGGAAATTTACCAAGTGTTCAGCCAGCTTTTTTACGACTAATTCGTAATGCACAGTTCGTGCACGGGAATCGAAGACAAAACAAAGGTTGAAGTGAAGCGCATTGCGTTCGTACTGTGAACTTACGAGGCGAATCGGGTAACCTATGATTTTATGGCCAAGGACGTTTCTGTTCTTTTAAGATACAAAAAAACAAGGCATGATTACTATTAAAATGGTTACAATTTAAAGCTTCAATAAATACTGTGTAGTTTTTAATAAAATACGTTACACTGTAACAGGACAGTTTTCCAATTGGGACTTAGGAATGATGTAAACGCTTATAGCATCAAAAATGTCTTTCTGTACATGATCTTGGGGAACCTAGCTTAATAGAAAGAATTAAGCACCGTCCTTTAGTGTGGCTTAGCATGTATTTACTTGAAAAGAAATTCGGGGTCCAGCGGTATGATGGAATTCACAAAATAAGATCGCTTTAATTACAGCTGCACTGCACGCCTCTTCCATTTCTAGCTGACTGCTTTACAAGCTCTGCACCCGCTTTAATTAGCTTGAAGCTGGTCAGAGGAGAAAATTACCTGCACGATTGTGACCTATCTTGTTATTGAGTGTTTGTTTACATTAATAGTGGTAAATTCCACTATCGTAAGTTATTGACGCTAGATGGCTGTGGTGATGCAGAAAAGTATTTTTCGGAAAAAGTCTGAACTTTCGTTACACGCAATTTGTAACGTTTGAAAATACTTTCTTATATATATAAAAATTGAGTTTCTACTAAGCCACTTGCCCATAGGAAGAATAAAAAAGGAAGAAATCATATCTGTTTTAATTCTAGACCGTATTACAAAGCTGTTAATCACATCCGCGCAAAACTGCTCACTCATCTAGAAGCTATGAATGCCTTCGAGAAGCATGAGATGCTTCCCAAATCTAGGAAAGACGCACAAGCGACCAGAAATTTTTGCATGCTGTGTTTCCCAAAAACTTATAGCACAAGCCGAAATTATCGTAAACGGAGACCTTTTTATTGGTGTCGAAAGGCTTCCGCACTCGGAATGTAGAGATTTTTTCGTAGGCATTGATACTGGCTTTTAAATGTGCAATGTAGCGATAAGCGCGCAGTTATACATAATAACGCATCTGAATAGCAAGGAATACATGGAAAAAAGGCCATCGGTATTCTTTCATCACGCATGTCAAGCTTCAGCCGCGTTACGACGAAGTTCTCGACGTTCGAATTGAAATTTGTGGGCATATCCATTGTTGTGAACGTTTCGCATGCAAAATATACATTGATTATCAGAATTTCGCTCCTTTATCTCTAAACTAACAGCTACTGAAAACAACGAGATATCACAAACTTCTTATTTCCGACAATCAAAATATCTTAAATAATTCTTTGAATTTAATTCGCGGGTATTGCCCGCGCATAATTGAATATGGTGGTCCAAAAGTCATTAATAACGTCTACCGCCAGACTAACCTTTAATATTTTCCCTTTCTTTTGATTATATTTTATTGTAGCGAATGAAGCCGTTTTTCGTCTATTTTTACCCAGGATTGGAGCCTTCTACCTGTGAAGAAATTCGGTGGGCTTTTAATCGTAACTCTCATCTTATAGTACAAATAAGAGCTACTACTCCTTATTTGTTTTTAAGCAACAGAGTTTGAACGTTTTTCGTCGTTCGAAATTTTTTGCTGCTTTGAAAAATTTTCCTTCAAAAACTTAAATAGATATGAATACACGATACCGCATGTCTTCTTCTCTTCCATGAAAGCTTTCTTCAGAATAACGCTAGGTGACGTTGGAGTGATTTTAGACCTCGTTTAATCCTGTGTTCCTCCTCCTCCTTCCCTGGAGGCGTATAGCTCGGGTTCTAACTGCTGCTGCAGCGACTCTACAGTAAAAGGGGGAGTCAGGGAGTGGTTCAACTACTTGGCCATGCATTGTGTGGCGTATATATCTTGAGCGTGGACCGTGGAGCGATTGATATTGGCGATTGTGTGACATATGTAGAGCAAAATTTTGCCATTCTATTGGAAGTGTGTGATCGTGTTTTGTGTTGTGTCGAGTAACTCACCTGTCTGTGATCCTTATTTCAACCATTTTCTTCCTTTAAAAGTGAAAACGTGTGCCGTATGGCGATTTCGGCCATTAGGCATTCATTCATTTAGATTACCATTCGGTTCTCTGTCGCTTGGGGGATTTGCTCTCTCATCTTCGAAAAATATCTTAAAAAGCCCTGTATTTCCGTGTGCCTACGCCTCTAACTGATACTCAGTTCTGCAGCTAAACCAGTGGTTTTTCTTATAAAATCTTGATTACACAAAGCCTCACAATCCAAGCTTCAAAGGTAAGCAACTTTGAAAAATTGATTGTCTATCTCTTGTCTCTGTTCCTGGTTCTGTATTGATCATTGTTGAGCTTGTCTTTTGTACGTGTTTAGACAAGAAAACGTGTTTGTGTTCCGGCAACCTTTTCTGACAAACCAGCTCCATTTCAACTCACATAATTCCTCCTTCCACCATTTGATTTTCTAGAAAAGGTATTCCCCTCGAAAATACTCCCAGCATCCAAATTTGCCTTATTGTTCTTGATGTATTCTAATGAATGCCGGAAAACTTCCTACGTAAATAAGCAAAAAATTGAGTAGCCCCTGCGACAACATAACCAACTTAGGAATTAATGTAAATCACGTAGTTCGAAGGTAAACCTTTTTTTTTTAAAAAAAAATGCTGTAGAGCATTCCAAGATCCCATGCTCCTCAATTTAAGGAATCTAAAAAAAGGTAAAAGTCGTTGAATATGGAAGAGAATTGTTGAGCCAGATTTGTCATGTATGTTTTCCTGCATCCTGTATTCCTGTTAAACTTTTTTGACCAGAATTCTTCCAACAAGACTTCTGGCGGAAGACGACCTATTTTTGACTTCATGTCTGAAAAGCTTTTCTGAATTTCTCAAAAAAGAGGAAGAGCAGAAAGAGGGGATGGCAAAAAAACTTAAGCGTTTTCTCATATGGTAAGCTGTAGGCCGAAACCTCCCTCTTTACTAAGCTCTTTAGGCCCCTTTAGAGAAGTTTCACCTCAGAGCATCTTTTACCCCCTAAACCCTCCTAAGAGGTGTCCAGTTTCTCGAAAGACCATTAAACTGACCGTCCATGTTGCGTCGTTTAGAACCAGATTGCGCTAAGGAAGTCCAGGTTTTAAAAAATGCATTATTCTACCCTTCTTCCTGTTAGTTGGCTTTATTTTAGGCTAGATTTGCAAGCCTTCTGCCAAATGTTTAACCCGTTTTGCTTAGCATGTTTCGTTAGAAATCGCACTTAAGTTTGCGAGACAGATTTAAATCAGACCTAACTCCATAGGTTTGAATCAACGGAAGCTAGTCGTAGTAATCTGAAATTAAGCCTGCTCTTCTTAACCTTGGTTAACGAGCTCCGTGTGTCACATTAATGGAGTTTACGGTGTCGGAGGAAACACAATCTTAAGTGTAGGTTAGAACCCACCTAGGTGACGCCTAACCAACAACAGGTTCAGGTTTCTACCTTTTTTTAGTTTATTTTTGGTAATATTTAGAGTTTCAGTAGAAAGAGTGCAACGGTAAAATGAACAGCTAAGGTAAGAAAGGCTAAGTATAGCAGACAGGTATTGTGGGTGAAAACTCTTCAATGAACACAAAGCAAAGCTTGGGGGGACAGGGTTACAGTAGAACTTGATCACACACATTGGGGGACAATAGCGAGTTTGGGTATGGTAAGTTCTAGTCCGAAGGGAACTTGCGGGTCACTAGCTATTATCCTTTGAATTGTCCAGCAGCGCTATCAACGCCTCCCGTCAGTATTGCTTGCCCTTCCCTGATGGTAAACATCAGTAAAAAGTTGTGAAAGAACTGGAAGGAGTTGGAAACACCGTCTGATTAAGACTGAAGGGACCCGGAACTGTGCCGTATTTGTGTAGGAGTTGTGGGTTTGATAAAAAGGTGTGTATGAAGTAATAGTGTAAAGGTCAGTGTTTTGATGGAGCAAATCAAGGGAGGGTTCATTGTTGGGGGAGTTTATGTGTGTGTGTGTGTGTCAGCTTAGCCCGGTAGGAGGTCGCTTTATACCTCCATCTAAGGTTTCTGTATAGTAACGTTCACGTGTGCTTAAGACTGCAAAGAAGTACTCGATCGTAATGAATTATGTCTAGGCAAATGAGTATGATGGTTTTGACTTTTTATAACTCTTCATTTTTTGTTGCGTCCAATTTCCTGGAAAATTCATGATATGTTTGTTTATGATGCATGGAATCTTGCAATCTTAAAGAGGTAACAAAAATGGAAGGAAAAACGGGAGTTTTCTTTCCACGTGATTTACAGCTGTTCCTAAGATGGTTTCGCAAGGGCAGCTCTGTTTCTTTTTGCATATTTACAAAGGACGTTTGCTAGCATTTACGAGAACATTAAGTAAAATAAGCTGATTTTCAAATCGAAGCGAAAACGTAATAATCTTGTCGGGAATTAAACCTCATTTTCTTTATCCGCACATTCCTTTATTTTTATCTTATCACTTGTTGGTAACGTTCACATGAGTAACCGCGGTGAAATGCGTTATTTTCTGGATGCTTTCAATTTGCAGTAAACACACTTAAGTCAAATGTGATCTGAACATTTCGTATCAGATTTTATTGCATTGTAGTTATCCTCCATTTATGCGATCTCAAGACACGTGTTAACGCGTAGATGCGAATGCTAGGCAGAACAGTTTGCTTTACGCGGTGGCCGCCTACTTATACGCGCGTCACAACTTCAGCATAAACTTCAGCGTTGGCGCTTGCTTGTTAATTTCGAATCTGGGGGGAAAGCGGAACAAAAGTTTCACCTTTAAGTTATAAAATGCATTTGCCGCGGTAGTTGACGGTTTTTGAAATGCAAATAGAAAGACGCGAACGGTAGCAGCCTTTTTAATGTTTCAAATCGCATGTATGCACAATACCTAATTCTTATAAGTTAATATTCTTGAATTGTAGTTCATAAAAGAACTAAAGCGACGACAAGAGCTTCTTTTGTTTTGTATTAATTAAGTTTTTTAAGCGAGGTTTTAATTCCCATGAGAAACTCGAGGAACACATTTTTCGTAAATAAAAGGCCTGTAAAACCTGCAACACTGAAATGTTCTTCCAATTTGAGACGTCTTCTTGCGTTTGCCGTCCAGTTTGTCTGTATTTCGTGATCTGCATCTTAATTTTTCAAGACCCACATTTCCACTCAGGAATTTGGGTAGTGTTGTGGGAATCCGATGTTTCTTGGCGTGGCTTGTATCCTCTGTCTGTGCATTTCATATGTTTGAATATTGTTTATATTTTATCATGGAGCTCGTAAAAACTTGCAAAACATACTTCCGTTAGAAATGAGTCAATCAAGCGTTGCGAATTGGTACATATTCTCTGGTTTGGGTTTGTTCTTCCGGTGAATAATGATACGCATTTACAACGTCTCTAATCGTTACGTCTTTTCCTTTTTTTGTGTCGTTCTCTTTCTCTTCTCTCTTTCACGTCTCATTTTAGACTTGCTGCAGATGATTGCCTCAATGCTCGTTTTCCTCCGGAATGTCAGCGTCATGTAGACAGGAAATCCCTGAGTCGGAGCAGGATTGCAAGCAAGGACGACGACTAGAAGGGAAAAGAACCGGTCAAGAAACCTGTTTGTGATTCAGTGTACACAAGTTGGGACTTGCATTCCTCAAGCGCTGGGGCTTGGGCTCCTTTTTCATTGTTGTGTAAGAACCAATTATCCAGCGCTCTTGGACAAACGAGCGTTGAGAAGTGAAGTGGAGCAGCGGGAGATTTGAAACCAACCTTCGCTAGCCATGACGCGGCGAACGGGGACACGGTTAGACACGTTGAGTCGGTATTTGGTGCTAGGTTGGCTCGCGTGCTTGGCCACGCAGCAGCCTTGCGACGCAGTGATAGTGCACAGTTTTAGCGACCTCAGTAACCAAACTTTGCAGCATTTAGTGGTGGACAAGCACAGTGCTTTGGTCTACGTCGGTGGCACGAACCGACTCTTCCAATTGTCGCCCGACTTGGAGCGGTTGGTGACAGTGCCCACCGGCCCCAAGGATGACAACCCAGAATGCTCGGCCGCGGACTGCCCTGCTTCCATCGCTCGGCGGCCGACCGACAACGTGAACAAAGCGCTGGTCATCGATTACACGGATACGCGATTGATCGCCTGCGGCTCCGTCTTCCAAGGCATTTGCAGCGTGCGCAGCTTGAAAAACATCTCGGAGGAGTTGCAAGAGGTACGGGAACCCGTAGTGGCCAACAATGCCACCGCCTCCACCGTGGTCTTCATAGCCCCTGGCCCGCCCAATTACCCATCTTCCCACGTGCTCTATGTGGGCGTAACGTATACCGGGAACTCCCCTTACCGGTCCGAAGTCCCTGCCGTAGCCAGCCGTTCTTTGGCGCGGAACGAAATGTTCCAGGTGGCCAAAATGGACGTGACGACGGGGACCAAGGTGGCCGTCCATACCATGGCCCGCGAAGTTTACCCGATTCATTACGTTTACGGGTTTGGCAGCGAGGGTTTTAGCTATTTTCTCACCCGGCAAATGAAAACAACCTCCCCTTCGCCCTATGTGTCCAAACTTGTCCGCGTTTGCCAAGATGACAAAGACTACTACTCGTATACCGAAGTCCCTTTAGAATGTAACGCCCCCAATGGCGGCCCGAGGTATAACCTGGTCCAGGCCGCCTATGTGGATAAGCCCGGGTCAGATTTGGCGGCAGATTTGGGAATCCGTGCTCAAGATGATGTGCTTTTCGCGGTCTTTAGCCAAAGCGAGTCGGATACAGGTCCAGGTTCGAATAAGCCGACCGCCAATTCCGCGCTTTGCGTGTATTCGCTCAAATCTATTCGGAGGAAGTTTATGAGTAATATACAGAAGTGCTTTAGCGGCGAAGGCAGCCGCGGATTGGATTTTATTTCGCCCAGTTTACCTTGCATTCAGACTGTAAGTAACTGGAATCAGTTTTGCTTTCATTTAATGCATTGAGATGATGTTATATACCTGGGTTTTTTAATTAGTTATTGCTTCTCAGTCTGAGAAAATAGCCCAGGTGTGAGTAAAATAATGTTTTTTTTCTTGGGTATGTTTCTTTTGGATTGAAATTTACTCACGTTGGATAAAAATGACTTTCCGATAAGTAGTGTGGGTAATTACGCGAAAAGTTTCACAAGCATTGGATTGTAGAAATTAGTTCGTATTTTGTAAGCTATACGTATTGTTTCATTCACCTGGATGCGCCGTCAGGTCACTATAAGCGTATACAAGTCCGTATGGATGAATTATATGGTAATTTATCGTTATCCCCTCGTAAAAACTTTGACATTTTTCTACATTTTTTGGACAGTAAAGTTCTGCATAAAAGTTGTCGTGCAACAACATTTTTAAAGTTCTAACAAAGCTATCCTTAAATTTTACAAAATTTCGCAACTTCTTGTAGAGGGGGATATATTTTTTCGCTACAGTTCCAGACATGTTAAATACAGCGAATTTTCAGTTACAAAATTATTCTAGTCCTTAGAATAATTTGGAATGGTTTTATGACCAAGTTGAAATTTTTTAACTTGTGTATTCTGCTGCCGAAATTCATAAGATTAAAAGAAAAAAACCCAGCTTGATGGACGGTGATATATACACTAAATCAGAACTTTACTGTCGTTTAGTAATTAAACGCTTTCTTGAAATCACCCCGAAACTTTCCCGGCCACTTTTCCAAGGTTAACTCCCAATACAGATGTTGCAATACAGTGAACTTCAGACGTTTACAAAGCAGTAGAAACACGTAGTTAACGGAGATTGTCTTTCAAGTTTTGAAGCTGTGTTCTAAATTTGTCTATCAAATACTTCTTCTAATTCTAATTTATACCTATTAATTCAATACTCGTAAGTTAATTTTATACATTAGTTCTTAGCTTAATTGAATGTAACAGGAACTTTTATTCCTTTTAAGCTTATTCCTAATCCGATTACATCCAAGTCTGGGTGTTATTGGTCTAAACAAAAGAGCAAACCGCTTTTAAGAGAGCTTTTCAAAAGTAACCCTAAATTATGTAACGCTACGCAAGAAGAACCACTGTGTAAGCGACATTTTGTCATGCGTATTCTAACTAATTCTTTGCTAACTGATTGTAGTGCTCAAGCAGTAGGCCAAAAATGCCTTAAATCGATACCTCGGTATCTGGGTAACGGCTCTTCGGATTTGTAACTTCTTAACGGTCAATTAAGTGATTGCTCTATCAGGTCATGTACCGTAATATCAGTACCGTCTGCGAAAGCGTTGACAGTAGCCATAGGAAATTAACTTTCCCTGTTTTTTTAGCTTTTCTTAATTACGGTTTGAAGCGTATATTCTAGTATTGTATTCTCAATTGTTATAAACTGCGGCTCTGTAGCTTAGACGTGTTTATTTTTGCTGGTAATTCGCCCAAGTTGCGCATTTTAAGTAATTGGTGTTTTTATTATTAAAATAAACAAAATATAGAAACTGCAAACCATTAGCGAGGATTTTTGCGGCTTGGATGTAAACACGCCGTTAGGCGGCGAAGATCCCGTGAATGAACAGCCCGTGATTACGTTTCCGGAACACTTAACCGCGGTAGCAGCGACTTCCACTGGGGATTTTACGGTCGTCTTCCTTGGGACTTCCAAAGGCCATTTGAAAAAGGTAAGTAAGGCAAAAGAAAGTTGTTAAACATAGCCAGAGGGGTTGTTTTGAAGAAGGTTTAACGACGAACCTTCGGGCCAATAATTTTCTAGTGGAGTGTGTTTACTAGTGATACAATCATAATTTGCCTCGAAAAGTAGCAAATTAAAGGACATGCAAGGATACTTTTCTTTAAAAAAATACTAATTTAAGGCATACTATGGTTATGTTTTTTTAAGTTTATTTTTTTCTTTTAATTTTCGCGTGTTTTTGAAGGATGAGAGAGTTTGTTTTGTTTTCGTGAAAAATAAAGAGAGAATAATTATGGTTTGGCAGTGAACAGATTTTGAAAGGAAAGCGGAAAACAAAACTGTTTCAGGGAAGGGGACGCTGATGTAGGGGTGTTTGCATAATAATTAAAAGTTAATTTGTGAAGTTCCGCTATCGCGTATTTTCGAGGAAATGAGTGTGCTATGTTTTACGATTGACAGTTTTGAGAGAAACGACAGCTAAAGTCGTAAACGAGTTCACTAGGTTTGGTAAGATTCAGTTTTACGTACGACCGAGGAAAGGAAAACTGATTGGTGACAGAATCGATTAAACTCGAGTAATTGAATTCGGGCTTAAAACCACGATTTTTTTCTAAAGTTTTAAAAGCTTTTCTTTTGTTGTCAATTTTGAACTTTTAATACAACTGAGTAATCGATTTTAGACACGTGAAACAACAGATTAGGCGCTTATTGTCCATTGAGATTACGTTATTTCTTATACATACGACTGCTGCTAAGCAACTGAGTCTTGTCCTTTTAAGAGAAATTATTAAGAATAGAGTATAGGACTGACAACCCGTGTTAGGCAGTGACTTATGACCCGTTCTTTTAAGGGATATGCTGTTTCACTCAATTTTTTGCTCGAAAGCTATAATTTGTGTTCGGATTTATTACTTTTTGAATGTGTTGCTGTTTAGCCAGCAAATTTCTGTTTTAATTGCGAAGTAATATCGCGTAACGATAATACAAGGACAAATGCTTTCTCGTGTCGTAATTACAGTATAGGTATGTGAAAGCAATTATAACCTAGTCACGGGGATGAGTAACCCACGATTCGGTGTACTTTTAATAAGAAAGATTCTGACTATAAAGGAAAGAAAGAAGAGCGTGCTTCTAATTAAGGGAAAACTTCATTCCAGGTGGCGGTAGAAAGTGCGCGATCCGAAAGTGGGAAAGCTGCATCTGAATATGGAGATATGACAGTGGAAGAAGGAAGTCCCGTCCTCAGCGATTTGCACTTCGACCCCCAGCGGATGCATTTATATGTCATGACAGAACGCAAGGTAAAGAAATTAACAGAATTTTCCGAAACAAAACACAAAGCCGGAGTGAAAATTACAAAAGAAAAGAAAGGGGAGCGAAAATTTTAAGGCAACTTTTGCCTTTGAAGTTTGAGGAACTCACACACATGCACCAAAAGCAAAATTTCTCCTCTTTTTTCTCTCGTCTCCCTCTCGTGCACAATCTCTCCTACTCATTACTCTCGTTTTAGGTCTCCAAAGTTCGGGTTCAAGATTGCGCCGTGTACAAAACCTGCGGAGAATGTCTGGGAGCGCGGGATCCTTACTGTGGTTGGTGCTCTCTCGAGAATAAGTAAGTTATATATTTCTCTGGTCAAAGTTGCTATGACGGTTGCTGTTCCTTTTCCACCGAAAAGCTGCTTGGGATTTCTCCACCAGTCTCCCAAAAGCTTCTCTTCCTAAGTCTTGTTTTGTTTCCGTGTTTTCATCTCCTCCGTATCTCTGGCCCGTGCCAGGCCAAGATTTCGTTTTACTTTTGACTTAGCTCCCAGTTGCTTTCCCAGATTTGAAAACTTTGGCGAGACTTGCGCGCTAAAAGCCAGAAATTGGTAAGGACCAACGCTGGCGTACGGCTTCTAACGATCGCTCTAACTCGCATGACGGGAAACATGAAAAGGAACAGAAAAAAAAAGAAGTGGGGGAAAAGAACGGAAGACTATACCAAACGGAGGTTATTCAGAACTTTGAACTGTTTATTTCTTTGGGGGGAAGAATACCAAAAGCGCTTTGTCTCCGCGTTTTGCCACACCGCCATTGCGAATGGTTTTACATTTACAGGTACAATTCTCCTGGCTTTTCACTACTAGCAGTACTCGACTAGAAAACGAAAGTAGAAAAAAAGGGTAAAAACTGGCTGCAAAAAGTGTGAGACATGGGGAAAAGAGGTAGAAATGCAAACTTTGGAATATTGAAAGGACTCCCAGCATGCTATATTGCACCAGACTCGTAAATAGATTCGACTAAAGCGTTTTCATAAGAAGCAGTGGTGCAAATTGCTGCAGGATTCGCGAACATCCCGTGCTTTTTATTCATTTTTTCCCCGGAGGTTTACCTTCGTGCGGAAGAATAATGACGAGAGTCGAAATATGACGAGTGTTTGGAAGCAATTTTTGAACCGGTGTTTTTGTGTATAGTTTAGGATTTTTGTTTCATGTTTGTGGTAAGACCAATGTGGTTGAATGAGTTTTGCTGCAGTAAGTTGGAAGTGGTGGGGAAAGGTTCTAAATTCAGGGACGTCTCGGGCGAACTTCGCGTTAGCAGCACTAAGAGAAACGAGAACATTGAAAGAAGATGACATGATATAACGCGAGAAATTTCAGTAGCGCTGTTCCGGCGTACGTCTATAGCCATGAGCGATGATTTGACTCGGAGCGGAATTTCAAAGCAAAGAGCTACTGAGTTTCCCCTAGTCACGGATGAAATTCGGTGCCATATGGTACAGTTTCGATTATACAGTGGCACATTTGGAAAGCAGCAAGGTACGCCAAACAGCATCTCTGTCATATATTGCGATGAAAACGGCTGATTAGACTCACATACATAAGTTTATTTTAAGCAAAAAAAGTTATTTATTACAGAGCATTGAAGTTAAAACGTAGAAGCAAATAAAAAATTTCACATTTTTTCTTTCTCTCATCAAATGCTTTGCTCTTGTTTGTAGAAACCCTCAACCGCTCCAAATTGACTATACAAACTGAAGCTTAAGCGCTCGAGCACACTTTAGAGGAATCAATAAAAGGCACAAGCTACGCTTTCTTTATAAGTTTTACGTCAGGTATCTCATCGAATGAGTCTCTCGAATCTTGAAACGAACAAAATGCATACAATAAGGTCGAAGATATACACATAGGTCAAAGTACAATAAGTGTAACGAATATGGTCGTGTTGCAGCATTCTTTGTTTGTGTATATTGTCGATAAAAGAAATAAGTTTATAATAATAACCCCGTAGTGATAGATCGACTTGCGTGCTTGCGCTTGTTCATCTCCCAGAAGGTTATCGCGGCTTCTTAAGAAGTTTTTAACAAGCTTATAGCGCACTAAAAGTTGTCCAGAGTTGTCTATGATTCACGGACTCTACTTATGTCGTAGATATTACTTATAAAAAGAGGGAAAGGGTTTACTATTACGGCTTCTTTGCCCCGTCTTTACGATTTTTCCTCCTAAAAGTGAAGAGAAGAAAACTAGGATGGGAAAATCTCCGAGAATGAAATGTCGTGGATAAGAATCTGAACATCATTCTGTCTGTTTGCTTTCTTCTTTTTAAAAAATAACAGGTGCAGTTTAAGAAGTGATTGTCAAGATGCTGCCAAGGATCCGTTATACTGGATTTCGTATAAAAGTGGACGTTGTACCACCATTACGACCGTGTCACCTCATCAGTTGCAGCGGACCACGGCAAGAACGGTAACAAAAGAACAGCGATTTTTCAAGTGAATTAAATTCATAACCATTTTCACTTTTTTGTGGGTGTACTTTGCAGCTTTCGCTGGTTATTGATAATCTGCCGACACTTCCTGGGCAATTTTTGTGCGCTTTTTCCGCCTTCGGCAAAACGTTGCTCACCAATGCCACCCGAACAGCCAACGGTGTCTCCTGCACCACGCCCAGAACGGACTTAATCCCGCCCAATCCCCCTGGCCAACGTAAAAAAACAGCCTAATTTGCTCTGTTTAGTTATGAATAGCTCAATTTCGTATGTTTTTTATGTAGTTTTACTTTTGGATGTATATGGTTTCTTATTATTACATTTAAAAGATCAAGTATTATTGATTTTTAATTTTGAAATGCTGTAAGTTGTTAATATCATTCCTAGATTTTTTATTTTGCTGTTTTGGATTGTATTTTTTGTAAAAGTTGTATTTTTTCTTGTCAGAAAGGAAAGAGTTTCAAAAATTATCATTTTTTAGATCACTTTACGGCCAAACTTTCAGTGAGAATGACGACAGGACCGGATTTCGTGGCGACAAACTTTACGTTCTTTGATTGTACGACCTATACCTCGTGCACGCAATGCGTGTCGTCGTCTTTTCCTTGTGATTGGTGCGTGGACGGACACCGATGCACTCATGATACCGCTGAAAACTGCCGGAATGATATCTTGGTCACCGGGGTGAACGTAAGTTAAGGGGGACTATCGATTTTCCCCTTCTCTCGTTGTCGTCGCTTTTGAGTTCCCTGTAGAGTACTTTTTCCACCTCTTTGAGACGCCACGTCGTTGCTTATTTCTCCTGTCGTATTTTAAATCACTTGTAAGTTCTTCCGGGGAGTGGGAGGGCAAGTGTGCTCCCATTTTGCTTCCTTCCAAAAGTTTCGGGACTTTCAAGTTTTAATTCAGCTAAGATTGTCTGGCGAAGGGCTGCGAAGAATCGTTTCTTGATCTTCTCCATCCTTAATTAGTAAATGAGTGTACATTTACGTTCTTAATTCCTTTCGTCGGCTCGTTTTACGCTGTCTTCTTTTGTTTCATCCTTCCTTTATTATTCAGTGTTTAGCTTTTCTCCATTTACTAGAATGTCTCTTTCGTTTAGCAAGCTGTAATCCTCAGTGTAGCCGATCAACGCACTTTATGCGCTTCTCGTGTACTTGGTCTTGTCTGTTCCTTGCTAATTTTCTTGTAATTTCTTCTTCCTCAAACAAATTTCCCTCTCCAAAATGGTCATAGGCGCGTTTTCTATTTGACGTCGCTGATTTTAATTAACATAAAGCTGAAAATGTTTTCGTTACATTCTTTTGCAAAAGCTTTATTTTCCCCGCTTCCGTTTATAGTATAACTTAGTGATTAAAGTTAGGTAATGCAGCATGAAGTTTGAAATTCTGGCTTCAACATTTATTTTGTAGCGTATTGGACCAAGCATTCGAAGCGGACCGGGATTCTGTCCCCGGATCAATGCGACTGCAGGAGGAACAACGGAAATTTTGGTACCGGCTGGAATCAGACGAAGTATTCGAGTCAAAGTGGATAATATCGCGGTAAGTTTCCTTTTGTGACTTAATAACCGTTTTTTACAATCCAGCGGATAAAATGTGAAGAAAAGAAGTGGTTAAACACCGACTTTTTTCCTTTGATTTCTTTATTTTAGCAATTTATCGTCCAAACCCGGTTTGTGTGCCAATTCAGTATTGAAGGTCGGATTTATGGAGTTCCAGCTCAATTATTGGGCGATACGATTTACTGCGATGATCTAGAGTTCTCGTACGCTTCCAAGTCGCCCAATACAACCGCCGCCTTCGCGGTCATTTGGGGCGGGTCCAAACCGCTCGACAACCCTGATAACATACACGGTAACGGAGTGCAAATTTTGCGAAACGTGGGTTCTTTATTGATTGTATTATTAAAATCTTTCTTTGGGTGTAGTGCTGATTTACCGGTGCCGGGATAAGGCGGATAATTGCGGGTTGTGTCTGGCGTTGCCGGTGAAGTACGGCTGTGGTTGGTGTCAAGGCGCGGATCGTTGCGAAGTCCGCGAGCAGTGTGATAAAGGCGCCAATACAGCCACAGCTGTGTGGCTTGATAGGAATCAGACGTGCCCAAATCCCCAAATCACGCATTTCGAGCCCAAATTGGGCCCCTGGGAAGGTGGCACTAACATCACCATTACGGGTACGTATGCGTCGTCGGAACGAGCGTTCCAATCTTCGTCCGTGCCTTCAACAGTTTCCTTGGAGAGAGATTCTGTCCGCTGAATCACTTTTAGGAAAAGAGGCGTGACGACAGGAGGAGGGAAGGGTAGCACAACGTTTTATAGGCTCTTGGTTAGCTAGTTGGTGGAGTTTTAAGCCTCAGAATCAGGAGAATCGGTGATGGATTAGGGAGGCAGAAAGAGATTTTCGGAAGTTTCGTGGAATGCTCAAGTGTGTGCTCAGTAGGAAAGGACTTAGGCCACTGTGACGTTTGCACTTAGCTAGGACTCAGAAGAATCAGTTGAGTCGTGCGTGAAGTACGTGCCTCTGAAATGTTTAATACGATTTTTGGGAATTTAATCACAATAGGAGATAGTGTTATGAAAGAGGTTTATGTAAGAAAAACTGTAGCTTTTGAATGCTTTGGATGTTTAAATCAATATAAGCTTAGGGATCGTAAATAGGCTCTTGAATCGACGGAACCCTTCGTTGAAATTCGTAGAAGATAGTTTAGTGTATTTTAAGCATTTGTAAAGAAGCTTGATTTTGTATACCAGTTTGAGACTTGCTAGTGCACTTACCAAATTAGTGTAATTGATAGAACCAGTAGAAGATAGTTTCAGGTTCGAAATAGTTCGACATTCGTTTTCGCTTCACATGTGTCGATTCGCTCACGACTGTTTTACAACTCTCAAGAAAATGTCTCGCGATCAGTAAGATCAATAAAGTTGCGCTGGGAATTGCTGTTGGAAGGAAAGGTAGCAATAATTTCAGGATGATTATTCCGTTCCTCTCCTTTACAAGTAAGAGAACTAAAGAATTGCGTGAAATAAGCAGATTCACGATAGTTGTATAGTAATTTTGCAGAAAAGCATTTTTGTTTGATATGGTAAAGCAAGGCGCTTATCTTTTTCAGTCTTGTAAATCAGGGAAAAAATTCTAAGCTTGTAGAACATTTTCCACGTCACTTGGTTGCATAATTAATGTTGGTATCTAATCAATAAGTTGAGCGACTTCCTCAAGTCTAGGAAACATAAAAGTTATATCTTATGTGGAGCCTATAAAAAATCTGCTACGGATTGTCATGGCACTTTCACATGTTCGCTGCCCAACTTCATGTTCTGCTAACAAAAAGACGCTGCTGTCTTTTAAAATGGCATAGTTTTGCTACCTTACTTATTGACTAATTGTCTTTAGCATTTTGTGATATTTAAATCTGTGTAATAGTTCCGGTTTTTGACATGTTAAGCTGTAAGTTTGAAAAAGAAATGGAAGCTTGATTTCATCCATGTTCATCATCAGTTGAATAATTCAGAACGTAACCGTACGAAGGAATGAACGAAAGAAAGATGTCGTAGGCTCTTTTTAACTGTCCGATCCAAGGCAGTGACATGTAAAATGGAAAGATAGGTGGGAAAAGATGCAATCTCAAGTTTTTTTTTCTGCTGTCCTTCTTTACAGGAGTCAACTTGGGCAAAGATTTTCGTGACATCTATAGCGGAGTGACCATCGCCGGCATTCCGTGTCAACCCTTCGAGTCTTTGTATGTACGAACACGGCGCCTTGTGTGCTCTGTGGATGGACCGGGCACAAATGATGAGAAAAGAGGCCCTGTCATCGTCCGGGTTGCAAATTTCCGGGGCGAATCCACCGAGGCCTACGCTTTTGTCGACCCAGCCATTGAACACATATCTCCGACGCGCGGCCCACGTGCAGGAGGCACTTTGCTTACCATACGTGGCACATACATGAATGCTGGGAGCAGTATCGCAGCATATATTGATGGGCTTTCTTGTGACATCGTGATGTACGTTTCTTTTCGTTCATATTTACTCTCCGACTTTTTGTCCCTCGTGTCGGATTTTCTGATCATTTCTTATTCGTTTTCTTTGGTATCGTTCTGGTACATTGAAACTCGTAACCTTTTTCCACATTCTTGGCTCATTTTCTTGGTTCTTTTTTGTGATACCGATAACGTTCTTCCCATGGAGTAGTTCGGTTTCTTAATACGTTTTCTCTCGTTTATTAGGACCAACTCTACTCACGCGCAGTGTAGAACAAGTGCTTCCAACAGGATCATGAACGGCACCTTTCGCATGACCTTCGACAAGGGCGAGAGGACGTATATCAAAGAACGTTATCAGTATTTGGATGACCCTGTGATCGAATACGCGGAATCTGGGATCGTTAGTCAAGGCAAAGTACCTAAAGGAATTCCGTCCGGGGGAATAATTGTCACCGTGGTTGGGGATCACCTCGATAACATCCAAGAACCCCAGATGTATGTCAAGATGGAGGACGGAGAAATTTTCACCAGCGTATGTTTAACATTTTTGCACTTTTTCTGTGAAATTTTATACCTACCTTTTCAGAAAAGGAATTCTTAGCTCTTTAGACAGATTTTTTAAATCGAGTTTAAAGTTTATTAACTGATTACTGCCAAGTAAGCTTGTTAGTAAACAGTAAGAAAAAAATAGTAGAGACTAAACGAGTCCAGCTACTAATATCTTAGGACTTTTACCTCATTTATTTGTTTATTTTTCTTTTGTAATGAAAAAGTTTTTGTCTTAACGGTAGAGGAAAGAATTTGTGTCGATTATTGTTAAGAAGTTCCAGTGTCTACGCTCGTGTTTCACATGCTTTTCTTGAATCTCCGCAGACCTGTGTTGTGTTAGAGAAGACACGGATGGAGTGCCGGTCACCCGCCGTGCCTCGGGTCAGTTCTTTCACCAATAGCGACGAGCCGTTGCGTTTAGACTACGGTTTCTTCATGGATAGCGTCCAGTCGGTGCAAAATTTGACGGGCCGCTCGGGTTTCTCTCCCTTCTACCTGTACCCGAACCCCGTGTATGAAAAATTTGACGAAGAAGTGAAATACTACAAAAGTGACTACTTGACCATCAATGGCCAGCATTTGGACCGGGCGTGCCAGGATCGGGACGTTCAAGTTTGGATCGGTACGGCTTCCTGTAACGTGACGTCGCTCTCGCGATTCCAACTCACGTGTCGCCCCCCGCCGGAACAACCGAGTGCTGCTAGTGGGCGGAGCGGTGACTTACCCGAAGTGGTCGTCGTTGTGGGCGAGCGTTTGAACTATACCATCGGGAAGCTGAGCTACGCCTCACCGGTTGACATCAACGGCCCATTGCCCAAGTCGGTCATCATTGGTGTCAGTGTGGGCGGCGTAGGGCTGTTGTTGGTGGTGATTGGGATTTTGATTGCCTACCGGCGCAAGTCGACGGAGAGCTCACGGGTGTTGAAAAGCATGCAAGAGCATATGGATATGTTGGAGTTGCAAGTGGCCGCCGAGTGCAAAGAAGCGTTTGCGGAATTGCAAACGGAAATGACGGACTTGACTTCGGATATGACGTCGGGGGGCATTCCCTTTTTGGATTATAGGACATATGCGATGAAGATCTTGTTCCCCAGTATGGAAGATCATGGCTTGTTGCAGTGGGAACGGCCCGAGTTGGCCCGCAAGGAAAAGGCATTGAGATTATTTGGGCAGTTGCTCATGAATAAAACGTTCTTGCTCATTTTCATCCGGACGCTGGAAAGCAATCGCTACTTCTATATGCGCGATAGGTAAGATTAATTTCCAAAGAAAAAAGAAAATGTACGCGAGAGACGTCTTTTGTAAGGCAGTAAGTTTGTTTAAAAGTCACTGCGCCTATGCCTAGCTAACAAAGAAAATTAAATTCAGAGGAAAAATATTGTTGTGGAAAGTGGGAACATGGAGAAGAAACAAAACAGTCTTTGTCAGGACAAAGGGCTCCCTCATAGAGAATATTCTCGTAAGAGTATTAACCCTTTTGACGATGGAGATTTCTGGACTTAGTTTCGTGAATATCGGAACATGTTTTGCGTATTTGGGTTCAGGCGAAGTGCCAAGTTTGTTTTCAAGGTCTTTTACAAGAATGTTGGAATCTAGTACATCTGTTCAATGGACGCTTAACTTTGGATACAGTCCGTTTGGGCAGAAGTCTAGTAACCCGTAGGGCATCATAAGTTAGAGGCCATGGTTTTCGCGCTGAAATTGCATGCAGGTTGGATACTGGTTAATTGGTAACACGCGCGAGCCAGGACTTCGTCTGGCCCCGTGAGGTAGCTATGCTGATTAAGTGAAGTCTAGATAAAACGTTTCTTCATGTTTTCGTTCAGGGCAAATTAGACACATTTACATTCCCGTATGAAATGCGCAGAGCGAATTGGCTATTGCGGGGAATGGCAGTTATGTGTAGTCAAACGCACGGAACTTTCTTACATTGCAATATGCCTAATGCGAAGTTACAGTCATCCGTTTATTTAAAGTTCTCTTTCGTGGTTTATTAGTGTATTTTTTCTTGTTTCTGAAATGGTCCTCTTCCAGGCTTTTGCTATAAATTCGACAAATTAAGAGGACAAGTGTCAGAAATTCTTTACGTCATTTTGTTATCCTATTATCTGAGCGGATCTGCGGATTGGACGCACTGCTCTCAGGGTGGATTTATCTGCTCTTTCAAACGTAACCTTTTTAACCGTAACAGGAAGTCGATTTTATTTTATGCTTACCAAGTTAAAAGAAATAAAGTCGTCACGGTGCGTCATTTCCAGATTGATTTAAAAAAAATGATAAATTTTTCCAAGAGTGTTGTATTTCAAGTTTTAGTCGTGAGTCGACCAATTCCCCCTTTTCTTTGACTCTTCAGGCCATCGTAGCTCCAGTGTCCACTGGACCATATCCATTCCAACTGTCCGCTCTTAGTAGAATGGCTATTGAAAGTTAACTCGCATTGTTGTACTTACCGTGAAAGCTCGTATTTTCAGGGAAGTTGAGCGGTAGTGGATGATTCCTAGCTAAAATTCTACCTTCTTTGAGCTAGAATATGGTGAGCCAAACAGTAATCCATCAGCAGGCGAGCGTCCACTTCATAGGCATAGTTTAGAGGATGGAATGTATGAATAACGCGATATAGTAACTAAAATGAGGTCAAACTTGAATGCTAAGGAAGTCAAACTTTCCGTAAAATTGTATATGATAGGGGACTATGAAGAATGAGTTCTGCTTTACGAGAGCTTGTACTAAATTGAGATTACCTGCCACTTATATCTCGTCTACTTCCACTTGAGTTTAATCTTACGTGTTTGATTGATGTTTTTTAGGGTTAATGTAGCCTCCTTGATTATGGTTACGCTACAAGGTAAGATGGAATATGGCACGGATATCTTGAAAACTCTCTTGGCTGAGTTGATTGAAAAATGTATGGAGGGCAAGAGTCATCCGAAACTTCTGCTTCGCAGGTAAAAATCTTATTAATCCTTTCCCTCTTTCTTTTTCTTCGTTTTTTTTTTCGCTTGATTTTCGTCTGCCTCAACGTCTTGTGTTTTTTTTGTGTGTTCTTTCCTTTCTCGCTCTTTCTTCCTCCGTTGGCATGTTTGTGTCGTTTCAGTTTTGATGAAAGAGATTAAATTTACATTTTACGCGTTTGACGTTTAGGACGGAGAGTGTAGCCGAGAAAATGTTGTCGGCTTGGTTTACTTTCTTGCTCTACAAATTCCTCCGTGAATGCGCGGGCGAGCCGTTGTACTTGCTCTTTAGGGCCATCAAACACCAAGTCGACAAAGGCCCGGTGGATATCGTCACTTCCGAGGCGCGCTATTCCTTGTCGGAAGAGAAACTCATTCGCCAGTCCATCGAATACAAGCAAATGACAGTTTACGTCTCCATCTCCTCACAAACCATGTACGTGAGCGGCTTGGATGCCATGACAGATAATACGGACACGCCTGTCAAAGTTTTGGACTGCGATACCATTGCCCAAGTGAAAGAAAAAGCCTTGGATACGATTTACAGAGCTACACCCTTTTCCCAACGTCCTCGCAAAGAAGATTTGGATTTGGAATGGCGAACTGGAACTTCAGGCCGGTATGTGTCTTTTGTGACTAAATTTCTTCATGGCTCTTTATGATTTTCTTCTAATTTCGCGACGTAGCTGAAACAGTCTTTGATTAGTAAATATGAAAGTTAGTGATCTTGATTGATTGTTTAGTTTTTTATTGAGAGCTCTTTAAGCCATTTCGTTGATTATATGATTAATGTTCTTTGCTGTCTTTAGGTTGATTTTGTATGATGAAGACACGACTTCCAAGACGGATGGCGAATGGAAGAAACTAAATACTCTGTCCCATTATCGTGTACCTGACGGGGCGTTATTGACGTTGGTGCCCAAGCAGGCTTCCATGTATAATTTGTCGTTGCTGTCGGATCGGAATCAAAGCGATAAAGGACACCACAAATACGAGACGCTCAATCTCAACTTGTCCAAACTGAGCTCGGCTAGTCCACCGACCAGTCGAGCCACTTCACCCATGAATCACGTCGACCATGATTCCTCAATGAAGGTCAAGTATAACAAGGAAGATCGCAAAATTTGGCATCTAGTGAAGCACCATGACCACGATGCCCGTAAAGAAGGCGAACGGGGGAACAAGATGGTGTCCGAGATTTATTTAACCCGCCTGCTGTCTACCAAGATTACGCTTCAAAAATACGTCGACGATCTGTTTGAGACCATTTTTAGCATAGCCAACAGAGGCAGCGCCTTACCTTTAGCTATCAAGTACATGTTTGATTTCTTGGATGACCAAGCGCTGCTCCATAGTATTACCGACCCCGAGGTAGTCCATACTTGGAAATCCAACAGTTTACCACTCAGGTTCTGGGTGAACCTCATCAAGAATCCCAACTTTGTCTTCGACGTCCATAAGTCCAACATTGTCGATTCGTGTTTGTCCGTCGTAGCCCAAACTTTCATGGATTCGTGCTCAACGTCTGATCATCGATTAGGTAAACTGTCGTTTGTTGACGTTTTAGTTCTTTTTTTTTTCTCGGAAAAGTACATGAGTAAATAGGATTTTCAAGAACCTCCAGATTGAGGTATCTTATTTATATATTGGTTCGTTTTCTAGGCAAGGATTCTCCCAGTTCCAAGTTGCTTTTTGCGAAAGACATTCCTGTGTACAAGGAATGGGTCGAGAGATACTACGCGGATATTAAAGCTATGCCTGCTATATCCGATCAGGATATGAACGCGATGCTAGCTGAAGAATCGAGGGTAAGTAGATCAATTGTTCTCTTCTCTTCAACTGTTTAATGGAATGGTTTTCTGTTACAGCTTCACACCATCGAATTCAACAACAATTGTGCGCTGCATGAGCTGTACAGCTACGCTGTCAAGTACAACGACCAGTTGAGCTTGGCATTGGAGGAAGACGAGTTTTCTCAAAAACAACGTCTACCCTACCGCCTCGAACAAGTTCATAATCTCATGGCAGGGGATGGCACCAGTCCGTAATAAAACTTGAGTGGGACCTTTTTTTCTCCTTTTTTTACTGCCTATAATAACGTTTTTCTTCCCCGTGGATGGGGAGGAAACTGTGAAAGAAAAAATGTGTGAATTTTTTCATAATTTTTTCGTCCCTGTCGCGGAATCGTGTTTGTATATAGAAGAGGCCTACGGGTAGCTTTGTTGAAGACTGGTCGTTTGATATGCGTAAGTGCAACAAAAGAAGTTAAAAAGTATTCGACCAATATTGCTCAGCAAAAAATGGGACGCAGAGATTGACGAGCGATTGGAATAGGGAGTAATTACTTCCGCCATTTGTCGAGTTTCAAGATAAGAAAGGGGCAGCGCCGTTAAAAAGTCTTGTGTAATGATTGCATTCTTGTTTGACTTGACGCTCTTGACCACGAATGCTATAAAAAAGGAAGCAACAAGAAATAGCTAATGTGCACTTTTTAGATTTTTTTAGCCTACCAAACCCCCTTTTTTGATGCTGTAAATGTGTTTTTCAGTTTGCAGCGGTGATGCGTCTCGTGTGTCATCTTATTGACCTTTGAGAATTCCTCTGTGTTCTTTTTTTCCTTTTTTTTTTGCTTGTTTTATTTCAAAGTCATGTATAATTTGTTCCTCAATAAAAATGTGTCGAATTTCTTTACTTGCGAAACTTTCAGTTCATTTCGTGTCAGTAATCTTATATTCTTAAACGCAGTAAGAACCTTGTTGACAACCTTAAATTCGAAGATATCGAATTGATTTCCGAGTGTTTCTTACACGGAGCGCAGATCTCTATCTATGGTGTACTAGGATTTTGCAGGATTTTGCCCACGCTTCTTTGCAACGCACATTCTGCCAGCGTGGTGGTGATATCGTGGAACAGCCAATTAGAACGTTTTATATGCGCGACTTGGAGTGCTTTCTTTAAATAAACGATCTGTCTAACATCTTTAAATTAAAGTCCTATTTACAACAGTAAAAAAGTTTTATAGGAGTTATATTTTTGTTTACTGTAGTGTGATATATAAAAAAATTCGCCTAAAATTTTCGAACAAAAAGTAAGGTTAAAAATTTTTAATCACAGAAATACGCAAAAGGATAGATTCGTGTGCCTTACCACTTATATTCAAATTTTCCTAACACAGACATCCTGAAATGGTACTGGGGAGCGGAAACAAAGACGAGGAAACGTAGAACAAGAAAATAAAGGAAGGAATAGGTTAGTGTCTTCTTTTCAAGCACCGTAATCAAAAGAATCCCATTCAGAAAAACGCGAGTCTTGCTTCTGTAACCGCTGCTGACACGCTTCCAAATAAGAATCCTGAATGCGATACATCCCCGAGTTGGCCTGAAACATGAGTGTTTCCAAAATACGCTCATTTTTTATAGCTTTGCTGGGTAAAACCACCTAAAATAAAAGACACAGATTAAAGTTGCTCAACATCGACCCGCCTTTCAACAAGGTTTTACTTTAATTAAGTCTTGAGGAGAGATTCGATAAAGACGTAAGTCCCGGGACAATCTTTCCATCGTACAGCGGAAGTCAACTTTCGCATCAACTTTGGACGAACCTTTGGTTCGAACTCTGTGCTTAGCCCATGTGACCATGGCTTCAAACTTGCGAACTTCGGATACTTCCAAGTTGCGAGCCATGATCATTTGAACTATGGATTCAGAAAGGCTGAGGAAATTGGAACATTGAAAAGCCTAACAATTGATAAGGTCGTTAAGTTTATAACGAGACACAAGTTCAGTATTACTTGAGAGGCTCGAGATTCTATAAAGGATAAGATCATGTTCACCAACTCAGAGGCGGAAGTGTACCTCCAGTAATAATTCTCTAGGGCAGATAACATCGAACACACCTAAAAGAACACACCAATATACATAGAAAATAATGTAAAGAAAGGTCACAATGACATACACGTATTTTCTCATTTTTGACCAGTCTTTGTACGAACGACCACAGAAATATATAAACCACGGTAAGGAAAACAAAGAAATTAACGAACATTGCTCATATCGTTATCCAAATAAAAAGTAATCGAATACATCCGCACAACACGTGACGCAAGAGAACGGGCAAATCTTTTACCACTTCGATCCTTAAGAACTGTTTCGCATGGTGAAAACATGCCTGAAGCAATTCAGGGAGATCGTAATGCTCCGCGGCGCAGATCAATCCTGGTATGTTATTGCAAGTTAAAGGGCAGGAGCCGGTGTGTAAATAATCCAAGAGTATCCTGAAGCTGTCGGCATCGAATTCAATTACTGAGAACTGATGAGCAAATGAAAATTTATTTGACTGAGTCAACGTCAAGGGGCATTCCGAAAATCACCTCAGTTTGAGCTAATCTCGTTCGGTCAACTTTCTGAGTATCCGCGCACACACTTAGCCTTGGTACCGCTAACGAGGCTCCTCGGTCGTTCTTCGAGTCCTTTCCTTCTTTACCTCAAAAACAAAAGAAAAGCGTACATTAAGCCTATTCTTTCTCATTATTACTGTAGCTATTACTGCAGTCTTGCGAACTGATCCATTTCTTATCTTCCACCGTCAGTCGATCTTGTTTCTTGCTCGATCGCCCCCAACCTGCTGTTAAATTCCCTAAGCGAGAGAACGCTCGAACAACCATAGGACTACTGGGAACGCTCTTAGGCCTAGAAAATAATTTAATACTGAACTTTCCCGTGCTCTAATTAACATACCTAGGTGATTCTATATCTGGCACTTGAAGAAAGTTTGAGGATTTCGGCCTTTGTGAGGGACTGTGCAGCGTAGGTACTGCTCGGGCTAGTAATTCTGCTACAGGAACTTGAGGTGATCCAAATCCTGTACAAATTCCGTACAACATCTCCTGAAACACTCTAAAGTAAGGAAATTAACACATACCCACTGTGTAGTGTTTAAGGAACTGAGGACGTGACATACCTACTCCGAACCCCTAAAATCGCTCTAACGGCGTACAACCGGCTTTTCTGCTTCCCTTGTCCGACAAGGAAAGTAATATCAAAAAGCATGGTATTGGGTAGCGTACCAGCCGTACTCGATTCTCCTCGCTCACCCACAAACGCTCGGGTGAAATCCTTAGCGAGTTGGTCATAGCCTTCGAACTTGTCCCGTACAGAATCCAGTAATGGGCTGGAAGGTCGCATGTGTCCGATTGGGCGCCAAGATCCACGTCTACAAGATCAGGCAATTTTATTGTAGTTTCACAGAAGTATTCGTAATACCGATTTTGTATTACGAGAGAATATTTATAAGAGGGCTTACGGGATGCAAAAGGGAGCATTTTAAGAATGCTTCTTTTAGGAATGAATTCGTTAAGGTGAACTAACCTATAGGGTTTCGGAATCTGGCCAGTCTCGGCATGATTTTGCAAGTTGGCAACGATGTCTTCAAGCATTTGACTACGAGTACGTTCTTGCATTCTGGCGAACTTTGGTGCAGAATAGGACGCTCGTTCGCCATTCACGATCTTCGTCAGAATCCACTCGCGAAACATGGGTCCATTATAGAAGACAGACTGCTCCCATAAGTAGGGTTTGTAGGCTCCAACTTCGTCCCTTGTCACCACAGATACCTATAATAGTATCACCAAAGTTACATTGCATTTCTTCGTTATTTCTGGCAGTACCTCGTATCTGGTAGGTTTATGCCGTGACTTGGGACTGACGCGGACTAAGATGAAAGTGTGTAAGAAATGGCTTTTGATGCAAGCCGGGGAGAAATCCGTTCGGTCTGCTTCGAGGAAAACCACGCAAACGATATCGTTACCCACGTGTCGCTTGCGTTGTAGTTTTTGAGGATCGTGCTTTTCGTACGGGAGTAAGGTTGACACATGGAACATAATTTCGATACTGCGCCAGTGGGTGTAAACTGAGTATAAGCCCGTGAGATCGTGAACGGTATCGAGACCGCCTTTATACTTATCAAAACCTTGATAGACCGAAAGAAATATAGTATAGATAACTCCGACGGGATATAATGCTTTGGGTACCTCGTAAGCGAACTTTGTCTCCCAATACTTGCAGAAACTCGTCAAAAAGAATACTGTTTTCATTATTGTCCAGTATTTCTTCTTCGGTGTGTTGACCTTCCTTGACGTAAATAACGCCCACTTTAAGCTCAGATTTGATAAAAACTTGGTCCAGCTTGAGCAATTCTTCAGGCGTATCGGGTAGCTGACCTAATATCAGCGGAGGATTGAGATTAATTTCTTTGCCTAATGAGCGCACGACTTCTTCGCGGTTGTAACGGTCTGCAAAAACACAGGAAGCCGGGATTAAACCGTGCACTGTGTAACTTATCGCTCGAACCAATATCCTAAGGAAAGATAAATACAAAATAAGTTGTCAGATTGGATTAGCTGATTGTAATTATTATTTACACAAAAAAACATCTTATTTAGTTTCTGATACTCCCATTTAATTATCTTGGAATCTTACCACGTCACGATGCTGTCAAAAATTATCACAAACTGTCTTGTCTTTTTGCCGTTTTTGGGTAAATTAAGTCCAAAACATTTTCTACGAGCCTTTGATTACCTAAACTGATCCCGCCCATTAATGATTTCCTGCTTGAGGCTTAGTATGACAGGTCCTAGGTCTTCGTCATTTGAGAAATAGTTCCAGTGTTCGGTACCGTAGAAATAACGTTCGTAGGTTTCTTGCTCGACAGATGTCAGCTCAAACGTACCCGTCCGATCGTACTGCTCTTGGGTTGCAGTTTTCACCCGCGGTTGCCCCCATGAGCCCGGAGGAGAAGTGGTTACCTACGGTTAAATAAAAAGCTTTGTTAAGCTAATTTTATGGCAAATTTATTAGCAAATCCCTTTGCAGCCACAGTCGGAACCACGTGGCCCGCCAAGTTCTGCTTCTTCCATAATACGGCAGATAGTGTTATCCATGTAGGTAGCGTCTTTTTAGACACGTGGAAGCCACATGACGCCTTAATGCTTTTCTATCTGGTCCTTATGGTCTTGAGCATAGTTGCAAAGGGCATACGATTATCTCTACGTACCTGAATATTTTGATGATGCAATTTGACGCTATCGAACTCGCGAGACTCGCTTCGAGTTGGTGACTCGCCTTGTTCGCTGTCTTGCTCCTCCAGTTCTTCTTCTTGGATCTCCTGATCCGATCCATAACCGTCAGTATTGCGACTACGTTTACGCGAACTCTGGCGTGAACATTCTATCCAGTAGCCCGGTGTAGGGAGGAAATTATGAGGGTAACCATCACAAAATTCATCTGAAAAAGAACGATCATGTATGTTCTCCCAAGAAGTGTTTGTTAGAATGCATTACCCGAACATGCCTGAGGGGGCAAGGGGAAAATGAGTGTCGTTGAAGATTTTCTTCTTGCAACAGCACAGCCCAAACTTTGAGGCTTGAATGATCTCAGTTGCTGCATGACATCCGAGCTTTCTAACAATGCGACGTCTGAGAAATGGAGATCGCAGAAGATTTGGTTCTTAAATCTTCTAGCTCGTTTTTGGCTCGGACCCGTAAGGTTGACTCCACACGAATTACATCGCAGACACTCTTCATGATAATAATTGTTATCATACAAACTAGACGGCTCTACAAGAAGCTGTTTTAACGGTGCTTGGCGAAATTAGGCTAAATAAAGTGTTACCTGTCTGAGTACTCGTATCGAAGAAAGTCGAAGTTGTCTCGACAGTCATGGTAGCTACCGTCCCGTCTGTAATTTGAGCACAAGAATCTCTCCGTCCCCGTGTGCGAGACAGATCATCACAAGTGGTTGACTGCCGTCGAAAATTCCGGCAGCGGATCATTTCTTCCGTTGTCGATTGCCGTCGAAAGCCTCTGGCAATCAAAATCTCTTCTGTGGTAGACTGCCGCCTACAAAATGCGTTACTGTTCATTATTAACATTAGTTTAAACATTGTGACAATTTTAGTCCCGTTCCAATGCCACACTGGATTCCGATTATGCTTATTACCCCCTGTTTCACGGTAACTTTTGCGACTAACTACTAACTTGCCATGTAAGTCAATAGTAGCTTGAGTCTAGTTAAATTCAACCCAGCTCACTTTGTGATAAGCATGTCGTTTCAATTAATTAAAAAACGAATATGCTGAGATGGTGCGGGACAAAGTAACTAGACTTCAATGTGGTGACTTTCAAACCGCAAAGGTGTCGAAATCAAACAATTGGTCGCAGACATTCCACTACCCCTAACATAGCTAGCAGTACAAATTGTCAATACTGGCTTAGCAAACATTTCAGAGCCGGAAATCTCACAACGCATCACAAAGTTTAAAAAAAAAAATCAATGGTAGAACTTCGGATGAACTGACAGCCGAAGGTTAACTTACCGAATAGCTGGTTCTTTCGGAGACGGTTCCCGTGAGCTACATGTACTAGAGCTATCTGAACGAGGTGGTCTTGGCTTGGATCCTCTCCTACTCCGTATCCTTACAGTTGGTTATTTACGTTTAAAATCGCTCTGTCGTTCTTCCTACCTGTACATCTCATCTGTGGCTGTGGACTGACGTCGTAACCGGCCCCTACTGGATTCCATTACTGTATCGCCATCCGCATTCACATAACTCCTTGAGTCCCGTCGTCCTCTTTTAAAACCATTGAGACCGTCTTCCGCTGCTGAATCTGGCGACAAGGAATCCCGTCGACTCTACGGGACAAATTCGTGACAAACCGTTCTGGTGCTTCATTAGTATTACGACAATGACTCACCTTCTTCCATCCGTCCTCATTTCCTGACGTAGCATCAGGTGACAGAAACGGTCTTGAGCCACGCCTACCGGTCTTGCCACCTATGGGTATTCCTTCATCCAACGTCGTGGATTGTCTTCGAAGGCGGTGAAGTTTGGGTGACGTTTCTCTACTTCCTAAGGTCAAGGAAGCTAAGGCTGGTGGCGAAGGTGGTGGTTGGTACGAAAAGCCAGTTCGTTCTGGTGACGTTTGAGAGTTGGAATCTCTACGGGTTTTGTTCACTACCAGACCGTTACTGCTTCGTCGAGAACCGGCCTGCTCTGTGAAAGACTCTTGGGCTAGTTTGTCCGAAAGGGAGATAAAGTCTGCTCCGGACTCGGCTACCGAAGCTGACGAATCGGTAGATTTGTTTAATCTGTCGCCAAAACCGACTTTCAACGAAATTTCCAAGCAGGTTTGCTGGTCGTTAGGGAACGTGGTGAATCGCGGTGAAGACGGTACCGAACCTTGTACTGGGCTGAGACGAGGAGGTGAAGGCGAGGGACGTACTATAGTCGAACTGGTGACTAGTACTGGTACCGGTGAAGGCTTGAACGTTTCCTGAGGCAAACCTTTGCCATAAAATGAATAAACATATTATCTCAGAATTAGGTTGCAAGGCTATCAGCAATTGCACTTACCTGGTGAAGTGGCGGTAGTTGAAGTTGAGGGACCACATGCTACATTCACCGCTTTACCACTATTACGTGTATCTGACAAAATCAGAGGAGAAATATTCGAACGATTTTCAGATCGCTTCGGTAAAGCTCCGATTACGGGAATGTCTCGCTCCCGTCGACCTAAGAAGCGAGTAATGTCCACCCCCGGACTACTAGCTGACGATCCTACGCCCGAATCGCGCCTTCCCTTGGGAGAGACGAAAGTATTAGCCACGATACTGAATTAGCTTTACGTGGGAGGAGGTCACTACCTGATGTTTGCTGAAATCCGCCAAGGATTCCCGGCGTTTTCTGAATTTGGCGACATCTGCTGCTGCTGCCGATTCTTTGCGGCCCCAGGGCAAATTCCGTGCGAGGTCTGCTAGAGATTCCCTTCGCCCTCTCGTCCTTGAGTTTTCATTTCCTCCTGCTACTTTTTCAGAATTGCATTTAGAATCAGAAAGCAAGACAAAATAAGGAATGCATAAGAAATAACGCAGATGATACCATTGTTCTTTTCTTTGGAACCCCATTCGCGTAAGATATCCGTTAACTGAGCTAATGACGATCTCCGTCGACCTGAAGCGTTCGGCGAGATGTCCAGATTCGCTCTAAAATATCATTTATTCAATGCCTTTCTGCGAAAGCGCAGGATAATTTCTGTTACCGTGGAGGACTGACAGTAGTAAACTGAGTCGCGGAGTCTCTACGTCCTAACCGCCCTCTTAGCCCTACTAAGTTTGTCGGCGGCTCGACATCCCGACTTAGATCTTCGACACAATTCCCGCTTTGCCAAACCAAGCCCACCTAAGGTACCACCATGGAATAAATCAGGAACGTATTCACGATACACATATATATTTAAAAATATATTTCTTCGAAGTTACGAACTTGGTGGCTGAGTATCGGAAGGTTGCACACAAAACATACTGCAGTCATGGCCAACCTCCTGCAACAAATAATGTATTGTCAATACCGTAAACAATTAACGACATCAGCAATTCATGGAACGGCATTAATATGCCCCGCCCACAGCCTTGAACAGTGACAGATCCAGAAAAGAAGGAAAGATACCGAATCCCTCTTCTCTCTCCTCTCTTCCTCCCTCGCCAGGACAACCATTTGGGGGTAAAGGGGGGGGGGGGATAAGGGACAAAATGTGAAAGAGGGGTTGCAAGGGGGTGAGCTAAATCCTAAAGCAGCTCCCCCAGACCATAATTGAGTGCGGAACCGCGCACCGAAGACCGGCTTGGTTATCGATCGTTTCTAACCTAACGTCTAGTCAACACCTGTGGATTATGTGTGTCCCTGTACTAACCGATACCAACCTCCGGAAAAGTATTCTTTCCTCTTTTAGGCGAAAGCAAAAACCAACCTCCCGGGTTCTGCCCTGCGTTTCGTAACCATTCCCAGGCGTACTAGAAATTCGGGTACAATGAATGGGTTGGAAATATACTATTTGTCTTGTATAACAACTCTTTGTATTACGAATTTGCGATTTCAGAAAAATTAACGAAATCTTATCATTGTAGACGTATTTACTGCTGCGTAATAAGTACCGAAAGAAATATGGTAAAATGTTAGCTGCCTTAAGAAAATCCTAGGTACTAACCGGTATGTCACGCAACAGGTGTGATTATGCTTCTATGAGAAGCACCAAAATCACTATTGCTGAAACAATGTACGCAGATTACCTACAATGGACACTAGTATTTGGAAGATGTTTTGAATTAATTACTGTTAATCTGTACAAAAAGACAACCCTTCTAAGATCGAATTTTGGAAGAAATCCCGTACGAAGTAATCGATAGAAGAAATATTGCTTACCTGGAAACTTGTTGAAGAACGTTGAGTTGCACTTGGGGAAAATAAGAACTCGAAAGCAGTTAATAATTTCATGGATTTAAAACAGATCCGTTGGACTGGTCCACAGTTGGGTTTCCAAATCACTGCGACCGACAGACATCCCGCAATCCAGTACTCACGTAAGCACGTATACGGTTGAAGGGTTTGAGGGATTCACTGTTTCACAGGAAGGGGTTTTTCTGCACGGGAAGCGAGGACTTTCTTTGTGGCAGTAATTCGCCAGTTTCAGCCCAGTACTGGCTCCGTTCACCTGTTTGTGAGCTCCGCTGCCTCCACAGGAGGCGCAATACAGATGACCGGTCGATCACTGTTACCATGGCGACCAGTGCTCACGTCAGCGAAAGCGGATGCAATGGTTTAGGTCTGAGGGGTGGGAACGGGAAATACGAAGAAAAGTTCACTAGAGACTCGGGATACGTACACGCACGCAACAGGTTTGCCGTTCCCAGGCCTGATTAAAGGATAATGCTCGCCAAATAGCGCGCAGATTGCACTCTTAGAAAAGCAAAGCAATTATCAGAACGGATTGTGCGGCACATGCAAAATTACGTATCGGATTTTCATTAAGCTTTTAATACTACCCCTTCGCCCCTTAAAATATTAGTAGAAAGTTTTTAACGATCTGCGAAGCAGACAATAATCACGTACTCTAAAAATCTACCGAAAAGCTTCAAGCAACGCTAGTGACGTCATCAATATTCTTAAAAGAATATTTCCATCTCGTTAAACCGCGCGCGCTGGCTATGACGTCTTGTTACGTTGCTACGGTTACCGAACTGCTATTTATGGCCTTTGGGCGTGGGCGGGGTTTGAGCTTAATGCGAGCAATAAGCGCTGCTCTCGCTCGAAATGCACTTACTAAAAAAGGGAAATAAAAATTCGATTTTTTCGAAATCGAATTTTTTCAGCGATAAGCTAAACAGGGACGAAATCCCCGAGGAAGCATGACAATTTGTCACGAGTTTCTTTACATCCTGAACAAAGCATGGGATGGATGGGTCCTTGCGTAATTTGGATCCGAAAATGGAGAACGCAATTTGTAGGGTTAAAGAGAATCAGAAGCCTGGCACACGTAAACTAAAAATTCGACTCTTGTCTTATCCGAACCTTAAAAAGCCGTTTTGAGGCAAGCCATCTTTCGTGCGTGTTTGATTACCGAACACTTTGAACAAGTGCGGCCTCGACTTAATTTATATCAACAGGTGAATTGTCTTTTTTTCTCGCTTACGAACAGTTGGCATAGACACTGTTACAGCTGCACAAGCATAGTGTCACTTTATGAGAGTAGCGTTATGTGAAGAAGTGGCGCAAAGTTTTGCCTGCCCATATCAGTTAATTTGGCTTGTTAATACTTCTGTCTGCCTCAGGTATCCGTTAGTTAAATTCTGTACTAATTCCCACTTGATAAATGTTTGATTGCTGTCGCTTATGTCTTATTGAGCAAATTTCAATTAAGCCTAAAATTTTTGTTTCCTGAAAATCCCCAACGGCAATAATCCTTCGGCACACGTGCCCCGTATACGCACGGAAGCTTCCGCCCTGATCGTAATGATATTGTAAGCTTAACGCGGTTTGGATGCTTCCAGAAAGGTTTAGCACTTTTAAAAGCCTATAGTTAAAGTGTTCTGTGCTGTAGGCTATGATTCTTACCTATTTAGGAAGAATACCTGTCGCCTGTCGCCTGTCGCCGTTAGCGCGATTCTGGCGGCGACAACCTGCCGACCCTTATAAGCAAAAGACCCTAGGTCGAATCGAATACCGCAGTTCAAGTAAGTTCAAAGGTGAATGTGGTCGGTGTAGCTCGCCACAAAGCAAGGTCAATGTACGCTGGCGAATTTATTTAAGTTCAAAAGTTTTATTTATGTAGCTAAAATAGTCTGGCGTTAAATTCAATGGATAAGATCGCATTTGGCACCCAATGGTCGCCGACTGCGTCGACGTTCGACTTACGTTTCAACTATTTAGATAGAGCTTACCAAAAAAATGTTATTTACAAACGATAAGCTTTAACTGACCTGACTATAGTAAAACATTGCTTGGATGCGTATGGCTCTTAACGAAGCCATAGATTGTTTTCACAAAAAAAGTACATTGTCCTTTAACCTCATGGTAACGTGATACTAGCAGATAAAATTATTTTCGAGCGCGTTTCTTTCGTAGGACCGAGTGTCTCTCAGCTTCTTTGATGTGTTGGCAAGTTAGAATTGTTCGTGGAAATGACCTTGTTTGGTTTACAGTTGGTTTGGGGGAGAAAATATAGAACGGGTGTGCGGGGGGATTTCGAAGAAAATTGCCACATGAACCCTCAAAACGTTTCTGTCGCGCGCGGCCTTCCTCTTCATAAAGCTATCTAGCTTATTCTATCTGGATAATTGCGTGATTGGAAAAGGCCAGTAGATAATGTCTCGCTGTTTAAAGGTCTTGAGTGATAGATAAAAAATGTGCTTGATGCTGTAACTTATCAGCTACTAATCACGAGCAAATAGTTGGATGCGCTCGTATCAACTCCTTTCTTATGCCTCTTTTTCTTCGTAGTCGTCGTCTTTTTCGGGTGAACTCAGACTCAGTCAGACTGGCGGTGGTGGAATCTTGCTATAGTATGAGGTGCCAAGAGTACTAAGTGGACAGTTTTCGTCTGACTTTTGCAGAGCACAGATTGCAGTGAAAGAAGTGAGGCACAATATTGAAATTAGAAGAAAATGGAGCTTTTCCAGCGTTACCATATAAAACACCCCTTAATCCGGGAAATGTTAGCGGAATTCCTGGGTACCTTTTTACTTGTGGTAAGTTTTCACATTTTTTCACAAGATTGTATACCATTTTCAAACTAGAAGCTAATTTTTTAGTTAAAATGACCTTTTATTTTACCTTATTATAGTACTGCCGTGATTAGTGTAAAGATTGAAATCATATAGGAAATCCTAGTGTGATATGTTTTATTCGCAGTCACGCTTTCTCTCGATCGTCATTTTCGGCATGCTGTATGTTCGATAACATGGTAAATACCCCGATTACCCCAGAACTCGATATCGGATTACCTAGGTCTCCATCGCTCTTCTGTTTTAAATTTCAGGCTGTATTTTGGAGTGTAGCCTAAATGAGGCACGTTCTTAAAACAATTAAGATAAGAAAAATTTTGGGTGTTCGAACGAAATGAGCAAGCTTTCTGTGCAATTGACACTCCGATTCCCAATTTCCAGTGGAAATTGTAAGTGTCCTCTTTTTTTAAAAAACTGAGAAAATCTTAAAGCACTGTTGGACAATTTTAGAAGCTCGACCGTGTGAAAACAAATGCTCATACCAAATCAGTAATGTGATGAACTTCGACATCAAGTATGTCTCGTCCTTGAGTTCTAAAAATGACACTGTTGTTGAAACCCTTCCAAAAAAATTTCAAAGGGGTTATTCTATTTGAACGAACCATCTTGCTTTGTTTCAGTTTTACATAATATCAAAGTACTCCCAAGCTTTTTCTGATCGCTCACTGAAACCAGCTACATGCCGTTTTTCGCAAGCTTATAAACGGGTTTCTTTATCAAAAGTTCTTTTTTTTTTATTATTACGAAGAATAGCATGCGACTTCCTATTTGCATTCTACATGACCATTTTCTATGTAGAAACAAACATTGACACCAATTGTTGTATGAGCACTTCGTGCGATATTTTGTCTTTGGTTATGTAAATTTTACGCTCGTCGTTGCTACGGATTGTAGATTAAGTGTAAGCTACTAATCCACGTCTTCAACATTGTACAAGCTGCGGCTGCTAAACGAGCATTACAGCATGGGTCGTCTTTTCTTAACGTATTCATTTTCTAGAAACTTGAATAACGGTTACCGACTACTCGCGTTTCTTCTGTAGATATTAGCGGTCAGTGTATTTTTTTAGGGTAGCACTTTGAAGTCGTATCCGTGTTCCAAATAATTGCGATATTTTGCCAGTGGGTTTCGTTACTGTTTACTACACACTTCCTTGTAAGCTGTCCCTCGCTATAGGCAGTCCTTCTTGATAATGGATCAGTAACGAGAGAACAGAATGAAACTAAAGAAAACACTCCTATAATATTAGAAGCCTGGAAGGTTCGTGACTAAAGAACCTTAAGCTAAATAAGGTAGAAGTTAAGAGAATGGCAAAATTCTAGAAAGTAAAACCTTCTTTGACACAGTTAAATCCTTCCAATAAACACGTGTTTTCTGACATATAGAGCTGTAAATTACTTACTGATACATAAAAGTATTGAACTTGAAGAAATTTGTTATGCTTCCCTAACTAATTGTCTTGGATCTAATTGCAGCTATTCGGTGATGCCAGTGTAGCTCAGTCGAAGCTCACTAACAACGCGAACGGTGATTTCTTTTCGATTAACTGGGGATGGGGTTTGGGAGTAATGATGGGAATTCTGGTAGCCGGCAACATCTCAGGTGTGTAATGTACCATAAAGTAGAGTGCCTTAACAACTGTCACTTTACGTTGATCACAGTGTACAAGTTTACGTAATTATTAGGTGCACATTTGAATCCTGCCGTTTCACTTGCACTTGCCATGTTCAACAAGTTCTCCTGGATGAAATTACTGCCGTATATTTTCGCACAGTACTTGGGGGCATTAGCGGCTGCTGCTTGCGTTTTGGGAGTCTATTCAGGTAAAATTGTGTATAGAATAAATCAATAATATTAAGGTTTGTTGAAAATCTAGGAGTTAAGACTGAATAATTCATAAATGTGTGTTTTTGTAGAAGCCATATGGGAATTCTCGAATGGTAACCTAACGGTTGACGGTAGTACTGGCACAGCGGGCATATTCGCCACGTACCCTGCCGAATACGTTTCAGCAGCAGGCGGTTTTGGCGATCAGGTACAGCGATTTCATGCTCTTGGTACTTTGAAATCTTCAACAGTGGATTTTTTAAGGTTATGGGAACGATGTTGCTCCTGCTTTGCATTTGTGCCATTGTTGATAAGAAGAACGCGAACATCCCGAGCTCGCTGGTGCCATTGTACATCGGTTTCGTGATCTTGGCTATCGGAGTTTGCTTCGGCTCCAACTGTGGTTACGCTATTAACCCTGCCAGAGATTTGGCCCCGCGGTTCTTGACATATATCGGTGGATGGGGTACTGGCGTTTTCAGGTAAGATGACAGATTGTTGAAACTTCTATGGCCTACAAGTGACGGAACCATCAATGAAATAATTCATTTTGTTTAGTTACCGGAATTACAACTGGTTCTGGGTTCCTATTATTGGCCCACATATTGGCGCCATTTTGGGGGTACTCATCTACACCGTATGCATCGAATTACACTGGCCGGAAACGTTCGAACTTGGTGGTGTGCAAGCAGTTGACGATAAACGCACCCGTGTTGTTGAGCTAGATAGGCTCTGAGTCAGAAAAAAATTTGCATGTGTTATTTAGGTAATCTCTGTAAAGTATTTGTTGTTTGAAGCGAAATACAAGTTATGTGGGTCCAAATTTACAAACAATAGTTTGGACGTAGTAGTGTCGATTGTCTGTGTAATGGCGAGGAGGCGGGCGTTTTTTTTTTCGAAGTACAGCAAGGATTTGCGGGGAACTGAATCCGTGAGGTTGAGCTGTGTAAAATCAAAACTGGAAGAAGTTAAATGTGTTCAGGTAATCTCATAATATGGTGTGGTGTGAGTCCGAACTTCATGGTAAGCAGATTTTCCTAACGTAACACCGAAATTTCCCTAAAACAAGTGCAGCTTAAATGAAAAGTCAGTTGCGCTATTCAGAAGGTCCTGTTGCCTAAGTGACACGTATGCTTTTAGATGGAGCATCTAATATAACGAATCCGTGTTTAACGAAAGTTTTGCTTTTATTGAACACTAATAGGTCCTAGCAGCCACCTAAGTCTACCTTTTTATATTTGGTTTTAACTGAAAGCTAGCGATGTATTAGACTACATTTCATGACGCTTAAGAATCAGTCACAGAATGGGATCGTTATTGTCAAGCCAAGCTAAGAAAAACATTCAAGGTGGTGTATGACAATCGAAAAGCGAATCTCCATAAGACTTTCAATTGGCAAACGTGGTTTTGACATGTTCCGACAGTACATTCAGCGCGGTGATGCAGTGTGGGTAGGAGAATTGCTTTCGCAATTTATATACGTATATTGCAAAAAGGCAGGCGTAAATGCAGTGCTGAATGTATTTAGGTATTACTTTCTCCATTTCTTAAAAAGGAAAGTAAATTATTTCTTGAATTAAGAATAAGAATAAAAACGAATTATCTGTTGTGTAAGCGTATTGTTCATATGAGAAGCCCAGAACAATACTGTATATACGGAACATTGGATATAGCTACCAATGTTGATGCCCAACAGGAAGTTCGTTATAAACAGTTTTTACTGCCTTGCACGAATAACGGTGAAAAGAATGGTGGCCCTGTTCGTGCACTGTCGTTTGTCTTTTGCACCATTCGGGTGACAAATGTGTCCTAGTCTTCCAGGCCTCTCTTCCGTAGGGTCACCCAAGCTTTACAAGTAGTCCTCAATAAAACGCGGACATTGCCCCGCTTGTCCATCAGATTACCGGTGAGAAGGATTCCGTGCTGAGACAAAACAATAAATCCCTAATAGGGTCACCTTTTCCCAACATTTGTCATAAGCGTCGGAACAGTTCCTCTTTTGCTTTAGAGGTTTTGTTTTTAATGACCCATGCCTTAATAAGGTTATAGAAGTGCAATGTTCTAACCTTGAGTAAAACGTTGATTGGGAAGCATTGACGGGAGTTTTACGGAGGCTTTCGTAATGCAGCCTGATGCGGCGAGATAGCAAGATGTCAAAGATTCGCCTTTGAACGCTTTATCAACTATCCCGTGCTTCGTAAGGCCTTCTAGATTCTTCGACGCTCTTCCTCGATTATATAATATTTTAATTCTTAACTTTCTTTGAGGTGACAATTTTCTTAAATTCAGCCAATGAACTTACTTTATCGCAAGTATGAATACGCTATAATTTTAAATTAAAGTATGTTTTACCTAAGATTTCGTGGCCACTAATTTTTTTCCTGTACAGCCAGTCATTATATATACTACTTTTAGTTTACTGGTTACGAACCTCAGCTATTAGATTTGTACTGTAAAAAAAATTCCCCTTATACTAGAGGAAGCTAACGAGGTCTCATGTAAGTTCGAATTTTGGCGCGCGTTCCTAGGTGACGCTAATCTCGGTTCATATAAAACGAGAACAGTCATTATTTACCAACAATATTCAGCAAGATCGTCAGATTTGTGTAGAAAACGACGTTAAATATTTCAGCTCCGGGAGCATTTTCTAATTCCCATTCTAGTTTTCAAAATTGTTTGACTCCATATATTTCCTAACTGGAAAGTAGTAGCCAGTAAGATGACATTTCGGCTGGTAAATGAAGTAAAAACGTACGATTTCACCGATTACACCTTCATAATGGTAATGATGTTTTCTGATTGATCATTAGAAAAACGATACTGATGTGTATACTTAGGTTATAACCGTTTGTGATAATAGGCTCTTATGAGTCAAGGGCTGTCTCAAAAATGTATGCAGAAGTTTATTTTCTCCAATCTTTTTTTTTTCTGTTACAGCCTGCAGTTTCAGTAGGACATGTCGGTCAATTGGCGGTAGATTTACTGCTCGAATCGCTGGAACCACCGCCAGTATGTTATGCGTTAGTTGACCATAAAGCACTTAGCCCGGTTACCGGCTTTCCGTGTCAGTTATCAACGACTTCTGATCTCCTAAGCCCTTGTGAAAGTAATGACAAGCTGCCTTCCTCTTAACTTTGATTTTCAACCAGTGTTTTATTTAGTTTATGTAGCTGAAGAGCAGAAGATTGCCATAATGCAAATACGGTCTTCAGTGCTGAAAGTAGTACCTATAAAAAATCATTACCTTATCTCGGTCATTAAACTTTTCTCCCTAGGCATATGAAGAAGATATGCTCAATATTTTAGTGAATTGGTATGCAAGTCACAAGTTTCGGCGACTGGCGTTGTTATCAAGTACCTTCGCGGAAAATCGATTAGACTCTCAGATAAACCATAAGTCCCAATTGCGTTTTTTTGGAGCAAATCTCGTCGGTGAAGTTATTGATAACTTAAAGTACGTTCTTTGTCCGTATATTTTCTTGTTTCTAATTGGTTGTTTATAGGCGATTAGGACTTCAAGAATTAGAAAAGAAAGGAACACTGTCATCGGGTAAAGAAATAGTGCAGGAGGTATATAATTCTGGTTTTACGAAACGACTTTTCCAGATATGGTAATAAAAGTATTTTCTTAAAACAATTATTTGCTTAAAAATAACGGGGTTTAATACACTTTAGCGTCGAAAGATCGGTTGAAATAGTTTGCATCCTAGCTTTCAGCTTCGAAGGTGGAGCCATGTACGAAGCATCCCAGATTGTAGACATCATAAAACGATGGGGAAATCTGCCTTTGGTAACAATTGGACATTATTATTGTTGAAATTTATTTTTCTCGTCATAGAAATCGGTTAACTTGCCAGATTCATGGGAAATGTTTTCGAAGCAGCCACATCCTGCGACAATTTTCCCCTAGTGATCATTTTGTCAATTTCCAAGCTAATACATGCGACTGTCAACTTTTGATACCATTTTTAATTTGCTTCTATGGATTTACTTTATTTCTTTTACTGAGCATAGTTCGCAGAAAAACATACAAAGTACAGTCGATTATCAACATAGCGAACCCTTTCATAACGAACGGTCGGCTTTGGATGACGGGTTATTAAGACCCAAGTAACATAAATGTAGAGAAAAAACATGTGTTATAACAAACTTCAAGTAAACTGAATGGCTTTTCTGTTCCAGAAGTTCTTTATAACGACATTCTAGTATATGCAAAAAAAAAAATATAACGCACTACGTGGGAACATGGAACATTAACATGGACATTATCGTACAAAATGTTCGAGATTTTCACATTTTCAGGTTATAGAAAAACATGACGCATCAGGAAGAAGCAATGCAGAGGGATGGTTCTCATCGGAATTTTAACGCGTGTACTTCATACAAATCAAATTCAGTACGCACGGCGGATTTTAGCTCAATGGACTAATTTAAATTTAACTTGATCGACACGTAGCGACATCTATTAGTCCACAAGCTACTCTACGTAACGCACTCGTTGCGAACCTACGATCTAGTCTTAGTCGGGACAGAAGCTAGGGGCTCGTTATGTGACCCGGTACAGTACGGCAGCAGATTGTTGTTACACTAGACGCCATAACTCACTGTGAGAAGTTCTTCGCCCGGCGCTGATTTCAACGCCGAACTTCAATCTCGTGTATTTTGTGTTTGTTACCAAGAGCGTTCACCCAACTCCGAATCTGTTTCGTTGCTCCGCGTCTCCGTTGTTGTACCGAGGTCCAGCTCCTTTGACAATCGTTCTCTTGTATTTCCAAACTCGGGAGCTGAAACTAACGGATACCAACGCCTTACGGTAAGCGTCAGCACATAATTTTTTACGTAAAAAAAACTATTATTGTTTAAAAATCATTTCTTGCGCTCTGGTCGCATAGTTCCGGCCACCAAATTTATCTACAATTATTTGTTTTACTAAGGCCGACTCATAATGGGAAAAGCACAACCCAAAATAATCTCTTACCTTTTCCGGACGTTAGTTTCTTATCTCGTCCCACCTTTGCGTTATCTTTATTCCGCGTAGCCTTTGCCTCCGCAACTACATTATACTGTTTCCTTAGCATGCATTCTCCCCAACGTAAAATGTTGTTCGCTTCTTGTTTCACTCTTTCGCCCCTTCTCCCTCGTGCGTCTCAAAAAACAGCTCGAGACGCGCTACTTCTTGGTTGAAACTGCCCAGCTGCGTTTGCGAAGGGCCTAGAAGAGTTGAAGAAAACTCGTAAATCAGGTATCATGTCAAACTGAACGTTTCGCTTCTACGTCTTGCGGTCTTACATAGAATTAGTATCTGTATTTTCGGTACTTTATACATCTGTATAGTTTCTAGAAGTCGCAGTTCGTAAATGCTGAGGGTCTATTTTCTATCCGGTAAAGTCGAACTAAAACTGTTTCTTCAGAGTACGTAACCCCCTTTTGCTTACCGTAGAACTCCGATTTTGACCACCGGGTGGCACCGAAGGGCAACTGACAAGTTGATTAGGTGACAGCTAGTTTCATATGTTAGTGTATAAGGAAAATACTAGTAACTCCAAATTGGAACAATAATTGAAATTATTTTACATGCTTTACTTCAGTAATACTTTCCTCATACCACTGGCGATAATTCACATACTGTGCGTAAGTAAATGCTCTATAATCGGCCTAAAAAAACCATTAAAGAAAAAGAAAACGGTCAAGGTGGTTGACAAAATCGCGAGTTTCTGTCACAGGAATTGACAAAATCGGAGTTGCATGTACTTCGGCGTGTATCTGTACCCGTATATATTCGAAGGTAGGGGTTTTGAGGGAAAAAGAGAGTTTGCTACGTTACGAGAGATTTTTCAAGAATTGTATTTGTTTGTATACGAACTATACGACACTTTTTGACTCCTGTTCGTTTTAAGTTGTCAACTATCAATTTAAAGGCAACTGCCATCAACTCGGAATACATTCGTCGGTTTTCGCTGCACAATTTCGTGCATAAACGGCTGGTTTGCGCTCGAAGCTTATTTTCGGGTTTGTGTGCGGAATTGCTGTTTATATCAACTATTGATAACGTACTTTTTAGCGAACATCTACCAATAATTGTATTAGAAACTGAACATAAAGGTTGTTTCCTGACAGGGCGCGGTAAAATGTACGTGTACGACAAATGTACATACGTACATACGTACACGACAAATGACACATACATCTAATGTATGACAAACCAGGATCCTAGAGACAATTTTGTGGCGGTTATGTACGTGGTTTCCATCCGGATTTGACTGCAGTAAAATCCTGTTATAATGTACTTGCAAGGGATGCGAAACTTGCACGTAATAGCTAGGATGGTACTTTATAGCCAGCTTTTAATTTCGCCGAGATATGTGGACTTGTGCCCAGTTGCCGATTATTCGTTATAACCAGTGTACGCTTTGGCGATGTTTTGCTGTATTTTCAAGAAAGCCAGGGTAGAAAACTGGTCTAGTCAGGAACTAACTGCAAAAAGTAATAGGTTGTTGATCTATCTACCTTACTGTCAGGTTAATCATTATTGTCATAAATTATTATTAATTATATTAGCATCTAGGCGAACGGCTAGTGTTCCCAGGCGAATAACATTTCTAATAGTTTCAATACATACTCTGAAGGGTATTAAAATGGAGGCTGCATCTTGGGGTACTAGATGAGCAAATATATGTTGAGTAAGACTAAATCAACCATTGCATATAAAACTTATCCAAAAGAGTAGAGATAGTGCTAAAGTTATTTGAATCGCATCGCAGAAGCTGTGTTAGAGATGGTGAAGTTTTGGACCTCATTTCTTAACTTATTACACGTTTCGTAGTCGACAGAACTGTTATTTTTAATTAATCCATGGTATAGCAGATTCAGACTAAAGATTTATTTTTCAAAATATAGAGTTTGTATGTTTACGTAGACGAGATTGTTTTGTCGAGTAGGGAGTGGCGTGTGTAGATTTTTAGTGATTCTGGATTGACTAAGTAATTTCGCATGTTTGAACAACCTTTCCTGTGAAACACGTGATTTTCGCAACAGGAGTAGGTCGAAATTAAATTATTATTAATATTATTATATGAAGAGATTTATGTGGTAATTTCTTTAGATTTTTTAGCTTTACAGACATATTAAAAGTAGATGCATAGTTTGGACCCAGAAGCTCTTTCCGCGGATCAACAAGTTGTGAGATAGCAGAAGAAATGTTCTCGCTACTCAGCCTCTGGAAGTGGAACAATAGCAGAAACCCCGCCTTTAAACATTATTATTTTGTATTGTTTTATGACAAGTTGGTGTTATGGAACCTACTATTTCAACGTTAGGTAGTTTTGCAGTGAGACTGATGTAACGATAAAGATAATATACCCTTCTGTCGTATTTTCTAATAATTTATTTTCCTCTTTTCACTATACAAAATCCATGTACATGTACAAATACAACTTGACTCGTAAGTTTTCTATATCTGGGAATCCGAAGTTTTCCCTCGTGTAAGTGATCATTGTACTGTTAATTTAAATTTCATTCCTTCGCATAGCATTACATCGGCGTATAACTCTTGACACATCTTTGACTAGACCGAATTATTCTAAGATTTTTACCCTTCCTAACTGAGGATATGTTGCTCATACTTTTAATACTTAACTCTTACAATACTTAACTCTTACTAATACACGCCGCATTGGTGAGCAGGAAAGGCGACCGGGGCTTCCCTACTCGAAATTTTCGTGTTTCGTGGACAAGATTTCGATACGCGTAAAAATTAAGCAACTTTACGAGTGAAAACGCTGATAAACTATAACTCGTGGGTACCACAAGATCCAGTTGTTTTTCACTACTTTTCGGTTATACTTACGACCGTTGCTTAGAGCAACGGTTCACAATTGCTCGGCCGATGGCCGGTGCACTCTATACAAAGACTCTTAATCGTCGGGCTGTAAATCAGGACTTCAGTAATCCAAGTCAGTTGTTCCTTGGTTTTACTGATCCGGCATAGGCCCGAGATAGGCCGAATAAGAGAGCTTCTAATATTTTGCAATGCAGTAATACAGTGCACTCGCTTGTCTGAATAGTCTTGGGAACCATGTTTACTTCATTCTTTTGAATTCGCGACTAACTATAAACTTGGCTAATTGGCTTAATTGGTATGTCGTTGAAGAAAGTTGATGGTGACAAGTTTTAGCTTTCTTTGGGAATAAGAACTTCAAAGCGTTCCCTAGGAATATTGAGACGCTAGTGTCAAAGTTAATCATATAAGATCCATATTCATATAAACGAAGTCATTCAGCACTGTAAGTTTTAAGAAACGAAATATTCCGTTGTATATTATTCAATAAAAAATGCAGTTGGTTTACGGGACCGACAACTTTTCATTCTATTGTGCGGAATATTCTGATAACCGCTATTCAACTAGCTGGAGGACCACTATAGTAGGTATACCAGGCGAAATGTACAATAAGTAAATCAAATATAATTCAAATAAAAAGTCAAACGTAATACGGTCAAATTTCTCGAAACCATCCCTAATTACTTGTAAAAAATATCTTGTATGAAACCTGGACCCGTCGCTAATAATGTTGGAGATCTGGTTGTTATTGGAATCCAAATCTTCGTGGTATTACATGTATTGTATAAATGTATAAAAGCTTAAAATTGTAATGTATTGTATAAATGCATAAAATATATTACACATCGAGTCACGCTCGTAAGTGAATTGCGTTAACCGATCTCGGACCCAGCTAGATTGGGTTTACTATAATTTTCTTTAAGAACACCCCCGAAACTTACCCTGTTTGGACACATTCATGATCCAGCAAAGCTGTAAGTTTCGTTACACAGTCAAGTTCCAAATCACCGCACAAATTCAAAGGCAAGGTCGTCCATGTAATCATATCAGTTCAAACTTTCGGGTAATCTTACTTCGGGTGACGAGGGTTTACTATGCTAGTTCTTATCAGTGGTTAACAAAATTAATATAGGTGACGTCTTAATTTCGAAGGAAAACTCCTAAACATTATTGTGAAATAAGTGCTTTTCCTGGGTAATTTTTTAAGGAAATAAACTTAGTGATTTCAAATCAATGCAGCCCAGTCCTTCCCCCCCCCCCCCCCTCCCAACCACACACCGCAGAAAACGTGTGGAACTCCCTGCGTTGTCCGTCGCAATGTAGGACTTTTGTGTATAAATACAAAGCTCTCTAAACCTCGTATTTTCTCCGTCTGCTGTAAAATTTCAGCAGCGTTTTAATGCGTACGTTAATTTTCTGTACAAGTAGACCTTCTAAAACTTATTTTCTTATGGAACGAAATATTGACATACTCACATGGTTCATTTCTAACTCTTTTTTTTTCCTATTCTGACTTACACGTACACAACTTTGATATTTAGCAGTCATGGCTCAAGAAGACCCACGTCAGCGTCGAGAAGAAGCTTTACTGGCGTTAATGAACCAGACTGGGTATAATATAATCCAAGAAAACGGCCAAAGGAAATACGGCGGGCCACCACCTGGATGGGAAGGTCCACCACCACCCAAAGGTACCATTTCGCTCTTCTTGTTGCTTTAAGTGCACAAGTGCCTTTTCAAATGACATTTTTGTGGTTTGTCGCAATAGATAAGATTTTCTTGTAAGTGTGTAACAGTGAAGTGTATTACAGGGAAATTAAAAATGTGTCCTTCCCAGGGTGTGAAATATTTGTGGGGAAAATTCCGCGTGATTTGTTCGAGGATGAACTTGTCCCCGTATTTGAAAGGATTGGACCAATCTATGAAATACGTCTGATGATGGACTTCAGCGGTTCGAATCGTGGTTACGGATTTGTGATGTACACCTGTGCTGAACACGCGCACCGCGCCATTCAAGAGTTGAATAATTACGAGATTCGGCGACATCGTTTTCTAGGCGTCGTGAAATCTGTGGATAATTGCCGGTTGTTTGTGGGCGGAATCCCGAAAAACAAAACGAGCGAAGAAATTTTGGAAGAAATGCAAAAAGTGACCGAGGGCGTTGTTGATGTAATCTTGTATTCCTCCATATCGGATAAGAATCGGAATCGCGGATTTGCTTTTGTGGAATATGAGAGCCACCGAGCGGCGGCGATGGCGAGAAGGAAGCTGATTCCCGGAAAAATTTTGCTTTGGGGTCACGAGGTCGCTGTCGATTGGGCTGAACCTGAACCTGACGTCGATGATGTTACAATGTCTAAAGTATCTACTCTTTTAATCTTACAATACGCTTATTGAATTTAAGAAACACATTTGAAAAACTTGGAATTATTAGTTAACTTAGTACTAAAAGAAAATACTGAAACAGGTAATGGTGTTATATGTGCGGAATCTGCTACTAACCACGACGGAGGAAGTGCTGCGGGCAGTTTTCAACGAAGCTTCTGGAAACGGAGTAGAAAAAGTGAAGAAGCTGAGGGATTTTGCCTTTGTGCATTTCTTTAGTCGAGCTCAAGCTCAAGCAGCCAAAGAGGCTATAAATGGTAAGTTTTATATGTGTGATTTTGATGGTTTATTCGTGCTTTAAGGATTAATGTTTCTATAGTTAAAGTTGTCTCCGTGAATGCATCTAGTTAGATAATAATGTTTTGTTCTTTTATTAAGGAACGGAAATTGATGGATCCGTAGTGGATGTAACATGGGCTAAACCTGTGGACAAAAAGCAGTATAAGCTGCAGAAGCAGTTGGCCAAAGAAGCAGCTTTTGAAGGAAGTGCGGTATTAGCCGGTCCTTCTGTTGTTTCGGTACCTAGTCCTTCTCCACTTTATCCCCTTGATGGCAGTTTGGATTACTCTTATAGAGTTGTGTCTCCCAGGTACTAAAGAAATTGTCACCTGTTCGAAACAAAATATCAACTCATTTAGACGCGTCCAAAGAAAAAGTTGTTCCGTTATGCTTATAACCGATATTATAGCAGTGTTTTGGAAATTATCCTATATTCTAGTGTGCTTATCCGAGGAATACGGGGTCGCGCGCGAGGGGCGGCCGGTATAAGAGGGCGTAGTTTCAGTTCACTATCCAGAGGAAATTTACGTAGAGCGCCAGAGGTAATTTTTTTTTAGTGTTACGTCAGTAATTTTCACTGACAAGGAACGTATTGATATTTAAATTATGATTGACATGAAGAAAGAGGTTGCATGAAACAATAAAACAATATATCTAGATACGACGGTACAATGTGAATCCAGCGTTAGTTAATCTGATGGGAGTGCCGTTAGCATTAAATCCGGTTTTAAATCCATACGTATACGGGATTCGATGTCCTTCGCAACTAGTACCATCACTGGCTAACAAACATGCTCCCGAGGTTGCTATCGTTAAAGTACTTTCCTTGATGTTTTTCATTGAAGGCTTTCATCATTCAAGGAGGTCGCTTTTTTCCATGAATGAGGCATATTTGATAAAAGATTATTTCTGTCCGTTTGTCGGTCTTGCGTCGATAAAACTTGTCGTTAACCTGGGCTGGGCAAATTCTGGGAAAGATAAGGGACTATTTTGTCAGTTTTGTTTTGAGAAGCTTATTGTCCATTATTATTTTTATCTGCATTTGTACGGCGTCGCTACAGTATTTATGTTTCGAAGAATTTGCGTGCAGTAACGTATTATAGTAGTGTAATATATTAACGAAGGATTTTCAATGCATTATTTAGGCGTTGGCAGACATTTGCCGGAGATTTGGTTACGCCGAACCTGAATACGAGCTCCTATCAAACGTCGCACATCCGCCCAACGAGCACGAAGAAGGCCGTCTGTACGTTTATAAAGTAAGCTTTGCTATTGTGCATCAAGCCCGGCTAGCTCAGTCGGTAGAGCATGAGACTCTTAATCTCAGGGTCGTGGGTTCGAGCCCCACGTTGGGCGGTTCTTTTTTCCATTTTTCTCTTTGAGTTAGCTCAGATTTTCCATTTCACAATTACTGTTATTATTAAGTCATTCTCATGTCCCAGCTATTATCACATAACGGAAATTTTGTACATTTCTGAAGTTTAACTTTTTCCACATTAGATCACAATTCGGGGTCAAGGGTCGACCCAACCACTTATTTTTCAACCGCGTGCAATGGCTAGCACACCCTCCGAGGCAAAACTTATTGCCGCTGAATACGCTATGACTGCTTTGGGTTTTTCATCAGAAGGTGAGTGTTAGCTCTACAGAATTTGATATATTCAGCGAAACTTTTTCTCGTTCTTAGCGTCCATTGGATCTGACACCTCTTTTGCAACATCGCCACGTCCTAGTCCACCTATGTCTGGAGCGGGGTCGGATGATGTGGCTCATTCTGTGGCTCATCATCCATTGGCACGTTCTTTGCCTGTTCCGAGCGGAATTGGTAACGTCCCGAGTCCTCCAGCTTCTCATGATTTTTATGCGATGGCCAACCAATTCGCGCAGCTAAGCTTGGGGCATCCTATGTTCATTGAACCAAGAAGTAGGATATTTTTTTTTTATGAGCACTTTTTCTAGAAGTCTAAGCGATGCAATTCTGCACGTGTTAATGCTATTATTATAATCATTGAACTTTCGATGCACTATCACTTTAGGTAACACTGTATAACTAACACGTGAAAATAAGAATATTTATACTCATCCGTCGTTCAATCACTCGTGCACTTTTTGTCGTATCTTTTCATCTACTGTAGTGTGGTTAATCTATTGACACACTAATTTGCTTGTTTGATATATTTAGTAATGGAGCACGGGTTTTACGACAGCCCTACAATGGGGTTAGCCGGATTACCAGCGAACCGACTTTATTGAGTGGGGGTTACCAGTGGAACTTTATTCGTTTCTATTATCTTCAGTCGTTCGATTTTAAAGTGCTTCTATATCCTGACTTGATGTTACGTTTTATTTCTTCCTATGCGTTCCTGTTCCTCCATTAATCGGTTTTAAACTCGTTTCTAACGCGGTTAGCCACTTCAATCTGCACTGAAACCTACGCGTGTGAAACTAATCAGACCGACCAAAAAAGTTTGTTCGATACTAATGTAGAATTAAAGCAAGCCGTCCGGTGTCTAAAATAGATTTGTGGTTTCTAGCGAAAAGTAAGCCATAAAAGACGCCGAAAGGCTTTCCGACTGTCGTATTAAGTTCATATTTAAGACGGGGAAAGTTCCAAATAAATTTATTGTATTTTACCTGGGTAAGGTTGTGATAGGTTTCGTACAGATTGGAGTGGCTTGTGCCTCCTTACATTGTACGCTCTTGTTAAAGTATTGTTGCCTTTCTGAAGTGCACGTTAAAAAAGGTTTTACGGACATTATAAACGGTGCCGAAAAGGTCGGAATTCATGAATTCTTGAGTGCAAGATAAAGTATAATACAATATACAAGAGTTCTTTGCTAAGCTAAAGAAGTTTTGCTTCATAAAAGATATTCAAATTCGACGACAGAAGCGTGGGGATATATTTAAATTTCAAGTCCCTTAAATCTTGAATTCGGTCATGCTTTCTATGTTTCCTATCATTAAACATAGATATCTTATCCAGCTTTCCTCCTAATCCGCACGTCAGCAGATATTGAAAAAGAGCGGAAGCTGCTATACTTCCTTTTAAAGAAACTCGCAAGTCGCATTATTTCCAATTTAAAAATGACAAGCCGGTAGGGCTAATTTCGTTGTATCGCGATCGCTCTAGAGCAGTCTGCACAGTTTCGATATACACACATACATTTTCGAAACCACAGTTCCCATTACTGTTGTCGTGGTTCGAGCAAGCTTAGAAGTGCCCTCCAATGAGCCCAATCTTGGGTCACGGACATAAGCTCGGAGGGTCGAATGTCGAGCCTATCTTAACAAAGGTTGGCAGAATAGTCTTCCCGCCTCGTACAAGGCCTGCCTACGGGTCTTTTGTAGGTCAACCGGGTTACGAATATCTTCCTCGGCAGTCTTTCAGCTGACATGCGCTGTATATGACCTAATTGAGGTGTCTCGGTTTTCAGGAGTCTCCGACACCGCAGAGCATTTGGAAAGTTGGATTCTTTAAGAGCTTTTCAATGCAATTTTAAAACATTATTGCAGCTGATAGAGCATTTTCTGCTTCTACACAGTCTATAATGCATGTCAGATCCTACAGTATTCTTTCGAAACGCTTTATGGGTAACGCCGAATCCTTGCCATGTTTCAAGCTCGACAAAGGCGGCGGAACGGTTCGCGTATCGCTAACTTTCCTTGCGAACTGCGACCAGTTACTTTGTTATTAACAGCTCGTGTGTTGTTACGAGCGGTGTGAATTTAACCAAATTAATAAAATGGAACAGTTGATTCCCGTTGTTAACAGACTTCAAGATGTGTTTAATACTGTAGGAGCTGATGCGATTCAGCTTCCACAGATTGTTGTAGTTGGAACTCAAGTAAGATTGCTTCATATACAGTCTTTTTCGGCAACAGTTATTCACCAATAATGAATTATGTCAATTTTGCAGAGTTCTGGGAAAAGCTCAGTGCTTGAAAATTTAGTAGGACGGTCGTTCTTACCTAGAGGAGTTGGCGTGGTAACGAGACGTCCTTTAATTTTACAATTAGTCTACTGCCCCAAAGGAGATTCCGAACATCGCTCTGCTGACAATGGTAAAATTAAACATTCTGTTTGTACCGTAAACCTTACTAGAAAAGGAACCTGACAATGAACCGATGGTTGAAGGTACGCTGGAACTTGAAGAGTGGGCCAAATTCTTGCACTTGGACAAAGTGTTCACTGATTTCGACGAAGTGCGCAAAGAAATCGAATCCGAAACTGAGAGAACAGCTGGAGCCAACCGAGGCATCTCGTCCATCCCTATTAACCTCAAAATCTTTTCTTCAAAAGTTGTCAACTTAACACTTATCGATCTCCCTGGCATCACAAAAGTAAGTCAGATTCAAAATGTATAATTTAAACAAAAAATATCCTTCAGATTCAGTAGCAAAAGGTTTTTGTAGAAGAGCATAATAATTCTTGCTTTGCCATTTCATAGGTTCCGGTGGGAGATCAGCCTGAAGATATCGAAAAGCAGATCTACGAAATGATCGTTCGGTATATCGTTAATCCCAACAGCATAATTTTGGCAGTAACGCCTGCCAATACGGATTTAGCTACCTCAGAAGCGCTGAAAATCGCACGAGATGTTGATCCTGACGGCAGACGTACTTTAGCCGTTGTCACGAAACTTGATTTGATGGATGCGGGTACAAATACTACCAAATTCCAAAGAAGATTGTTTTTACAAAAATAATTGTAGGTACTGACGCAATTGACATTCTTTGTGGTCGAGTCATTCCTGTAAAATTGGGCATTATTGGTGTTGTCAATCGCTCTCAGCAAGATATCTTAAATAAAAAGGCTAGTTTTTAGGTTTACTGAAAGTAGAATCGCAAATTTAACAGAGCTTGTACTGTTGCTTGCAGGCAATTGAAGATGCACTCAAAGATGAAGCTGTTTTTCTACAGCGAAAGTACCCAACTTTAGCTAATCGTAACGGGACTCCGTTTTTAGCGAAAACTTTGAACCGACTTCTTATGCATCATATTCGAGATTGCTTACCTGAACTTAAAGTAAGACAACTTTTCTCAGAATTTGCTTTTTACAATTACATATATTTTTTTTTTTTAGACTCGCGTGAATGTCATGGTTTCACAGTTTCAAGCGTTATTGCAATCATACGGAGATGAAGTGGCAGACAAGAGTCAAACATTATTGCAAATCGTGACTAAATTTGCTTCGGCATATTGCTCTACCATTGAAGGAACAGCCCGTAACATTGAAACCACTGAATTGTACTTTCCATTTAGAGAATTCTATGAAGATTCTGACGGCTGAGGTTTTAGGTGCGGTGGAGCGCGGATTTGTTACATTTTCCATGAAACGTTTGGTCGCACGCTGGATTCCATTCACCCTTTAACGGGTTTGTCTACCTTGGAAATATTAACCGCGATTCGCAATGCAACCGGTCCTCGACCTGCGTTATTCGTTCCCGAGGTTCGTTACTGTCACGATTCCTCTTTACATAACCTTCCCGTCCTCTATATAGCTCGTAAAACTTTAAAAATAATTAATAATTTCTGGCAAAAGGTGTCGTTTGAGCTGTTGGTGAAGAGGCAGATTCGCCGGCTAGAAGAGCCTTCTTTACGTTGCGTGGAACTTGTGCACGAAGAGTTGCAACGCATTATTCAACATTGCGGTGCGGAAGTTCAGCAAGAAATGTTGCGCTTTCCTAAACTGCACGAGAAAGTTGTAGACGTCGTAACATCATTATTGCGCCGACGTTTGCCACCGACAAACTCCATGGTGGAAAATTTGGTGGCCATTGAGCTAGCTTATATCAATACCAAACATCCCGATTTCAACAAAGAAGCTGGGTTAGGATCTTCGCTTTGGTTAGAAGAGCCATCGAAAGTTGCCAACAAGAATAAACGCCATACGGTTGCCTTTACTGCCACCCAAGTCGCACAGATAACCAATGGAGAAGTTGAAGAGAGTGTCCAAGTTCAGGAATTACAAGTGCAGTGCCTCTTAGTTTCGTATGAATGTTTTTGTGTTAATGTTATTTCTTTCCAGAGTCAAGTCGCTCAACAGGTTTCCGAGCAAACAATCAACGCTGGAACGTGGTTGAGTAATCTGTTGCCCGCAGGTAAGAATGCTAGCGCGGCACCTTCCAGTAATAACTCTCCAGCTGCAACGCCAGCTCGCTCAGTGGCCAGTAATGATAAAGCTGTATTCAGTCCACAAAAGCCTGTTAATTTATTACCAGAAGTACCGACCACCCAAGCGGGCCGGAAATTAACTGAGCGAGAGCAACGCGACTGCCAAGTCATTGGTAATTACAGTTGCAGTTTTGTAAATGTTGGGGAGTTTTCTTGACATGAATTATTATTAATAATAGTTTTCTTTAGAACGTTTGATTAAAACTTACTTTTACATCGTACGAAAGTCCATTCAAGATTCAGTACCGAAAGCCATTATGCATTTCATGGTGAATCATGTGAAAGACCAATTGCAATCAGAATTAGTATCGCGTTTGTATCGTACGGAGCAAATTGATAGTTTGCTCGAAGAGTCGGAGCACATTGCTCAACGACGTAAGGAGGCAGCTGCGATGCTTCAAGTAAGATTAAATTTTTTAAAGATTTTTTAACTGAAGAAATGTGCACTTGCTAACTTTTTCGTTATTACTTAGACTTTGCAGAAAGCAAGCCATATAATTAGTGAGATACGTGAAACACACGTATGGTGATAATTGAGTTGAGGAGTGATTGTAGGTAAGCTTTAGTAACATAATCGTGGGCCGTTACTTTTCACAATGATTGTCATTCCCCTAGTCATACGCCAGCTGCAGAACAGATCCATTCGTTGTATTAGTGTTACGATAAAAAAACGAAAGAAGCAAAAGCAATTTTCTAACTTCTCTTTTCATTTGCATTTGTACAAAAACGTCTTGTTAACCTACTTTTTGCGTCTTTGAACTTAGTGTCACTGAAGCTTTATGAGCTGTAATAGAATTCGTTTTGTGTACTTAACTATCTCTGAAAAGAAATGACCAATACTTACTCTTTTTGGTTCTAGTTACAGCTTTAAAATGCGAATTCAAATCACCCGCGCGTGTAGCTCGGAATGAAATTTCGATATATGACAATATGAAGCTCCTGAATGCTTGCTGTTACAGATTAGTCAGTTTTTTTAGTCTTCGAAGGACATATAGAAAAGCAAAGAGGTCAAATAAATGTCTCGTTTTAATGAATCGTACGCTCGATACGTCCAGTGTATTCATATATCCAGTGAAGCCGAAACTGGTCTGGAGGTATCTAAGCTGAGAAACGTACTGTTTATAATGCCAGGGAATAAATTCTGGGACATAGGCGATAAGATTGGACCCGGCTAGTTTTTTTTTTTTTTTTTTTTTTTTTTTTTNTTTTTTTTTTTTTTTTTTTTTTTTTTTTTTTAAGAGCGTATATAAAAGGGTACGCAAAACTTAGGCTACACTGAACAGATAATCGCCATTGGAGTTTTCATTAATTTCTTTTTTAAAACGATCGAGAGAATACAAGACAGTTGAAAACATAACATAATTCCAATTATTAGTATACTCCGTAACGTACGAAAATCATTAGGGCTTCAGTAAAGCGAGATTTTGTTTAATGCTAATTAAATATATTAGAAGCTTTCCTTTTCCATTTATTAAAAACATGACGATACCCACGATTCGTTATGCCATGGCCATGGTTAGTTGTATGGCCATGATTATACGTGTATTAAATTATAATATATAAATTGTGGTCACAACGTGATCTTGGGTCATACCCGTTAAGTACTTGTAATTACCGCCAAGAAAACTGCCATCTGACGAACTGTGACTTGCATGCGGTTTTTTACCGTATTGGCGCTGTTATCGCGGAGCTTCCCTTCTTGTGGAGTTGTTATGCTACAAATTTTGAACTGCCGTACTACGTCGTGCGAAGAGCAAACGGCCAAGTGGGTGGATCCCCACATAACACAAGGGCACAACAGCTTCTGCCTACTTGAGCCAGTTTGCATTAACCCTCTGATGAACTGTTTATCTACCTTCACCAAGAATGAACTGACTAAACAATCATCCTCTAGTTTATCAAAACAAAAGTGCTAGTTTACCGTGCGTGACTTTCATGGTAACATCCTCCCACCTATTTAGCTGAAAACAAAGCCTAACCATGGACGATAATCATAGTGATGTTTTAATTCACGCAGCTGAATATATTAAAGGTAAAAATATCAGGAAAGCTTTCTTTAGCGTCTTTTTCTAAAACCATTAATTTTTCTAGATCGGCTGTATTTTGCCACATTACAAACCCATGTTAGACCGAAATCGACCCCCAACACTCATTATTTTTGTATCGACGAGCAATTGGTGTACCGGAATTTTTATTCGGATTTTGGTCCTCTGAACTTGGCAATGCTTTATCGTTACTGCTATAAACTGAACCGGAAACTAAAAGTAAACCTTCAAAAAGATTCCCACAAAGGAAGACAACTAACTTTCTCTGTACTTTACTATATCAGGCCGTTTCTTTGTCTAAGAAAAAAATCGTGCATTATACGACCGTAGACCCCCACAAGCGGGCCAACGCAGCTTTTCTCATTGCATCCTATGCGGTAAGTTAACACCATATACACTGAAGGGTGACGAAGAAAAAAACTGCCCCGGGGCATGAAGTACAGAGATTATGAGGAGCATTAGCATAAGCCAAGGGAGTGGGCGACAGGGCCGATGAACTTGACTGGTTTGGGTTGTGTTCCTCAACTTCTTTGTTACTTTTGACTTTTATTCTCTTTTTTATACCTGGAACCAATTGGTAATTTTCGTGTTGCAGGTCATCTATTTGCGAAAAACGCCCGAAGAAGCGTATAAACCCTTAGTAGCTGGCAATAATTTGGTTTTACTACCCTTTCGGTGACAGCATATTTCAGCAAAAAAATTCAACTTATTAGTAACGTGTTGTTTTATTACAGAGATGCTTCAATGGGATGGCCAGAATTTACCATTTCGATGCTTGATTGCCTCCGGTCGCTTGAAAAAGCCCTTAAGCTCAACTTTTTTGATTTTACAGACTTCGATGCGGAAGATTATGAATATTATGAGGTATAGTTAAAGTAATGAGGTTGTAAAAAGCTTAGTTGGTCCTTCTATTAACTTTAAACAAGAAAACTTAGGTAACAGCAAGCAATCATCTGACATATTTCAGAAAAAATGCTTTTTTTTTTCTTTCTAGCGAGTGGAAAATGGAGATTTTAATTGGGTCGTCCCGGGAAAGTTCCTGGCTTTTTGTGGGCCACATTCGGTAGATAATCCCGAGGAAGGTTTCCACGCTCCTGAATCTTATTTCCAGTACTTTCGAAAGTACAACGTTACAACGATTGTGCGCTTAAACAAACGCATTTACGACTCTGCGCGTTTCACCCGTGCGGGCTTTCAACACAAAGATCTCTTTTTTACGGATGGCAGCACGCCCTCGGATGCGATCATGGAAGAATTTTTGCGAGTCGCAGAACAGAACCCTGGCGGGTTAGCTGTCCATTGCAAAGCCGGCTTAGGTCGCACGGGAACTTTAATTGCTTGCTATATGATGAAACATTTTCGTTGGACAGCCAACGAATGTATTGCATGGTTAAGAATTTGCCGCCCGGGTTGCGTCATTGGTCATCAGCAAAGCTGGCTCCAAAGGTTAGTATCGAACTATCTAATTGCATGAATTATCTTAAGAACGAGTAAGATCACATCTTTTACGTCGAAATTATTGGACTTATGTCTCATTTTTTAACAGTAAGCAGCTTCAGATGTGGATGGCGGGCGATGAGTTCCGCAGCAAACATCCGAAATTAGATCTAGGCGCTGTAGCAGCTTTTCCAGTGTATTCCATGCGCGAAAGAATGATTCTAGAGACATCACAACCGTCCCGTGATTTGCTGGAGAAATCCACAGCAGCCCTGCAGATAAGTGGAGTCGCTGTGGCCGTTACTTTGAAATCCGTAGCTCAAGCACAAGCCGAGGTTGTACCTGCTACGGCCACGGAGCCCGAAAAGGTCAAAACAATCTTAACCATTCTGGACAGCTGTAAATTGGAAGAGACCAGAGAAGATAAAGAAGATTCTCCATCCGTCACGATAGTAGAAAGTCCGTTAAATTCGCAGAGCGATAAAACAGAAAACGCAAAAGAGTCGGGAGAAACTGAGACGGTGACCCAAGGTGACCGTCTCAACCAAATTAAGAATCTCCGACGGTTGCGATCTACAAGCGGAGTCAATCCTCAGTAATTTCTCGTTTTTTCTTCTTGCTTTTGTATGTATAACATACTGCTTCGGATGATTTTTTACTGTAATTTGTTTCAAACTGTATTTTTTATTATTTCTATCTTATTACTTATTTAACTTTTAGTTAACTAATGACTAATTCTATATTTTGCTCACTTATTTCTTTATAGGAGAGATTTTAGGAGTCACGCCAGATCGTGGACAATTCAGACGGTAGAAAATGGTGCCGAGAAACTGCCAAGAAACGGTAAAACAAACGCAGCGCCAGTTGGGTACCAAGCCAGTACTTCTCCTTTAAAATCGGACCGAGTTAGCACTATTATTGCCAATAGCGAACGACGATCTAACACCATCCGGAGCGAGGAAGGCCGCGCTGGTACAGGGTCGACTTCCAGTGTCCGGCGTGTGATGCGTTCGTCCGTGACGACGACTTCGAAAAGGTACGTCTCTTTTTTTTTTATTGTTTTATTTTTAATTCAGAAAATTCTTCCCTGGTGTCTTTTTGGATTCGCTTTTTTCGCTTTCTTGACGAAAACGTGCTTTCCTTTTCCGTTGTGGAACGCTTTCGCTAGAAGACACATGGTCTATCTATTTTCTCGTTTCTTTTAATTCTTCCTGGGGTCATTGAGTTTAACCCTCTAGGCGCGTTAAATTTATTGCTACATAAAATTGCAGATCAGTACAACTCTAGACATTGTTCGCTTTTTTTTATTTTGTCTTGTTCTTTCTTTTTTTTTAAGGGGAGGGGGGGAGTTTTATACATATCTTGACGCATAGGAATGAGCATGGAGTACACGCAGCGAAGAGCAAGTTTACACTTTTGTGTGTTTCGTCTCAGTAAATTCACTGGACCGTATAATTCCTTATCCATTTTAACATCCTTTTTTACCTCATTTGCCTTTCTGCGTTCTTGCGTATTCGAAATACGAGTTCAGTTTATTTGATTCGTGTAAAGTGGTGACGCTAGTAAAGTCTCCAGAAACTTTTGATGGCAGGTCAAGTCGTGCATTCTGTCTAAATTAATAGCTTTTTCCTCTTTTTTTATATTTCCGTGGAGATAAAAACGGTCATCGTCAACGAGAGGTTCAGGACTGTCGCACGAGAAGTTTTCGTGGTTACGTGAAGAAAAATGTGCCATGAAATCGTGTATAGCTAACGTAATTCCTTCGTTTAATCTTCAGGTTAGGTTTTGCGCGTTGCTAAAAGGGATTGTTATAAGGTACATGCAAAGTCAATTGGGGCCTTTGTCTCTCGTTGTCATAGTAATAACCACCAGTATACTGTGACCCCTTTGTTTCGCGTCGTCCTGAAGCTTCCATTTCGTACGTACGGCGGTCGTCATTCCAAAGTACCCTTTAGTTTTACTGACCACTGTTCACTTACCCTCCATCATGCTAATTTCGTTGACCTCGAGTACTGTCGCCCCAGCTCGCGTCGTCGACCAAGGAATCTGAAGCGCTTAACTGCACAGCCAAATAAGATATTAAGTTGGCTGAGTACTGGCTACTTGGTCAACGATGGACTGTACATCCAATAAATGAAGTTAGTTCTCATTGATGATATCGTTTAGTCAGGCGAAGTGGTATTGTTCACAAAATTGACATGCCAGGAGAAATGGGTACATAAGCACGGGGTAACATTTAAGTGGGGAAAATTAATCCTAAGTTGATTCCATAACATCCAGAGAATGCATTTGAGAAAGTTGTTTATGCTCCGTTTCATGAAGCTTTTTGTTACGGAAGTGTTAGAATCCGATAAAAAATCTGAGACTAGAAAACTAGAAAGAAATGCTTCCGCTATCTGCAGTATAATACGTCATATTTATCGTACTCAGGAGAGGAAAATAATTAAGCTAGCACGTTGTTAACGATTTTAGTAAAGTTTTCAGGAATTGCAACGAAGTAAACGAATGATGTTTTCATTTTGTTTCATTTGATTTATCCGCGCCTAATGGGTTGATAACAGTGAATGTCGACTAACTTCTTCTGATCCGTGGTTTTCTATCTTGTGGTTAGGCACGCCTGGTCCCACTATCCTAGTCCTTGTACTTCTCGCTATTGGCGTCTTAGCCGTGTCCATTCTGCATCTACCGCTTCCTCTTCTTCTCTGCCGCCTGGAAGCGGCCCTAGTCCGTCTCCTCCTTCTGTATTACCCTCAGGCTCTCGACCATTTACGCGGTCGGCACTACGAGCATCCATTTCGCCTATGGCTCTTCCTCCGTCTTTATCGGTTGTGGGACGCAAAGGCATGAGGTAGTAACTTCTGAAACTTGACACAAAGCGACGTTTTCATTGGCCACCACTTTGAGATGACGCACACTTGGGGAAAAGCAAAAAGTAGTAGAGCAAGGTGTGCTTAATTGCCTAGCGTCTTTGAACCATTCGTGTAATGGTAGCAGGTGGTGTCCAATGCGAACGGTTCGGCTAAAAGTGAAAATACTCTGGAAGAACTATATAATTGCAGAGAGTCATAGCTCACAGTATCTGAAACAGTTGAAAAATTAATAATAACTTATTGTTATTTTAGTTTGCGTTCAACTACAATTGTGCGAACCACTGCCAAGCGACGATAGCAATGTATGTCTGAAGAAGACAAAAAAGACGGCAACGAGGAGAAAAAGACGAGTTCATTCAAACGAAAAGAAGTCAATTTTGGGGGAACACACTGATATTTCAGTAAAAGTACATTTATCATGAATATCATGAAATATAAGAATCGTCTGAGTATTTAAACTATATGAAGGAGTAGGGAGACTAATATTTAGAATAAAGGAAAATATAAGACAACTGTAGTTAATGTTACGGTCTTTTAGTCGCCTTTCTGCTTCATAGGATTGACACACGGTAGTGACCTTTTTGAATAAGCTGACATTCTTGGACATTTTTTTTTTCACAATTGAGGTGCAATTTACTATTTTTAGTGCCATTTGAGATTGTTTCTTTTTCCTCTTTTATTGGAGGAAAAGAAAGCAATGTTTCCTTGTGAAGGCCCCTACGACAAGAATTTGAAATTCTTGTGTGAATAGAATGGTATCCATTTTTGTCCAAAAATATTTTTGTAGTATCGGCATAATGAAGACCAGTGCAGAGCAGAAATCTATAAGTAACATTTTTAAGTTTGGATTTGAAAGTTTGTAGTTTTCTGTGTTTTTGTGACTATTTTATCAGGATTATCTTCATCTCACATCTTGCTGGCTTGGGTGTACAATGTAAAATTTGTGGTTAAAAAATGTAATCCTATATTAATAAAGCACGTGCTTACTCCGAAAGGATTAAGATAACATACATGTACGGAACAAGTGCAATATCGTTACAGAATGGTATTTTCATTGCATTGGTTAATGGGGCTCAAGACTTCAAAACAAGGCGACCAGTTATTAGTGAATATACTTCACAACTTCACAATATACTGGACTGTACAAGACTTCACAATATACTGGATGTGAATTTTCCGTTGACTTTTACAAATTAATCAACGCTACCTCTGTTATGCGAAATCGCCAAGCGCAGGAAGACGATCCAGTGACACGCACGGGTATAATTTTTATTTACTGTGACAAGGACCGAAAATTCTCGAAGATTCTCCGCAACCGAAATTTTACTCACTACCGTGAAAATTTCTTATTGTGGAGTATGAAAATATTGCATGCCAGCTGTAAAACTCCGTACAATCTACATCATTAACTGTAGTCGTTAAAGTAAGTTATTTTTAAAGCGTTTGTTCGTGCGACACTGATAACTGAGAAACTTGGAAAGTTTTCTGTTTTACTCCCGATCAAGGCATTATCGCTTGCTGTGTAATCATGACTACGACTGCCATTCATTGCTGATCACCCTCTTTTGTTTATGGTCATGGATTCTGTTATCAAATCAGTCCTCTTTGTTTGACGCTTGGCAGTTCCCCAGTAATATAAAAAAAGTCACTTTTTCATTGAATTTTTATATAGATTCGCTCTACGGGTTACTAATTTGTTACTTGCTTTAATTCGCCACGATTATTCATTCGCCGCATGTCTTTATTCGTCCTTGGAATATCTGTCAGCTATTCACCTTCTTGCAGCTTAAATTTTGTCATGCCCTTTATTTACTTATGACCTTGTCGACATGATTTATTTTCACAATTCTGTACTATGGTAACCAAAAAAAAAAAAACGGTCCGGGGTAAAGTCACGGAGGTCTAATCAGGTCACTCAAGGCTGATTTGCCTTCATTGAAGGGTGAAGGAGCTCGAACTAATCGGTTACAGGGTGAAAGGTATTCCAGGAAATTTCAAATCATAATAGGCAAAGTGTGTTGAAAATGGCAGCTGAAAGTGTAGAAGATTAGAGAAATAATCTAACAGAAAGTTCACTGAATACGGTAGTTATCTCTCCAACGAACTTTTTCTTCTTGGTTTAGTAACTTTGCGTAATTTTGTTTATGATTTAGTCGTACATATTTTTACATGCCAACAAAATCTAGGAGTGTAAAGAACTTTTTCATGCTTCCTGTTTTAATGTAGCGTTTTGCTATACGCAATATCTATACAACCCAATATCTATACAACGTTTACATTTAACATACGCAGTGAACGCTTTCAAACTTCTCAATTTAAATATGTCAATATCTTTAAATACCATAGGCTGCCTTTCACTTTGTAACTTTTGGTTTAAGTCTTTTTCATCACGAATGAAGGTAAGAGTTTCGGGAGATCTAATCAGACTTCTGTCGCTTGCCCCGAACCGTTTTTTTTTTCCCCGGCGGCCCAGGGGGCGATCATTTTAAACCATTCTAGGCTGCCTAATCATAGATAAGCTAATAAAATAAGCTCGACGAACCGACTTTGGGCACATTTTAATTGTACACGTCATTAAAATAAATAATAATGGTTTACTTTCCTGTAATTATATAAAATGAAATAAACCTGTCCGAAAGACCATAAGGTATAGTATTTCATTTCGAACAAACTTCTTGTCAGAAAGAAGTCTATAAATAATCAAAGAACAGTACTAGTTGTCATTTGTGACAAATCGCATAGGTAACATACCATCGGTACGTTATGTACTGCAAACAACATAAATGTTCTATGTTTGCCATGACCAAGCGGTCTAAGTCCTGGACTAGTGATTGTTAGGTCCGGGGTTCAAATCCTTATGACTCCTGTTTGGTTTTTCCGAGGAAAAGATACCAACATCCTAAGCTTAGCTTGGTATATTCCTGATTAAAAGGAATTGCCATGAGTACCACTGGAAACAGCATGGGACGCAAGATAGCGGATAGGAAAGGGTTGAACGAGACCTCGGAAAGCATGATGCTGGCATCGTGCATCGCACTTTTTCCCATGTTATTCCTTATGGGATTTCAAAATTTTTGGCTCCTGAGACGCCCTCAGGGCATAATTTCATATTCAAGCTCAGTTTTTTCGCTTATTTGAAGGGCTAGCACAATAATTTTTGCACATTCTGAATGCGTACATGCAGAATAATAATTTCCATACCCTAATTTGCATATTTCAAACATTTCGATTAATTGGAGTAGGGGATGATGGCATCTCTGCCCATACTTGAATACCGTTTAGGTTGTCAGAAATTAAACCCATATGCAGGGGCGTCGCGTGGGGATTTTTGTTCAGTGTGGGGGGAGGGGGGCGGAGCCCTTAATTAGCCTATTGTACTTGAGGATTTTGCCGACTCTAGTCATGGTACTCTTTACCGAATCGTCTTTTGAACAATTATGTGGGGGTGCGTCCATCAACCCCCTTCGAGACGCCCGTGTGTACACTTTCAAAACACGAGACAAACGTTCTGTCCTGTGCTAGCTCATCTATGATCCGTGCCAACGTTCTTCCTGTTCCCCCCGTTCTGAGCCACTTTTGGTCTTGGACCAACCGTGGCAATTCTGCTGTAGCCAGCAAAAGTTCCGTATTTCACTCTCTCTATCTCCACCCTCAAAACCTACATTACTTACGGACGCCCCTCAAGCGAAAGAGCCATGTGAAATTTGCACGTCAACCGATAGCATAGCCCAGCATAAGCTGGGCATGTCCTTTAACTCCTCACTCGCATGATCTATCGGTAATTAATAAATTCTAAACACATTTGAACAGTATTGTATTGGTTTCGACAGAAAGTAGAAGGCACAAGGCAGAAAAAAGGGGAACTATTACAAGAGAATTATCTACGTTCATTTGATAGACTTTTCATTGCTCTGAATAGTTTCGCAAACTTAGAAGATAAATAATTTTTCATGATTGGGAGGGTTGAAATGCAATCACAGTAACCCAGAAAATTCGCAGGACCCTCAGCAGTAAAAGAGACAAATTTTCCAACGAGAATGGCAAGGGTTGAAAGGAGTGTAGAAAGCATTTTTCCTTCAAGTGCAAATGTGCTCCACATTCATTTTTTTTGTGCTGAGTGAGCCAGATAAGATTTTTTCTAATGTACAAATTAAAAAAAAGAAACAAGAAAAACAGGCGAATAAATAAACTTTGTAGCTTTTCCAACTATTGCTAACATGCTTTTTTAATTTTGAACAGCTTCCGTGCTGGATATAAAAGGTGTTTTTTTTCACGTCCTTCTTCATTTCGGCTCTTCTCGTCCATCTTCGACACTGTATAAAGAATCCGTGTTCTGAATCCCATCACTATTGCGACGTCAAAAATAAAAATTCCATCTATGTGGAAGTAGCCTTCTATCTCTTTTGGACACATTCTTTCCCATCTTGAACAAGAAAAACTTTTTTTTGAGCATTTGTAAGCCTTTTTTTGCGTGTTCCAAGGCACCACGTACTGTAACACGCCCTCGCTGACCGGCAGCTTTCCTTCTTTTCTCTTTTTATTTGCCCCTTTCAAATTATTGCCAGCTTCTAAAGTAAACTGATGAATCGCTGCGTTACTTTGCACTGCACTCCACGACTCATCTCCATCACGTCACGTCCACGTAGCGCGGAAAACGTAAACTGAGTACCAGTAAAGTCGAAATCCACACCATCCATCGACGAGTAACACTTTGGCATGCCAACGAACGCACGGGTTCAGGCATGTAGCTGTTAAATTCCGCCACTTTAATAACAGACAACAATAAGTCTTCGTGGATACGTGTATCTCGCTCATTGATCATTCTTGCCAGGCGTTGCATTGCTGCTCCACACTCTCCCTATCAATCACCCAGGGTAGCACGATGCGCACCGAAAGAAAAAAAGGCTCAAATACGTTTCACAACAATATAAAAAACCTTACGATTTCGCGCTGCAACTTAGCCAAGGACAATGAATGATTCGCTCGATCTTCGTCATATTCTTCTAACCGTGCCTGCAATATGACATTCTCCTCCACGTGTTCATGAATGGACAACCGACAAGCGCTCTAAAAAATAATTAAAAAACAAAAAATAAAAAAAAGAAATTGCTTTCGTCATATTTTATCCATTTCTCTTGACTAAAACATTGTTATTAAAAATTCTCACAGCATTTCCCACCGGTACCACCAAACGCTGCAAACGTAGCATTAAATGGTCCTGGACCGTCAACTGGGTCCAATAATGTAACAGTTTTTCATCCGCTTTGCTGTAACCCACAAACAGGAACACGCCCACATCTACTGTGTACAAATCTAGAAAAAAGCGAGAGGAAAAAATTCATCAGCTTTTTGTCATTACTTGGTCACTTTATTAACTGAAACTAATCCCAAACCGGCGGTTGAAAAACTTCTTCAATTTACTTTTAACACGACATTAAAAGAAATGAGAAAGACAAATGGGAAAAAAGTGATGTAAACTGTACCGGGATCTGGCTTCGCACAGACGAAGTAACCCGCGTAACACAAACATTCGCCACGATACGCTCGGTAGGCTGGACCCGCGTGGCTATAAACCGCTACAGGAGTTTCGCAAGGTTTCCGTTCGATACACTCCAACAAGGAGCACTTGAGATCGTCACCGGGTTTGCAGTCACACAATTCAGAGCAATCTGGCTCATCTTCGCGGAATAACTACAGCGCAAAAAAACGAACCACATTCCCCCACAAAAAAATTAAATCTTTTCTTTCTCCTCGGCCTTTTTCGTGTAACTTAAATGGGAAACTCACCCGTTTGCCCGATCCTTCAGGAATGAGCACTACGGCCGAGCCTGGGCGCGCAGCAGTGCAGAAACCTAAAACACAAATACTTTTAAATGGCCGTAGCTATTTGTTAGATTGACGATGCTTTTCAAAACCCGTTAACGTCGAAGGGTAAAAAAGAAAAGGAAGAGTTTAAATATGATTTTTCTCTTACGAGTGGGCAACGTTGACAATTCGGTAGCTGTTTCGGTAATCAAAGGCGGAGGAACTTCTGAAGCATCGTCTCTGCCCTCAAAGTTACCGTTGCGAACAGGTCCAAATACCGCGGGACTTGTGCCCGCTGTCTTTTTCGCATCTTTGTCAGCTTTGGTCGTTTTCTCCATCAAATCCTTAGTAACCCCCGGTGAAGGATGACTGGTACTTGTCACTATCGTTTGGTTGGTACCCGTCAAAGTCGCAATGACCAAATTCCCTTGTTCTTTGTGGTACGCCCTTTGGGATTCGACTTTTTTCCCCACAACGAACAGAGATGGGAAAAAACAAGAAAAAATGATATTACACCAATCTTATTTTTTAGGTCCTTTCTTTCACAAGGGATCAAGGGCAATTCGCTTACCCACGCAAGGATTTATCCACAGGATGCGTTGCCAGCCTAAACATTCATACATGGCTGTTAAATCACCTACTCGGCAGGCACATGACGTCCTTAATTCGGTTCCTAGGATTCCTAGCATGGCTAACCGACAAAGAGCTGGCGGTCCTGCGCATCCCCTTGTTAAAGCATCCACTGCACACGCTTGCTCGTAAAACTCCAAACGAGGTCTGTGAAAAGTAGTAGCAAATTGGAGGAACCATTATCTCAAGCTCGAAATTTCGATGGGACTGAAATGACCTAAGATTTTCTTCTCTATCCTTTCTTTCTTTTCAAAACCTCTTCTCAGAAACGTTTATACATCTACATTTTGTACCTCGGATTCCTATGGAATCCCTACCCCGGGCGGATGGTACCCAAATTGCTACGAACGCAAACATGTAAAACGTGTTACATCCGGTAAATCCATAAAGATACGGTACGCGAAGCAAACAAGAAAGCACTCAGACATACTCTTTCTTTATGGACGGTTGTTTTTCAGTGTAATATATAATAATTTGGTACAGTATTCCAGGCATACTGGGTTGCATTTCACGGTATTAGGTTTTATGACCAATGCTTTAATTTCCATGATTTACTACACAAAAATGCATTCCTTGCCAAGTGCTTGGTATGCAACTGCCAGGGAATCTAAGAAGCAAGCAATTGTCTTGTCTGAGGCACTACATGCTCTGCAGTTAGAAGTGTCTAACGTAAAAACTTACACGGTTTAAAAACTTGGTGTAAAAACCAACGCCGCTAAATTATTTGTCTAAGAAGATTTCAAGGTACAAAATTCTCCTACTCTACGTACGCATTCGAAAGTACGAGAAAAGAAGATAGCAGCAATTTACTTGCAATCTGGGTGAGCCCGGCAATCTTCCGCTAAAGTATGGCAAGCAGGAGCAGGTACGGTGACGTCAGTGCCATCTTCTTCCTCTTCTCCATCTCCACCTCCGGTGCCCCCTACAGGCGGGTTGATCTTAGGAGGAATCGTATCTACTCTCCGAGCGCAATCAGGATGCAATTTTTCTTGCGCTACCAAGCAAACGTCTTGTTTATCATCCGTTTTTCTGGTGGGGAGTGTTTCGGTCGCCGAAGGAAAGTATAGGCGAAATAAAGTTATCATGTCAGATGGTGGTACTGTTAAGTCAAAACATTTTCTTGGTGGAGTTTTTCTTTACTTGCAGAGGCAAAAGGCGATTTCCAGTGACCATTCTACTGGAGTATCTCGGTAAAAACCCTGCAATGCTTGCATGCAAAGGTCACGATGACATTGCCGTCCATCGCAATGCTGCAAAAGAGCATCAAGATGCCTTCCACACGTGGAGTTGCCCTGGCAACGCCACAGTGCGGTATGACAGGTACTTTGAAATGACAGAACCTTCGTATTCTCTTCATTCTCCTGGGCTGTAAGCATAAACAAGATAAAACGAAAAATTCAATGTCATTATTATCTCTCCGCTAATAATGCACCACTTAAAAAGTGAATATTAATAGACACAATTTAAATTAGTAATACGCGACGCTACCACCAGGACGTGCGATATCTCTTGCATGCTTGTCGTAACAGGCCATCTACTTTATACTTAATTGACTAAGAGCTCCAGCCTCGTGAACCTTGAACTTTGCCGTACTGGATTTGTCTTAACTCTTCAGGATATTGAGACGAAAATTACCGCACTTGAAAGTTTTACTTCTGACCCTTCCGGTCTAACTGCCAAGTCACGCTACACAACCCCGAGGTCGTAGCTTGGGTTCTTTATCGACCAAGCTATGTGTTCCTGTTTAAATTACGATGCGAAAGAAATAAGTTCTCTTTTTCTTCGAAGTATTTCTCTTTTCTCTCGGAGTATCTTCCCCAACAAAGATTGAGGAAACCCCTAAAAGCTTAGATGGGGTATCCAAGGATTGACTATTAAGCTTTGAAGACAGAAACAGGGGAAGCCAGTGCGGGAATCACACAAGAAAAAACGCGGCAGAAATACGAGTCATGCTTGTCTGATGACGGATCGAAGTCCAAAAATCGAAGTAACGGTCTGAACTGTTATTTTCTTGTTCCTCGCTTTCATGTAAAATTAACACACTAGTTTGTATGTTGGCCCGTCGGCACGCAATAACGCCATGATCTTTGTTTCTTCGTTTATGCACTAACGCGCAGCGTCCTCGCACGCCACTACCATTACTCAGCAGCTACCAGATTTTCAAACGAAAAATAAATTAAGAAAGAGGGTGAAAGAATCCACTTCGTGTGTACCATCAAGACATTTTTTACTCTCCCAACCGGTCCTTAGAAAGACAAACTGACACCCTGGAGTAAGGACGAGATTTGTAGAGCAAGACGGCTTTTACATCACACAAAAAAGCATTGACCATGAAATATGTTATTATTCTTGGTCACATGGACAGAGATTTACGGAGAAACAGTTTACACGAGCTTATTGTGTTGCCATGTATCCAAAAGTAGACATCGATTTTTTTTCGCAAAAAACGTTAGGTATTGCGAAGATTGCGAGAACCTAAAAGGGACGAAAGATTTTATACTATTAGATCACGTCTACTTTGACATCACACTAATGTAAAAAAAAAAAATCAGAAAAGCCTACATAGCCCTCAAAGCTTTTTGCCGCTTGAAACCACGGTTGCTTTTGCGAACCACAGATTTTTTTTTTTTTTACAAAGGCGATTACGCGGGAGAAAGTTTAATTTTTTTATCAAAAACAAGAGATACACATACCAAAGCTTATGTATACCGCCAAAGATTTTCGGCTGTTTCGTAATGACTGGCTTTTCGTTGTTTGTGTGCCATAGGTTTCGAGAATGGTCAAAAACCGTGCACTTTTTCAAGGAAACGGATCTCGATTTGTCCCTTACTAAATTTTGGAAAAGATTTTACACTGAAAAGACTGCAAAAGTTCCGGGAGGGTAAAAAGCTTGTGGCCAGTCGTTTCAACTTTTTTTCTCTTTTTTCTTTGGGCGAAACAGAAGTCTTCCAAAATTCATGTAACTTTGGACGGTTTTAAAAACAATTTGTGGCACTTATAAGTATCACTTTTTGTGTAATTCTTAAAATAAGTTAAAGCAAACCTGGATTTCAGGGAAACAGTTTTAACAGCTTTAGAATGCTCTCGCTCACGGAGCCCCACCCTTTCTATTTTTTCATAAAGTACGGCATTCAACGAGTTATGAAAGACATGCATGTGCTTCACTTTGAGCTCACCATAATTCAAGTATTGTGCTCGAACCTGTAGCCACTCAGTCAGAGTGAAGTACGTAAAGTGAATTTCCGACTTTTTCAACGCAGACTGCTGTGCCAACGAACCTAGTTACGCTGTGTTTCGGCGTCTGACGTCACCCAGTTATTATACTTGTGCGCTTGTTAAAACGAGGCTCCCCTGCAATACGCACTCACTGGGTTCTGTTTCCAGTATTTTCTTACTCAATTTCCAAGAATTTTAGCACATGATTCGATAGCAGTAGGCTCATGTTAATCAGGAGTCAGCAAACTGTTTCCTAGCAATACATGATACGCTAATGAACTAACTATGCCACTGTTGACTACCTGCCTAAAAGTACCTTTAAGTACGAGACATGCATATTTAGTGCCGGTACCCTGAGTCGGCCTTAACAACAGCTTAACGACCTTTTCAAACACTAAGGTTCCCGTAACTTCTTGACAGTTTGTGAATTACTAACACGTCCTAGACACTCTTGTCACCGTTATGCCGTTTAACGTCTTAGTAACGGCGCAAGTTTAATCTCCCCAGAAAGGAACGTCACAACTTGGCCATAACAAACCTTTGTCATTCTCTATGGTGATTACCCTTCCTCTTTGACCCATCAACGATAAAAACGCTTTGTAACACAAGTGGAACTCAAAAAGTAAAAATTCTACCTACTCTACTCAAAAATTGCCTGCAAACCATCCAACTAAAAAAAAATATATATTAAAAATGATACCTTTTCCGAAACTCTCTACTAAGAAAAACAACCCCAAATAATGTCAAACTAAATGCACAAGACTAACTGTGAAACAGGCCAAAATCGGTTAAGGTTAGGGGTTGGATGATCAGGTTACTAGGGTTGCCGGCAGGTGGCACAGTACAAAGACAATAAGGCGCGCTTTCTCCTACAGGGAAAGCTGTTTTTTTTACATTATGGTTAACGGCTTTGTTATTATTATTTATATTCGATCGTTAGTTTTCACCGTTTTTTGTTTTGGTGAAGATGATGGGGAGATACATACTGTTTGACTGTGCTGTCCCCGTGTTAGAAGCCTGGGTGCGATTCTTCCATCGGGGTTGGACGCCAGTGACTTGATACATGGGCACTTGGGCAGTACTGGCCGTGTTGCGGCTGGTAATACTAGTCGCGTTACTTCCCCCGAGAGTTGCTACTGCATTCTCCCAGGAGGCGTCGAGGTCTGCCAGAGATGGAGCTCGTCTACCTGTATAGGGGGCGCGACCGGAGGGAGACGTTGACTGTGAGGTGGTTGCTGATGACGTCATGGGGGTATGAGGCAAGGCATAGAAGGCAAGCGGTCGACGTTGAGTGCGAGAAAGCGTAGCAGGGTCAGAAACGGAAGAAGGAGAGGAAAGAGTGGAGACACTACTACGAGTCAACAATGCGGCGGTGGGATCAGCGAGAGGTACGGCAGCATCAAGCGTGAGCCACTGCACGTCATAGAGCGCTGGACTGGTGAATTCACACTGAAAACATGGCAAGTATCGGAAGGAATCGGGTTCAGGGTCAGGTTGAGGGAGAGGGACGCGGTAGTGCCACCGGCTGGGGTGATCGTTGTGGTCCGCCTGCCCAGACTCAGCGTCCGAGAGGTTTACCCACGGGTCAAGCATATGGAAGATTGCAGGGTTGATGGTGGGCAAGGCAGGGATTCGAAAGAGAGAAGGATTGAACTGAATGCTCCGCTTGTGGCGGCGTTGTGATGACAGAGGGATAGTAGTGACAGAGCTGAGGTGATTTTGGTGGAGTTGTTGGTCGTGGTAATTTTGGTGGTTGACCGAAAAAGAAAATTGAGAATCGACAGCCATGCGTTCAGCAGAGACCCAGATGTCTGCAAACACAAAAAAGCTACTAAACTAACCCCCGTTTTCCATAGAGCACAAAAAAGTGTACACAACATAAATAAGAACTAAGAAAAACAAAAATATTTTTCGTAACGCAAATTAACGAAAAACATTGTGGGAAAATAAATGTTAAAATTCCCTAAAAGCGAACTCAAAAAACATTTGGACATTGATAACTTTCTCCTATTGCTTCCAAGAAATGTATAGTACAGTACAGTTAACACCAAGAACTTTAAGAAAAAAAGAGTCAAAGAAACAACAGTTTTAGTTTCATATCTTGCTTTGCGTTTTTTGAGAAGAGAGCCGCCAACGAATATAGAACATGGACGAGCCAAGTATCATAGAGTAACATTTAAGGAACGTCTAAAACGAGAAAAGAAAGGTACCCAGACCAGTACTTACCAATACAAGGGTTATGGTTGATGACACTAAAAATCCGTTCACAACGTTTCTTCATCTGATTGTTGGGGCAAATACAGCCGAACAAAGGTGAGAAACGCAATCTCGACCATGATGCCAAGCACGCTTCCCTTTTTGTTACAAACAAGAACATTAAGAATCTAACTTGGAAAGAGAAATATATACGTATTCGTTTCTCCTCACAGAACGACAGCCGCATTTTACACGAAACCCGTTATTCACTCAACAAATGTTGTCATAAGGAACAACGTAACACCTAATCCTGTAACACCGTTCCACGCATGAAAAACTTGTTCAAATAATAGTTCAAGCTTCCGAATTTAATGTAAAATATGTTCGAGAACATACGATATGTTCCACTGAACAAAAACCTCAAGTAATGTTGGTTCCTTTTCACTAAAAAATTCAAGAAAAATTTATTAATTATTATGGATCCTTTTTACTCTCAAAAGTTTTCAAAACACATTAGCACAGAACTGGTACTCGCACAGAACTATTAAAAAATAATAATTACACTACCATGTGACAGGATCAGTTGTTCCCTTTGTAATTTGTCGGACTCGATTTTTAAAATTCTGACTTAAGCTGGTACACAGGCTATATTTTCAAGAAAGCTCATTGTTAGCCTTTTTGTCTTTGAAGAGACCCGTCGTTAAGTTGGGAGTCACTGTACGTATTTCAACTTCGCCAAAAAAACTGCATAATTTACCGTTGTTCCGTCTTACACTGACCGTCGCGTGCTTTGCAAGTTTCTTTAAATTCCTCGTAAGTTTTCATACACTCTGGTTTCTTTTGACACACTGTCAAAGCGTGTATACATGTTGGTAATGCGTCGAAGAAATACGGATCCTCTTCTGCGTTGTCACCGTCAAATTATCCCACCATGGCAAAGAAAACAACAAACAAAGAGTTTATTACATTTCCCCACATGTATGAAATTTCCCACAGAAGATCAGAGAAACCATTACAAATCAAACCTGACGTTCTGAAAGATCTGAAGAAGGGTAAAGAAGTCGGGTAAGGAAAACGGAAAAATCGGAGGGAAAAAGTCCTAGGAATGGCAACAGCCGTTTCGCAACCCACGGGGATAACAGACACATCCAATTTTTCTATAGAAGGGTTTGATTTTCTTTTGGGTCGAAGCACGGGAAAAAGGAGAAAAGTCTTTTATTGCGATACTGCAACAAATTACTGTATTACATTTCGTCATTTACCTCCTTCCTGCGCTACCGTATTGCATTACTTCTTTAATTTCAACCTCTCCAAAAGGATTTCTTTGGAAAACTCAAATCAAATTCTCTCGGCGAATAAAACTATTTAAGAAAACTTTTAAATTTAATTGCTTATAAGGATGTGAACCTAACACGTTGCCTTTTCTTTACTGTTCATACTTTACTTTCTCTACAGAAATATTTTCTTGCATATTTAAAAGTTTTCTTTTAGATACTCGATAGTTTCTCTCATTTGGAGGTTAGTTTTTTTTAACAGACTCAACCAAGTACACAATTCTACAATCGATAAAGAAAAATATTTTTTTTTAGCGTGCACCTGATACATTTCTTATCTTATAACCGGTGGTACTCGCTCAGAATACTTTACATCGTACAATGAATTATTGAATTATTCCCTTCCTTCTTTTCCTGCTTCGCGCATCGTTCTGAATGATAAATGAACTCGGTTGTGATTAAAAACGAAGTATAGTAGCCTGAGTGTACTTCAATACCACTGCTTTACGAATAAAGAAAAAATAAAAAAAAGAAAGAAAGCTTTTCACCCTCAGAAAGCTATACATACTCCACCTGCTTCATATAAAATCCAAAATGATCTCTATAGACCTCTATAAAAACTTTACTCCCACGTTTAGGGCCAGGGCGAGGGTCGTTGAATTAAAAACAGCTTCTTTAACAAAGGTAAAAAAATGTAAAAACTGTTATGCAGGGAAAAAAATAACCGAGGAGGGCATTTGAACTTTTGATTACTATCCCTTCCGTCTCCTAAATACACCTTTCGATGTGTTAGTATCAAACCCCAGCTTAACCCGTAAAGTTTGAACGTAAGGCCTTAAGAAAATCGTCGCAAAGAATACGAAACGGCTTTTAAGTTCCAAAATCCGTTTTAAAGGAGGGAAAAAATCATACAAGAAATAAAAAGTTAGCTTAACTTCATAAAGGAGTCCCCCCAGTGTCTACGATCCTTAAGAGGCGTTTCCGAGTCAATAAAAAAAACGCGAGGTGGTTAGGGAGGGAGCACACTGTGCTTAAGGGCTGTAGAAATAATAGGAAATCGATGGCTTTTTACTTGGACCCTTTCAAGTAGCTTTGACTCGAGTTAAGGAGGACGACGGACGCTCTTAAGAACCAAGAAGTTTCCTTCTTTCTCTACTAGGTTTGAGTTCCTTTTCAGTTCACCCTACTCACCCCCCACCTTCCCAAATGCTTGAGTTCCAAAGTCTAGTATAAGTATATAAAACGTGAAGTTCGAAGACACGCAACACATCCAGGTCACTTGAAATCGTTATAAGTCAACGGCTAGGGGGCTGATAACACTAGAAAATTGGGAGGAGAGACCAAGGGTAGACAGCCACCTGCGGTGGCAGGGTAAGAAGTGGTGGAAGCAGTAGTGGAACAAGGAAGGTCAGTTGCGAGTTGAGAAGGATGAGTAAAGGTCGCAATAAATTAAAATAAGCAAAGGATAACGAAAGTTTAGACAGTTGGTGGAAAGAGGCGAGGAGGTTAAGAATGGGAGGGGGCAAGGGTTAAGAAATGAAAACAAACTGTACGTCGGAAGGGTGCGTAAGTAGGGAGGGTAAACACTGAGCTTGAACCGGGCTCTTGACTCAGCTTGAAGACACAGTCCAACGGTTCAACAAAGCTCACATTACCGGCTGATAGCTCGGCTTGGCTAGGTGGGCAAGACTTGTGAATTTCGAGATTATTCAGTTCTTAAGGCCCCGGTCTAAGGAAAACCTCTTATAGGCGAATCCCATTTTAAAATCTTCAGACAATTTTGCAGTAATTATGGACTATTTTACATAAAGCTCTAAACAGAAACACAAAGTAGACATGCTTTATACCCTTAATGTGCGAGGTGTTTTTTTAAGCGTTTTAAATTTTTCCTAATAAATAAATTTTTCACCTTCCTTATTAGAGCGAATATCAAAAATCGCCTCGGCCCTTTTCGCGCTTATATTTAAAACGAATTTTAGTGCAAAAAAAAATTAAAATCGGATAGACCATTTTCACGAAATAGCCTGAAAACTTAAAAAGTTTGACTTCCAAAACGTGCTGCCGCTCTTACTACAGTGAACACAAAGGGCATTCAAAGTCAATGCAGGCATAAGGCGGGTAAGAAAAGTGATGAAAGACCTTGACAAAAGTGAGCCTTGATATAGCCATTGGTAGGCCTTCAACAAACAGAACATTTTCTGTATGGAATAATATTTTCTCTTCCCATCAGCCAGCTAGCATAAGAGAAAAGCGCAGAGGTTATGCCGCGCTTACTTGGTGTGGTTTGTTTTGTGTAGAAAAATAACAACGCCACATGATACTTTCAAGCTCCAAAAGTTCATATATTATTCACATTCTAATTTGTATTCTTACAAAATTACTAAAATTTACCTTTCCTTTTGTTAAAAGAATTCTTAAGTCTGCTCTCTGTTTTGCGTTGCTGCTAGGTGTTATACTCTAGTTTTTTTAAATAAAACTCACTGCACATATATATTATTTTTACAATTATACTTTTCACTTTATCTTTTTTTTTATTCACCACATTTTTATTATTCATGGCTACATCACAATCATTTCAGATTGTCGTTAATTACGTTACAGTTTTAACCCTTTAAAAGTGAAACAAAGATTTAAAATGCCAATGAGGAATTTAAATTTTTAAAACAGCAGACTACGCCCATAGGAAACAATGCAATTCCGCTATGTTGCTTTCACACGTTGCAAGGAAAATTGTAATTAAGGAATGAATTGTAATTAAAAAACTTTGGTAATGGTCTACTGAAATCGTTGAGAGGAGCGACTCATTTCCTGAATCGATAATTTTGGAGGTTTAATAAAATTACTAACTGTTTCGTCCTCTAATCCACGGAAACTGGAATTGTTGTAATCAAAATTTAGTGTTGTTTGCCTTTCCTTTTAACATTCTGGAAATGAAAAAAAATGTAACGATGAAAAGGTTAAGTATTCTCTAATCTATCAAAGGAAGAATCCCCAGTGGCTATCAGGTCAAGAGATTGACTGAGAGGGTCTTTCCGGCAGGCTAATAAGCTGATTATCTTAGTTAGACAATGTTACTAATTAGAATATCTTCACAATCCGTTCATATTTATATCCGCGGTGGTGCAGGAGTTACTAGAAGCTGTTTAAGCGATTAATCGGTCTGTCAGAAAATGTGATAAGCTCGCGTTGAAATAAGCGAAAAGAAAGTGAAAATTTTTATAATGCCCATTTTAAATTAGTTTTGAATAAATCCAGCTGTCAAGAAAAGTCAAGAAAGGCCCCTTTCCGTTCCGTTTCAGAGCTTTCTTTACATTTCTTCCTCCATTTTAAACTTATTTTAGAACATTTCGACATCGAATGAATCACTATTGCAAGTTATAGCACAATGTTAATTTGCTTATAATAATGATGTGCTTCTATTTATTTATTTTTTCGTTAAGTTAAAATATCTAAGATGATGTATGTTTTCACGGGCTGTTGGCATAATAGCTTAAGTCTTTCAAAATAAATGTGTTTCATGACGCATGCTGAAGTCAATGGGAAGAACTTCTAATGGGCTTCAGGAATAGGGTACGTCAGCGAAAACTTCAACATTACGTTTTGTTAGGAAGTTGTCCTGCCGCATCCTTTCGCTAACCTTCAGCTCCCAAAGGTAACACTTTTAAGAATTCGGCTATAACGGGTTGGCTTAAAAAAATACGAGTGGCCGTGTCGTCAAAATAGGCTTGAGGTCTATTTTTCGTGACGGCAACACGACCGTCAATAAAGGGTAAAAAAGTGCTTAAGGGCAGAAAACAAGTAGCAAGTCGCTGCCGGATCGCGGTTTTTAGGCCTGTCTGCATCCGGCACACTGTGCGCGTAGTAAAGCAGGTCATTAGCTAGTTGTACCCGATCACGGTTATCCTATTGAACAGACCTCTAGCAGTGATCACGTAAGCTTGGCAGGTCGATTAGGAACGGTTTCAACCGAGGACCCAACGACTTAACCGATGGTAAGCTGTCGCTTCTTTTCGCCTTCAAGGGACAGAAGCGTAGAAGAGCTCTGTCGAAACGTTTCAACTTTGTCGAAACGTTCCGTTGAACTGTTCACTTAACTTCTCATGACCAGGTCGTCTTTAGAATTGACGCCGCGTGAGCCTCTCTCCTGAGCAGCTCTTTGCTGGCCCTTGCATTAAAATTGCATGGTCTGTTATATTTATAAATGGATTACAGGATAAGTACAGTTAGGCTCATCGTAGACACCTATACAAACTCACTCACATTTTAATATACGCAGCCTTTTTAATAATACTTTACGATCGTTAGGGTTTTACGTAAGTAACGGGTGGTTCAAACATCAGAGGGATTTACAGTTTGCGTTAATTCACCGATGAAAATTACTTGTTGCTTGACCATCTAGAATTGAAGAAAACTAGGCCAAGTGTCATGGAAAATCCCGATCGCGAGTGCCGTCTTATTTTTTCTTAGGAAAGGATTTTAGGTACTCGTTCCGAGTCGGGCACTACATACACCCCCGTGCCCGGGAAGAGTATAGGGGTTCAATCCACCCCTCCAAATGTTAACTTTATAACGGGAAGCATAGACGGCAACAAAATGTCAAAGAAAATTGCATATGGACCGCCCTCCGCCGAATCAAAATCCTGGGTGCGGCACTGATTATATAAATACATTTCCTATTTGCGATAAGCACATTTTACACTACTTACAACTTTAATTAGGTGATTTCCAGTACATTTGCAACAAAGCTGTAATAGACCTTCTCCAATTCATTCGATGAACCTGTGAAAGTTAGCCAGAGAAGGACAATTTCTTTCCTTTCCCTAGGACGCACGTTTACAAGACCTAAGACCTTAAAACGTTGGTAGAAATCAGCCTTCGAAAATCTTTTAGGCAGTAGATTTTTTTTAAGTGAATCATGAGAGCTGAGTCGAGTCCGAGACAGGTTCCACTCGGCTTGGGCATAGCCGCTTGCCTGCCTAGAGCCGAGCTGTTGCGAACCCTAATGAGAATGCCAACTGGTGGAAAAATGAGGTAAGAGCTAAGTCGAAGGGAGAAGGGTGTTAAGAAAAGTTCGAAACAGCTTAACAAGTGCTTCAATAAGTTAATGTAAAACACACAGGTAGCGAAAGAACAAAAATTGCTGCACAAGTGTGACGAAGGGTCACTCAGTTGGTAAATGGGTAGGGGATAACACTAGGGGAGAAATGAAGGTCAAGGCAGGAAGGGAAGAAGGGTTGAGAAATTAATAAATCGCGACAGAAGGGTGACTTTGCCCATTTATAGAAAAATGAAAAGTGGTATTCCACGAAGGGGAATGCATGTTTACAGTAGAAGGTGCTCAGGATTGTCTGTGCATTGAATATATGTAGTACATTGTGCATGCAGTTTGTGTATTGAACACACCATGACAATCTCATGTCAGGATTGGAAAGAGAAAGGAAAGATCAGCGTTTCAAAAACCGATTATGAGGGGAGTGAAGAACGAGAGGGAAGTTGGCCAGAAAGTGGTGTCGGGTACGTTGCAAAGTTTCAGACTTTTTTTTTCTTTTTTTTACCTCGTTGTGTCGCCACCATACATGGATGATCAAAGAGCAAGTCTCGGAAGGAATTACAGTCCCTGTCCAAATGAGGTTCCTTGCACAAGCACGTTGGGCGGAAGAAAGGATACGCTTGGAGCGTACGTAACCCAGCTTGACACCTGGTTACCGTGCCGGTTGCGCACGCCACTGTTGAAAGATTTCACGTTTTAGACATAAATTAAAAAATCGGCGATGGTAGAACCAGAGAACAGGAATATACAAAAAGAACAAAAGAATAATCTGAGTGGAAACGAACTGAAAGTAGAATGCACGCAATTGGAGTCGGGTGCGGTAATTGTATACCTTACTACCAAGAGACAGAACTTCGGATTATATTAACCCGACAGAAGTCAGGTACCACAAAGCGCAGGGGGAGAGCTAGTTACTCGTCTTTTGCGTCTTGGGGGTTTTCTGATCATTTTAAGAAACTTGAAAAAGTGACAGGAGGAAACGCAAACACATCAACTTGTGTTTGAATGAACGAAATTGTTTCACGTCTCGTAAACCCAACTTTCGTTTCCACGGCAGGTCGTTAGTTCTCTTTAAGGATAGGGAATAAGGTAGTACAACACGAGAAAAAATAGAGAAAGTTTGTTTGATACCTCGATAAACAAAAAGAAACACGCAAACCCTTATTGTTGAACTGCAGAAGTTTACTAAACCTTTAGAAACGGAAATGCTAAGGATCATGAGATGAGGGCCAAAGACGGTAACCAGTTCTTTTGGCGCGCAAGTTGAGGGGAACTTTGATTCAAATACACTTCAAGTCGCTTAAGATGGTGATATGACTGTTAAAATTTAGAGACTCGTTAAAGGGAGATTTAAACAGAACTAATTAAGCAGAGCTGCTCGTACTTAGGTATGGACTATGGGAATCGATTGCCTCATATACATGGAACTTTTGATAGAAACGGAATTACTGAGCCGGCTACCAACTTGGAAAGGCTATGCCCCAATCACTGGCACTCTATACGGAAACTTGGAGGAATTTAACACATAGGAGGAGAAATAGAACGCGGAGAGTTGCAATCGTATAATTTTAAGGATTTTGGAAGTTCGTTATGGACACATATTTATATGCACTTTAAAAACTCCTTATCAGAATATAACAGTTTATCGTAAACGATACCTCTGGGAGAGACACAAATAAGTTATTTGGACCTTTTCCTATCTACTTAATTGTTGTTGCCCGTATGAAGGTCCAGTGTATCCAGAGTCTCGGAAACAACGTTGGGGAAAAAAACTTTTGATTATATAGAGTACTCTCAAAATGGCAGAACTTTCAATATTAGTAATATTATAAGTTCTGCCATTGTAATATTAACAAAAAAAAAAACTGCAGTGACATGTGACAAAGCAGGTACAGCAAAACTTTTTTTAAGGAAAAAAGTACACTCGCCACGAGGTTTCTCCACGTATTTTTGAATAAAGGAACTGAAAAAAAATTCCCCGAAAAAGAAAATTACAAACGCAATTCTTCCATTACTCACCTACCTTGCCCCTATGACTACTTCTCAAGAGAAAAAGAACTCGACGCAACACTACCAAAAAATATTTTTTTCCCAAAAACCGCTAGACTTGCTTAGTTCCCCGTGTGACGTCGAAAGAAGTCCTTACAAGATGAATTTTACTTTTTTTTTACCTTGTAAGCAGCCTTCGACATCATTCTTCTATATTCTGTAGAATTTTAGCTCTTTCTTAAAGCAAACGAAACTCACATACGGATTCAGATTCCTATTCAGATTCATTACATTCATTGTCATTATCACAGCATTTCCTACATCCATTCCTTACATGTAAATTAGGTGAATATAGTTTTTGCATTTCTTTATGGTTTAAAAATCTCTTGGTTGTCTCTTGGTAGTAAAGATAAAAAAGTCTAAGAGAAATACAAACAGGAATTTAAGGTTTCATGTCATTTCTTATTTTTTCTCTCTTTTTCAAGAGGAAAGTGTTGAAGGAGGGAGATAAAAATATGGAGAAATAATTTCTCAATCTTACCTAACTCGGGCCCACAAACACGTGGTATGACTTCCAGGATGGAGGCACATGATGTATCTTCGTGACACAATTGGCGCGCCAACAAGCAATTGAGAATGGCACCACCGGGATCTCCATTTAATCCTACACAGCAGGAAGTATAACAAGAACATAAAGGATCAGACTTCATTAACACATCTGACGCGTTATAATCACTAAGCTGTACTTCATAGCCCAACAACGACGAGAAAAGTTGCCTTTCAAAATTCCTCCATTTTTTCTCTCCCGTGGGGTAAATACAAAAAAAAACGAAAGAAATTATGTGTTTCCTCACTTTCACGTGTCTCTATTTCCTTTAGAACTCATAGCAACACAAATGTTTAAGAGATTTTTTTTCTTTTTCTTGACTTTTTTTCTGTTTCATTTTGCAGAAACTTTCGCTACATGTCTAAGCAAATTCGTCCTTTTCTCTCTCTCTCCAGCTTTTCCCCACAAGTACAACTATTTCTTTTTTTCTCCTTTTCATTTTCGTTTTACGAGGTTGTGTTAACGGAGAACTCGTACTGGACTACGGAAAGAAAAGACGAAACCAAACAGAACGAGAGAGAATAGAAAGTGAAGTGTCGTAATTATTTCACATACTCTAGACAGGCACTGTCCCCTTTCTTCCACCTTCCAAGTGTCTTGGACACTTTTACGTCGCAAGATCCTAAACAATCCATGTTGATGGACAGTAGTTTGACGGCTAACACCGTTAGTACATTCAACTTTTCTCTCTCACTTTGCGCCGGATTTATTTATGCAAACGAACCGTCTGTTGGCCACTCTTTTAGTTCCCATTTGGTTTATAGAGCAATGAGTTTTCTCGCCCAAAATACAATAACCCTGTTGTCTTGGTACAATAGTCAAATTAACAATAAACTACCTAAAACTTCCATAGTTGCTTAAATTCTTGGGTAATATGAGCGTGATTTGGTGTGAAATTACTCTCTATACTTTTCAAGAAAATCGACATAAAGTACCTTCTTTTTATCTATTACCACTGGAGTGCGAAAAACAGTCAGTTACATACAATAGTAGTACGGACACGCCCTTTCGGCAGCAAAAGATATGACTACGGCTTTCGAGCTAGGCGTCTTTCAACTGAAGATGGCTGGTAACGCCCCAGCAACAATTGCTGGCAGTTTTTCTTCTGAGCCATTTTATGTCAACAAGCTTAGCAACAAAACACATTCTTCTTTGCAAAAACTTGTCGTTACCAGAACTCGATCGAACAGACGCGATTAGGGAGACATAAGAAAAACAGCGAGCAAATAATAAGCTTCTAAGACTGTAACTCAAAACTGTTCCATGCCTTGTCAATAACACTTAACTAAACAGAGTAGCAACATAGAAAACCATTACATTCACACTTGCACGTGCACTTGTCATCTCGATTCATGTGCCCTACAATTTTGGGAACTTTTATCTGCTAGATGATTTTTTCTTTTGAAGGCTGAAACATTTACGCTCCTCAAACATTCAAATACAGCTGTTCAGCAATCAAACATTCTACAAAGACTTCTTTTACCCATTGTGCATCCTCGGTGTTGACAAAATGAACAGCAAAAAGCCATTAGGCCTTGCACGTGCAAACAGACGCCGTTTTTAAACGCCACCTGCTGACGAACTCTTCCAAAACTTACCCGGTTTGTTCCTGAGCCAAGTGCTTCGCAAAATACTTGTGAAATAGAAACCTTCACGCTAACCCTCTTAACGTTTTTTTTTGTTACTACCTCACCGCCCACATTGCAGCGCCATTTGCCCCCAAAAGCACGTTTTCTCTTACGCGAAAGAAACTTGGCGCCAAGTCAATCGAACGTCCTCTCAACAGACGCCATACTAACCTAACCCTCGCAATGAAACCATTAACTTGTGCTTTCATCCACGTTTTATGCGCATTTTCCGTTACCTGCGCAATATGGACCAATGTGGTACATTAGTCCTCAAAATGTGCCTCGCCGTTACAACGCCAGAACGTAGTTTCCATTTTACATCGCCAGGAGAAAGAAGTACTCTTTCTGCGTATTGTGCAACATAGAGGGTCACAGGTTGCCAAAAGGAAGCTATTTCCTTGGTAAGATCTCCGATACGAACTCAGCTCAAGTAGCTTCTAAGGGTTCTGGTGAAAAATTAATTGCTGTCCTTAGTTTCCGCTTCTGGCAGTTTCTTTCTCGTCGCTGAAAGGAAACGGCTAGTACCCTGAACGTCCGTTCTTCGATTTTTGCCAACGAAAGAAGTAAAAAAAGGGGGAAAAAAAGACTTGCACGAAAACTCAGCAGCGACGTTAGATCGAGTCTCATAAGGTTAACAGAGGTCGATAATAACGACAGAGAATGAGGTCTAGTATGTGATAGCACACTTTATAGTTCGACATGTCAAAGAACTCAACATTTTACTTACGATTAATTCAGGAAGAGTGGAACAAGAGACGTGTAAAGGTTGTAAATGGCTGGTAGTAATACGCTTAAGTACGAAGTATAGGGAAAATCGACGGCAAAAGTATAGGCGTAATACTGCAGTGTTTGACGAAAGAAAATGGCCCAGGTTGCGATGTTTGTTTTCAAGTGAACGCAGTGCTGCTTAGTACTATTACTATGTGCTTGGCAGGTGCTGGTTTTATAGTTTGTCGTAAATAGTAAAGAAAAGAGACGATAGGGGAAGAAAATGGACAGAATAATGTTAGCGCAAAGCAAAAGGGCGACACACGAGTTAGCGGAGAATAGTCACGACTAAGCACCTTGTAGGGTCGAAAGTCCTTCGGAGTCCACTTGGCAGTGTCTGTCACCTTTTTACTTCAAACAGATAAAACTCCCAAACTTCCTCAAGCTACAGCGCTGCAGTTCCACAAAATATACAAAGAAACATGACATTCATGTTCCAAGCGCTGTACTGTACACCTTTTGTGCAGAGTCGTTTGTTGCTGACAGAAATATGGTTTTCAGTACTTTTAAAGCACGACACGTACCGGAAATTATTATTTTGCTTAGGTAACTTGAAAGAAAGGAGCCACGATTTAAAACGGTCAATCATCGAACTTTGCTTTTATCACATTTCTCAAAGTTTATTCCCATAAATATATCAATCTAAAGATAAAAAATCTACGAAATTAAAATAATAAGTATAATGCATTCAAACTTTAAAGAAAATACATAAATTTATCTGAGCAATTACTACATTATTGGCGCGAATCTTGATAAACTGAAAGGGGAATTTTTATTTTATTTTTTATTATTACAGCAATGTCTGCTCCTACGTTACTGAATACTACAGTATGCAATGTCTGCTCCTACGTTATTTAATACTATTGTGCGCGCTGAGATGCAAAATAAGAGCAAGTAACTTGTGAATATTTGGCGCGTTATGGTACTAAGCATATATGTATCCATGAGTGAAAACTATTTTTCTTCTGAATTCACTGAGAGTAAACCTTTCGAGTCAGCTTTTGAGTTTAAGAATTCGCTTTAAATAATCATGTTCATGCTTCAAATTTCGGACCGTTATTGAGTTCCTTGAAAAGTTGTTCTTAATTTACTTTCCATTCACTGCAATCTGAACTGGATGATTGGCAAATCTTCAATACGTGCACGTGAATTAGTGTTAAAAGAAAGCTACTTTTTATGCTTGATGTGTTCTTTTTCAAATGTGAAACTTTTACGAACTACAACTGTCTTTTGGCGGATAGAACTTAGTTGTTAGGAGGCATTAAGTACTCGTTAACTTTATTTTATCTTCTACTGATAACGATATTGAGTCTTACTGAATTCAGCTGTAGAAATTGATGTATAATATTTTTTGTTTATTTTTTAAACATTTCTGCATGCGTAAAATCTATTAAAAAATTTTAAAAAAATGCTCTGAGCTCCAGAGTTTGTGCGGTGTAAATCTTCATCTGAACGATCATGAAACTTTCCAAACGGACTCAAATATTCCTTTCAATTGTCCATTATAAGCGCTTAGGGCTAAATTTATTTCAACAAAGATGGTCGAAATTTTACCTAATCCAACTACAATCAAGCGTAGTACTATAACAAAACCCCGTAACTTTGTCACAGCAATGCGATTTAAAGCGTTTCTTCCCCTGTAACAGCTAGACATAATACCCTCCATCGTACAACGCCCAAAGCTTTTAATTCCAGCATTTCAACTGTCTCCAATTTTTCTGCCCATTTAAAAAAGCCCATAATTAACCTCAGTTTTTCCTGATAACACATGTTGATATCCAATTTTCTTTTCCCCCAACCGTGATCTCCCTACTCTCAAGTAATTTTGCGGTAATCGCTCCACACTTTTTGTTTCCCACCCTCTTTCCCCCGTGTTCTTATTACCTTACCCCACCAATCTTGACACTGCTTCCCTCTCACCTGGGTCTACCGTAAAATCTTCCGGAAGGTCCAGTCCCATTTGAGGCACAACATGAGATTCCGTCACGGTGGTGATTCCCGGGTAGGGAATCATTTCTGGGTAGGAATCCGGCCCCATTCCGTACCCGTATCCTCGCTCGTATTCCGGCGAAAGATGATCCTGAAAGTGGTTACTCTCCAAACCACTATCTCCGCCATTCCCCGAACTCACTACCCCACTACTACCACCACCGCCCCCTAGTGGTGGTATTTCCCTTCCCGCTGAGATTGGGTACCCCGCTTCAGGCTGGCTACGCACTCCTGGAGGGTACGGCTGGACCACAATTGAGTTGAAGTAATCCTCCGGTGTATTCATATTGTTCACGTTATTATCGCAACATTCCCGTTCGGGAAACTCACTACTCTTAACGAAGATCGTTCTCAGAACAGCCAGCACTAAGGTACATACCAGAACCCGGGATCGCTTCCACTCATCCATCATTACCTTCTTAATAGCTTCCCTTCAAGCTAAGTCTGTCTCCGTTTTTGTTCCTTTCTTCTCTTTCCCGCAAGGCTTAAAACCGTACCCGACGCAGCCCACTACCACCGTAAGTTCTTCGCTTGATTTTCGGAAAAACGTGAAGGAAAAACGTTACAGGAAGGAAAGTAAATTTAAATTCTTTTTTCTTTCGAACCGAAATTAGGCAAAACTTCTTTCGTGTAGAAACAACTGAAACCCTGATTGGGACAACGACATTCCTAACCCTGTTTTCATGGGTGGTGAGGGGGTAAATGCAACACACAACCCCGTCTGCTCTCCCACTTTCTCTCAATAGAGTTCATTTTGTAGGTTCAGGCCCCCTTTTCCCTTTTTCGCTTCAATCCAGCGTTCCAAATATCCGTTCATGGCAAGTGTACCTTCCAACGACGGAACATTTAGTATTCTAGATCATCCGCTGCACCCACTAACCCTCTACCCCAACCTGGTTTTCCAGGTTGTGTCCAATGTATTGTCGAGTCGGTTTAAGGCCCGAAGGATACAAGTCGATTCTTCCGGATGGCTGCATCTTTATAGATAATGACGATAGAGTGATTCGTGCATGAGCTCGGCAAATTACGACAGTTTCGCAACCGTCTTTTCCCGGTTCCGAATCAACGGATGGGTAAAGAAAAGTTCAACCAGCTGTACTAGCTACAACATACTAGGCAGAACTAAAGGGGAGCCACGACCAAAAGAGAATTGATTTTTTAAAAAAACTGAATTTAGAGAACATGTTTTGAAAATAAATTTCAGGTGCTTGCAAATGTTTGAATTTTCGGTAAGAAAACCCCGTTCAGCCATAAATAAATTACTACTGATTTTCAAAGGCAATTGACATGTACAGAATTTCGAACAGCCCCTGAAATGTGGCAGCTGAACGAATCTTTTTAAGGCTATTTAGTATTCGCTTGTTACGATTCTCGTGCAGACATTCGGGTGGAAAGAAGATATTGCACTAAAAAGGTTTTCCTTTTTAATCTATAGTAGTTTGGGAAAAGCAAAGTTTTTAGCAGACAGAAAAAATGAAGAGCACCATGAGTGTTAAATACGTACAGCGAATATTAACAAAATCGGAATTCTGGCGTGTCATACGTCGATTACCTCGAGCTCAGGGTGGGTACAGGCTCTTCTAGCTTCTACCCCCTCCCCCTTTTACCTTGATATAATTGGGTGAAACTAGTTAGCAAGGACGCTGATCAAGGAGTAGTTCGAACCTATCATATACATCCCATTTTGAGTGTTTGTTCTCCTCAAACCAAACGTGAAAAAGCTTGCCGAAACTTGTCACTTACGTCGAGTGATTGTGCAAGCTTGGGCTTACTCGTCCGACGTTGAATTTATTGAATTTTTGTCAAACGCGAGGAATAGCTTTCAAAATAAGTTACCGTGAGAGAGCAGAAAGTAAGTTATGTTGCATTACTGTCGAACTTCGGTAATCTGCTGGACACAAGGTAAGTCGCATTAGAAAAACCCTCCGGAGTCTTCATGCTACTTGATTTACAGCAAAGTTTCGGCATTTAAATGTAAATAAAATAATTACTATCACGCCTAACCGGAATTGCGAAATAATTCTGAACTATATAAAAAAATTTTACGTTAGCAGTTAGTTACTAGTACACAGATATTTTATGATCAAATTTTGTGTAAGCCTGAAGACTCATTGAAATTATCTTGCCATGTTGGCCGGCAGAAACTTACGTATTAATTCACATCAATAAAACAAATCCTTACAAACTTAATATGAAAAAGTAAGTTTTGTTCACTATTGTTTTAGTATTAATGCCATAGAACTTCACAAAATCTCGTGCAGAAAATCTGGTGTAACTTTTCTCAACTTTCTAATCCTGCTCCTCCCAAGGCGCTCTTTCGTGTGGAGGCAAAAAGTCGTCTACCCCGCCTATCTACAAATCTTTGTTAAAAACGACACAATTCTTTAAATAAGTCTTTTATTGTCAAACATTCCCCACCAAAAATCTCCACCCCCCAAAAATCTTCATACTGTATAATTTCCGGAGCTTCGCTTGGCGTTGCAACTCTTGCGGATTCCTAACGCACAATACATGTCTGCATTCTTGTTTATGAGATCTACGAGGATTTCCTCCCAAGACCTCTCTACGTTAGCGTCAATAACTACTCGTTAGGAATGGCGTAGTCCCATTTTCATTGCTACTGAGTCTCGTCGAGCCGGAAACAGAAAAAAGTGCCTACCAAACAATCCTTTGGGGAGCAAAAAAGGAGGTAAGGTTATCTTTGACTCATCGATTTCGGTTAATAGGAGCCGTATGCATCACAGTCTCCACGAGTTGCAGTTTTATTATGCATGACCAGTTTCTTTCTTCCTTTTCTTCACTTCTCCTTTTTTTCACGTGGGCAATCACAATTCGCGCTCACAACATAAAGCCAATACCAAGTTCCCGGTACTAGGTATCCATATTAGCATAAACAGCCACTAGACATCAAGTCATTTGTCCTCATGTTGGATAGTTAACTTGTGAAAGCTCCGTACCCAAAGTGATTCTCGAAGAAAAGGGGAATATAAGTACGTGGAAGTTTACTTGAAAAGTCCGGGAAAAAACAACGTTCGGTTTTTCTCTCTTTTTCCCCGCTCTTCAGTGTTTAATATCCCATATTTCGTTGCGAGTACTTTATAAGTCAAAAAGCATCCCGGCACCCTGTCTGTCGTCCCAACTTCCTCATTTGCTCACAGTAATGAGAACACTCTCGTTAGAGATTTACTAGGCTCAGGAGGCAAACATACACACGTAGGACACGTTATACACATGCTACCCAAGCGCAAGAGGCTTATTACTTCTTAAGACCCCGAGTATTAACCCCCACCCTCTTCTAATGCCCCAATACAGGTCACCAAGAAAGAGTCTTATCGAGTTATAGGACAACACGCCCTATACCACATTGTCCTGGTCAGATTTTTGCCTGGTTTTCCCCTTACACAATCCCAACCAGCGTTTCACGGTTCTGTTGTACTACGTCGTACAAAGTACTAGTCGTCTCCACAAGGGGAACCCAGTACCGACTGACTGACTAGCTCCAGGCCTCTCTACTACTCCGTTAATAGTGACCTTTTGTGCCTTGTAAGCTTGCGCAGTAACGTCATGCAGTACATCGCTTCCTCCTTCTTTATCCCATTTTTTAACCTAACTCGTAAATAGAAACGTCACAAACGCTGGAAGCGAGCAACACGAAAAGGTACAAGCCCAAAAATAATTTACGAAAACAAAACGAAATACGCACCTCAACAATTCGAATAACTTGGTTGAAAATTGTATTATCATCCTCCCATAATCAGTGCTTTTAATTCAAAGTTACCCCTCCCTTGCGAAGAAATTCTAATCTCGTTCTCAACTTTCAATTTACCTTTCAATCCTGGAAGCCGAAAGAAAAAAAAAGAAAATAAACAAAAACAAATGAGATACCGAAAATCCGGGACAGATTTATCCCTCCCCACCACCCCCTTTCCCAATCAGTTGCAATTGTTTTCACGGTAGGAAGACGAGCTTGCCTAGATTTCCAGACGAGGATGTCACGAAAAAAACAGATAACAATAGCAGGAACAAGAGGTGAAAGAGGTGGAAGGGGGCGTGGTCCCTTGGGGTGGGCCTAGACTGATAAGGCACCGATCCCAAAAGCTTCCTCCAAAAACAAACCTAGTATTACAGGTATTACTACCTTTACCCCCCCCCCCTTCAGCCAGGTGCAAAAAAAAAAAATAAATAAACAAAAAAGAATAAATAAATTTCTTGGACTTGGTTTATGACTTAAGGGATTCACCCTTAGATATCCCTTATCGCCTTGTGGACCCTTCAGCCATGCGGCTCCGAAGATTGTTTTTATATTTCTTCCATTACGTAGAATTTCATTCCTCAAAGGTCTAAGAGTCCAAAGACGGGCCATGAGGGTATTCTAAGATGCATAGCATTTCAAAAAAGGGGTGAGAAGCAATTTTGGGCGTGGCCCTACTCTATTCAGTTCATTTCGATGTCTACGTTTTGCACTTCAAGAGTCTGAAAGTGAAATTACTGCACAGTGAATTGGTTGACGGATTGACTATATTACTGAATTATTGTTGATTTTTTTATCGAAAAATTCAAATTAAGACTCGTTTTCAACCTTTATATAATAAAAATATAAGAAAAAAAGGGAAGGGTGAATGGGCGTTTAACACCTCAGTAGGGCACGTCTACAGACCTTTTGACACGTGGCGGAGAGATTGGGTGACGCTAATGAGCTCTCAAGACCAACCAAGATAGGGGGGTGAATGAACGCTGAGGGTAAATAATTTCGAGCCCGTAATGTAATAATATTATCTTGCCATCTATTGTCTATAAGGCGATTTACTTGGCAATCATTGTCTTACGCGGGGAATTGGTGCTTGTGGCCAAGAAAAAGAAACAAAAATCAAAGAAAATAAGGGTTTCCTATCACAAGCCCTCTTCACTCTCTACACCCTCCTTCCCCGTCGACCTTCTTTACACCAAGTCGATAAGCAAACCTTTTTGGAACCAGTGGCGACCCCCTTCTACCTTACGGTTTGCGTGTGTCCGCACTTTTATCCCTTGCTCAGGGAAGAGTAGTGCGGAATGTAACCGTTATCACGTGGCAGTTCCTGGGTCTTAAACTTTCTCTCGTTCGCTTAAGCGAAGACCAAGTTTAGGAAGAGGGAAATCTTCAAAAACACAACCATTAGTTTCTATCTGTTCGTTTGCGTCGTTCTCCGTGAACTTCCACGGAGAATTTTTACCATCCGTCCGAAAGCCTCATTTACTAAAACCTCCCGGGTCTGAAAACGAGCTTAAGTCACCTTGCTCGCGGAATCTTCCCTGAAATGCGTTGGGGCACAACGTCAAATGGGGTCTAATTTACAGCACAAAGCGGTGTTCTAAAAGCTTGGGCCCAAAGATGGTACCCACAATCCGATACACATGTGAGCTTTCTTTTTTTCTGTCTTGTGCTCTTTTTCCTCTGCTATCTTCCTTACTGAGTTTTCATAACTATGTTCGTGGAGTCGATAAACAACTCCACTTTAGGTTCATTCCTCGGGGGAAATATCAGGCGTAAACAACTTTCGTCATGAAACCTGAGCTGATGAGGGTTTAAAACGCTACTACACGTGAACATATGCAATCAGACAGCTTGGCAAGGTTTCCTACGCGCCGTATTATTTTGGTTGTATACAAGCTTTTACGGTTGTTCTTAAGGTTACGTAGTAATATACTGTTCGGGAGTACCATTGGGTCGAAAATGTCAAGTCGAGTTTTTATCTAAATATATTTCTATATTGAATTAGGAGAAATATAATTTAATGAATAAAATTTAATGAAATATGATTTAATGAATAAACGTGACTAATAACGTTCCTATTATCTACGCAATACGCAAATAACTCTGAAATGACGAATCTGTGTATTTCGCACCCTAATTCAGTAAATGAAAAAAAAAATACAAAAGTTCAAGCTCTGGAAATCACATTGATTTTACAAGCTAATAGTTGTAACGTTAAAGTTAACAGGCGAAACTATGTACCAAGGTCGAAGTTTTTGTCGAAACCTAATAGTTGTAACAGTTAGGCCTATATAAAAGTGTAACAGTAACCCAATATTTGTAATAGTTGTAAATATGTATTTATGTACCTTGTTTTCATAAACATGAGACCACAAGTTTTTTTTTTAAAGTTTGAATTAAGATAAAATGGCACGAAAAGACATTTTCAATACACAGGGCCTAAAGCTATTTAATGGCACACAAGATCTATTCACCTTTTTTCGTCTCATATGAAACGAAAAAAGACTTTTAGGTCACAATATTTATAGTCTTTGCGTGGCAATCTTGACTTAGTTCAGGTCCGAAGAATTTGGTGTCGGGGGTGACTTCGCCCCCTTGGAGGAGAAAAGTTAGGGGGGCAATAGAAAGACTGAGATCGTTACACAAGCACGCCAGGTTAAGCTGCGTTCTTACTGATATCAGGAACTCGCCAAATTTTTATTGTCAAAATGCATTTCGGGCGTTTTTGAGTACACTTAGCAAGCTTCCTTCTAATCAAGTACAGAAAATACGGATCTGATTTGGCGTGAGGAAATTACAAAGGAAGACAGGAGATATTTCGAAGGTTGCAGTTAATGACAATTTAAATTCTAGCTCCATGTAGAAAAGTCGAAAAAGCGTAAACTGGAACTTTCGAAACAGATCAGCATGGCTACGTCTTAGCGTTGTTAAAGTGTATCGTTATGTTCTCCGTTCATTCTTTGTATGTTAAAATTTTGAAAAGGCGACGAGATTTTTCAAGGCAAGTCTTTAAGCACAAATGTATCTACTGGTTATGATGTCAAGCAATCCAATTCTATGGTTAAATACCGTACTCTTCATAAAACTTGTTACTGTGTACAAATCAATGGAACATAACCATTATTTCTAAAGCTCAGTTTGTTTACGGAATTATTTTTACGAAGGTGGAAAAGGGTCTTAAATCTTGAGAAAAGTCTAGAAGTTTCTGTGGAGCTTAAAAGAATATGAAACAGTTTTCTTTCAAGTACCCCTCACCTGAAAAAATCTTTTGGAAAGGGAAATACTTTTTGGGCGATACGATTGAATGTTTTAACAATGAAATGAATAATTAATGAAAGGATTCTCGCTATCTTCTATTGCCAATTGTGATGACACGTTCCAGTAACAAAGAAAATGAAGTTAGTCCCTTTTACTGAAATTTAAAAGGACGCAAGGCGTGAGAGGGAGAGAAAACGAACTTTTACCACAAATAGTTTACGTTTCTTAAAGAACACTTGGTTTTTCATTCTTATTTCCTTACAATAAACAAAGGAACACTAAACGAACATTTGTTTTGAACACGTGAGTGTATCGACTTCATTTATTGACCGTCATCGTAGGGTTATGAAAAAGAATCAGATATAGGAGTATATAGAAACTATAAAGAAACAATTTCTATATTCTTTACATCGATTTTTAATGCGGGCAGAAGGTACGTTTTTGACTTCTTACGTGTTTTACGACCAGTTTACACGGTCTCTACTTATTAGTCGCATTTCTATTACAAAATCCACGGAAGCATGCGACAAGTAGAAAAAATCGCGGAACATTTGGTCAACTAGACGTTCTCTACGAACCTAACGGACATTTAGTTGGCTGATATGGCCAAGCTTTGTAATCATTTTGTCAAGCAGAATATTCGGTAACGTCACCGCTACTCATATCTAGAATCTCTCATAACGAACGCAGTCACGCGAGCTTAAAATTTTGCTACGATGCTACATTTCTCATAATTCGAAACATATTGCGTGTCGAACATGTGAGAATCAATACAGATCAAAGAATTTTAAACAACAACAAAAGGGTTAAGGATTAATTTTGACTGCCATACTCGATTTTCTCTCAAAATTTAATCTTTGAATGCACGAAAGGCTTCGCACGTAATAATATTAAATAATTTCGTAATTAAATACCTTTTTCTTATAAAATTACAAATATAACATATGGTTTTTCCATTCTAAACTAAAACACAGACCGAAATTTTTAGAAAAAAGATTACCGGAAGAAAGTACGCATATTTCGAATACAGGCTCAGGAAAGGAAATTCGTTCAACGAACATTTCCAACCTGTCAGAATGGAATATCGAGATCGGAGACCTGGACATTGAGCGCCGTCTGACACCCGTGTCAACCTTACCGTACCATCCAACAATCGCCTTTTCTTTTTTTTCTCCAGTCCACCATGTTCCCATATTTTTCTACCTTTAAAGAAATAAGTCGGAATAAGAGATATAGGAAGGAAAAAGATAAAAACCAGGTAAGTCTCGATTTTAGCATAATTGCTATACGATCTGACAAGCCCCCCTCTCTCATTTCCCATATTCGTTCCTGCAAAATCAGACCATAGTTGGAATCATTCTGCACACTGACGTTGTATCAAGTTTTCTATCGTGTATCGAACTCTGCCCTGCATGACAAACATGTCATATACCATTCCTACCCGTACTGCATTCAACCTACTTCTTCAACATCCACGTGGAGCTACCACCCTGCACCCCTTTCTTCCGCCTCATGCTAGTAACACCTACCTACCCAGTACAATGTCTCTGGGGAGCACAGTTTCGCCAAGTGTCAATTCCTTCCATCATTTCTCGTTGTCGTTTCTTAGCAAGTCTGAAAATCCTGCTGCAGTACAATCGTCTTTAACCGTGTTTTGGTTGCTGGGAGACAAAACCTCCTCAGTAAAGAAGTACCCATTATCAGAATACTTCCTTCCGCTAAAGGAAAGTAGAAGATACACTTAAATTAAGTTTATTTACAAAGCCTATTCCTGAAAAAAAGGAATTATTATGAGATCGTGAGACAATAATAAAAATCAGCAAAACAAAACCGGATTTGTGCATTCTAAGTTAATATTCCCCTTTCAGTCTCATTTAACTCAATTCAGACAGGAGTCGAATTTCGTGATCCCAGTTTGCAGCATATACCAAATTCAATACACAAACTTTATGCGCCATCGATGTCTTAAAATGGTAAATAAATCGAGAAAATTTAACCTGAAAATTCGATCGAAGATCTGAAAGTAACGATAAATAAGTTCTGAAAGTACAATGATAATATTCCAAGAAGACCTTGAAAACAGCTCATGTTCTGTCGAAACCCAAAATAGGAAAGAATCTTAACTTTTCACATTTTCCGATTCCCTTTTTCTTGATGATGAAGTTTATAAGTCGAAATGTCATATGCTTCTAACTACTGCCAAAACGAGTAGAAACCGTTAACTTATTAAGAAAACGGATCCAAAGTAATATAATTATAAAATTTCGGTGAAGATCGAGGAGTAAGTTTGGCAATGAAATTATATAAAGGAAATTTTTTTGTATTTATCGAAAAGCTCGAACTCTGACGAAAAGCAAAAGCACTGAAGTACAGTGGTGGAAAAGCTGAAAGCGTCTTAGAACAGACAAGTTCGGATATCAGTCTAATCCTCAAGTACAATCGGCCGTTTGCTCCCGGAGATTGTAAATAAGCGCGTTTTAACTGTAATTTCGTGTCTAAGCTTCCCAATGATCGAAACCTGTCTTTTATATACGTCAATTGTCTTTTATATTTGTTAGCAGTTATTCGTGTTGAAAATAAATTCATAAGTCATACAGTTAGCTAAAGGGAGGGTCGAAAGAAATCACAGAAAGGTAAATACCGCAAGGGGCACTCCACCAAAGTCAAATATGAAGGACATTAAATGAATCCCAGCATCGACTTCAAGACTATATTTTACCTCTATTGTACCTACGACGTAAGAAATACATGTAACAGAATTGAGGCGGAACACATCAAACAACAACATTTGCATTGCACAATTCTTCTTTTCTTCTTGTGTTTGTCGCTTCTGGCGTATTTCTACGACATTCAATAACTTCCACAAGAATTGTAATCACTAGCCGTAACCCAACTCTCCCTCTGTTTTGTACTTCTCTTTTCATTTTCCATCATTTATTTCCTCTTCCATCTTTTGTTTCCAGTACTGTATACCATAGCGAAACTCAATCCGTCCGCTTCGTTTACCTCGGTGGATACAACTATCTTCCAGTACTTGCTTAGTTTCCCCGCGAGCTCCCAATAAGCTGCGTCCAGTCGGCGAGACCCATTCCCCCGAAAAATGATGGTGGGAATAGAAAGGCAAGTGTTGCTTCAAGGTGTTGCGTACTCTTCCCTTTCCTTTTCTTTCAATTTTCAGTTTCTTTTTTTTTTCGTACCAATGCATTACTTCCGAGTAAATTTCGCCGAGATGGTACCGTGCAAGAAAGGATCAGAAGGTAGAAATATTTTTTCCTGTTCCGAGACCTTGGGAAATAATATTTGGGAGAACAAAAAAATGCGAACGGAAGCAAGCGCAAAAGCATAGGTGGTCCAACGACTGTCTCGAGATCCATCGGAAGAGACGTGACACGACTCTCTTGGGTACCTTCACATGGTAATACATGAGCTGGTCTAAACCTGACCGAGGCTTGTACTATAAGCTGGTATAACAAGTATTACGTTTCCTTTTTTACCCAACGTCTTCTCCTCCTTTTTCTACGAAGAAGAGCAGGGTGGGATTCCACTAGCTATTACTTTTCAAGATCAAACAATACATTCTGGATTGACGTTCTGTCGAAGCTCACGACGGACTCGAAGAAATTTGCTGGTTTTCCTTTTCATGGATAAAACTGAACAAAAGCTATATTGAAAGTTAACGTATTGTAAACCAATACTGCAAGTGTTCAATACAAAAATTTACAAAACCTACGCTTCTGTCCAAAGGAAACCAGAACTAAATTTAGAGATACCAACTGTCTTCTGGTTGATTGTTCTATAAAACAGATCAAGGGGATTTCGAAACCTATTAAGTGTATCAATCTTTTATGGATAATACCAGCACTTTTAAAGACAAACATGCTATTTTATTTCTTAAACTAAAGGGTTCACTGCAGGTAGAAATATTTTGACGAATTTACGGTACTTAAGTAGCAAAGATATTAAGAAAATACTTCCACTTTACTTGTAAGAAAATGACGCTTTTAAGAAAATCTGGCGTAAAGAGAACAGGAACTAGATGTAAAGCCATTGATATTTTTTCCTGGCCCCCGAATGCAGACGCTTGTCAAAATTCCTTGTTCGCTTGGGGCTTTGTAATTTATTTACGAGAGTGCGTTCGACCGTAGCTACAAGGGCAAAAAGGAAACTCTACAACACACGATGCCCTTGGAAGCATAGATTGTACTCATGCATAAATGATAAAGAGTGTCCGACAGAGATTTCTTCCCTTAAATTGATAAATGCTTGCCCAGTAGATCAGAAATCTAGCCAACCGTACGATTTACCATTTCCGAATCCTTTGCGTGTCGAATTACACGTTACAGAAAAAGGGAATACGCATTAAAAGAGTGCTCAGTGGCGGCGAACTTATGATTGTGAACAAAGGGATTGACATCACTGGAAAGAACTGTACTCAACACCTGAAGTTGAATCAGTATATCGTAACTTCCTTTGTTACAATTAAAAACAACGGTTTTTTAAATATTTCTAGGTCATAATTACAAAAAATCCGTGCGGTCCACAATCTCGTGAGCAACACACTGCAACTGGTGAAGAAAAACCGTAGGTATAACTCCTGGGGCGATGTCTGAAAAGCGAGGAACAACCTGTGCTGGCAGAAAGCCAAATAAATGTAAAAGCTAGTAGCCGAAAAAATACACTACGGGAAGGAAGTGAAGCGCTAAAGAAATTAATAATTACACGGGGGCATCCAATGCATTGTTAATCGACAATCTGTCAAACGACTTCCATTATAGACACTTCCCTGGTGGCCTGCTATGTCAACTTTGAAAAGCACCCCTCGTTGCTCCATTTTCTGACGTGACTGTTTAACAAAGAAAGAAAATGACGCAAAGGCTTGTAATTGTATCACCCTATTTTGTGGTACAGAATGATACAACCTAGCCTATACTGTGTACACAACGGAATAATGCAACAATGCAACATTGTTCCTTCGCTTACACAATCGTATCTTTTCTGTTTAAACATCATTTTCCGTGTACCACAAAATGCTTGCTACAAAGAGAAGAGCCCCTATCCCTTCGACTTCAAAACCGAAGGCGAAGTTCGCGTTCCAAGCAAAACTGTTAAATCATGTATGGTTTGTGCGCTGCGCTCAATCGACCTGAGTCCGACCTTACAAAGCGTTACACTGAACTTGGGACCTTGAAGAGGTAGCAAAATAGGGTCTTGTCCTCTCTCCACTTCGCTGTAGTAAAACAATTTATTGATCCGAAAGGTGCACTACAAATTCTTTAACGGGTTTCCAGGTAGACGGAAGTTTCTGACATCTATGTCAAACGCGGAGAAGCGATTTGCACAGCGTCCTCTGTTATTTACTCTGAGGAACATGTGGAGTACTGGCCAATATATTTCTGCAGCGATGTACAGCTACTCACAAGCACCTACCACGCCATCTGGTGTAGTCGAAAGCAAGCTTTGGGAGAATTCAGCTTCCGGGTGTTTAATAAAACAAGCTCTTTGAGTTGCTTCAGAAGGAAGCGTGCGCCGCCAAGTGGCAATATTGTGTAGTCATTCCTTACAGTTTGGTATTAAAATTGTTCACCGCCTACTTACATACTTTCAGATCTTCTAAAATTAAACGGGTACGATTGTTCCGATCAGATCATTTAACTGGATTGGATTGGACTGATGTTACTCATAAATGATAGGGATCAATGTTTTCAGTGAAACTTCTGACTCACCAACTCATTCTGGCCTCTTCCGGTTTCAGTACGGCAAAATGCGCGTTGCAAAGAATTGGCTGCAAGTCACAAGCCAGAAATGCAATGAACAAAGCAACGAACGTATGAGCTACAGGAGCACGCTAGCTCTTTTTTATTTATTTAATTTATTTTTCTTTTCGTTTTACGGGCGAAAGCAAGTTGGCTGATGGAAAAAACACCGTACAATAGAAGAGCTGAGGGCCTTGGTTCCATAAGACTCCGCCACCTGGTGTTTGGCGGGAAAACCGTTCTAGCGCTACACGCTGGAACGGTTATTTGGAACCCTAGAACGAATAAGCAAGCGCTTTCGAAAATTTGCGACCACTGCAAGACCGAGCTCAAGGGAAAGAGAAGCGAGTAATTGCTCTAGAATAAATAGTATGTGACAAATTACATTTACCAACAGCCTACTGACACTGTCTTTGTGAATTGAACGTTTCGATACCTAGACTCCGCTAACATATTCATCACGACACTCCTGTCGGACCAGTTGGCTGGTGACGTCCACGCCGTTCTTGCTAACATCAGGAAAGCCGCAACAGTTATAAAAAGTTATCGGAGCCAAGCATAATGACATTCAATTGTCAGAGGTGGTAACCAGGAAAATCGGTTAATCGGGTAGCAATGGTATTTCTTTACATTGATCATACGTTCAAATGGACCGGATTGAAGCTGGACTTTCTTAGATCCGATTTTATTATTTATTTTTAATTTATTTCTTTAGAAATGTTGGCTGGGTCGTACCGGACTGAATCATTATTTGATTGGCCGGTGATAAACACGACCGTTTTTCTAACTATACATACAATTCCAACATACCGATTCCATACATTCCAACACGTGGTTCAATTGTTACGCAAATGCCATATTGGAATAAAACATGTTCTGCTGTCCTTATCTTGATGGCACTTTCCGTTAGCCACAGGCGATTAATTACCATCTCATTAAAAAACTGGTAAATTCTGAAAGCTACTCCTAACTACTCCAAAATACCCACAACCGAACTAGCCCAAGCGGAATTAAGGCATATCTCTCATACACCAGTGGAGTTTTAGCCCTTCTGGCACTCGTGAGCGAACGGTTTGTAACTTTAACTTGTAGCGCATAGTTGTTGTCGCAAGCACCAACATTTTCCGTATTGACAATCGGGGGGCCAGTCCACCCCCACTCATACCGTGATCATTTATGGAATACGCCTTAATATAAAATACCCTTGTAAACAAGAAATAATCTTATTAACATTCCAGGAACAAATCGAACTATAATTAAAAGGATTATACACCTACTTGTATTTACTAGCTTGTAGCATATTTTTTTAACTCATTTGGTAACGAAGTCCCTTGACAACTACCTGTTTGGCAATCGATAAAAGCGCGGTTGTCATAATAGCCTTGTACTCAAAACAAGTCCCCACAGTAAATATACTCCTCGGTCGCAATAACATAACTCGCGCAAATAACTAACGGTGACAAATACGCCCATAAGAAAACATTCGTGCTGCTTTCCTACATAACTTGTCAAAGGCTTTAACTTAGTTCAAAACAGTTTCGAATTCAGGGTTATTAGACAATCGTCCCTAAACTAACACAATACCTTTTTAAAGTGAGTTAACCTTCTTTTGTTGGGAATGCACTTTTTTATGCAAGCGAACGTATCGTGCTATCTCGGCACCGAACAAATTTCGTAGTGTCGTCGTCATTTTCTTAGTAATATGCGTCGACCTTTTTAATCTTATACTTTTTGTGAACTCACAACCTATTTGGAAAATAAATTTATTATATAAAAATAATTTGGCAAACGTTTAGTCTGCCAATTTTGCAAACGATTGATAGGTTAGATCAAGGGTGTCCAAAGGTAGCACTTTGAGGATTATAAGTTGCTTAGAGGATTAGAAGATATTTTGTATTTTGTATGTTGTTTTGTATTACTACATATATTTATAGCATTTCTGGCGATGAAAAAATTTAATGCAGTCGAGCTTTCTCCTTTTTTAATATAATAATGGCTAAAAAAAATTAGAAGCCCGCAAAAAATGTATCTTTGAAAAAACTTTACGGTTTCTTTCCTCTCCGGAATTCCTGTCACCTTTTTTTGCAGAAGACTCTGTTAATAGATTTTTTCTTCCTTCCTGGTGCTTACTAGTGTCCAAAGAAAATAAGTTCTTTTTTAATGCGGTTCTAAGCACATACTTTAGGAGGTGTACCGCAAGAATATTTCACGTAACATTAATAAGAGCGAACAACATATTTACACTAAAGAACTACCGCCATGGAGCTTTCTTTATTTCCCTTTTCCCATACTTAATGTGCGTTTGTGGGGATTCAAAGAATAACATTGTCTACAACAGATAACTAGTCCAATCTCAGTACCTCCCTTCAACAGCGAATCTTAAATTATGTCGTAAACTTTTTAGCGCATTGTGTGGCCCGTTAACCCGGAATAATGCATACCGTACTCATCTCATATTTGACGCTTTGTGACCTTTCAAGGATCCACCATTTTAAATTCTAAGTACGAAATTATCAATGCACTGTAATTAGTAGAATTATACAGGTTCAAATAGTTTGAGTGTGAGGTTTTATTCAAACCGCACCCATTGCACTGCCTCCTTGCGAGCTGACATCGCGAGAGAGACGAGTGTGAAAACTCTAACACAACATTCAAGAAAGTCTTACCGAGTGAGATCTAAAAAGCGACAAACGTAATACGTAAGATATATCATTTCTATAACAGCGCAACACTTTCGATATGCGTTTCGTTTAAGCCCAGCTCGTTCAGCAAGTTTAAAAATATACAGCCAATACCACCTCAATACCCACAGTCGTGGGCGCTCATAGAGTTTAGAGTGTCGCAATAACCTAGAGAACCCATAACTTTTAATTTGCAACAGCAATTACATATCGCGTGATTGGAAGTAAGAACGTTGTTTTGTCTCTCGCGGGGCTTTTTATGACCATAAAAGGGAGTACAGTGTCACATCTGTGTATGATACACGGAACTAGTGCCCGAGAACCACAGCCGTCTCTCTCATTTAATGGAATTTCTCTTCACTAGGTGGCGGAGTAGTCATCTTCCGTTACAACCGTTGCACATTTTACAATTTAAAAAATCGTAGAAGGGTTTCCAAGCCTAAGTTCTTCAGCGCTCACGACCGTGTTTTCCGCTTATAATTGCTTAGCTTCTTTTCCTTAAAACTGCTTGACGCTCTTCACGAAGATATCAGTTTCCCTCAAAGAATGAGCAAAGGATGCATTTTAAATTCATGCCCTAAAGTCAAGTGGTTCTTGAAAACTTCAAAACGGAACTAGCAAAATGCTCTAAAAAAATCATCTAAGCTGCTGGGCATCTGAAGAAAAGAAACCATTTTTTTTTTCTCTTGAGAGCATTTTCACGCCGTTAAGTTTGAGCAAAGTCCTTCAGGACCGTCCATCTATGTCTGTGATTAAGAGAATAAACTTTGTTCACTCACCCATGGAAAGCCAGACGACAAGGATTAAGAGGTCAAGAATCGACATAGGTGGTTAAAGCCGAAGCCTGCGAAAAACGAAATAAAATTGAATAAACATAATTAGAATTGAACAGTGTCTAGTGTATTGTGTTTCAGTGAAATAGTGAGACGCCTGTTTACCTATATGAGCCAGGGAGAAACACCACGCCAGCATCGACATGGAACTCTTGAGTTGGAGCTTCTCTCAGTTCTGTAAATATACCATGAAATGAATTAGACAAACAAGACAAGCAACTTTCGATTCTGCATGACTGGCTATAAGTAACCGTTTTCTTGTGACAGCAATAAAATTTCAACTACAGCAATATTCCCCAAAGCCCCTTTACTATCGATTATGAAAACAGTTCTGCTAGCACTTGCCCATTTTCTTCTTATGTTTCCTTTTCTTTCGCTTTTTGTGTTTGTACCGTTTGAGTCGTTTAAACAGCCACCGTTTTTTGTATGGCTAGTTTCCCACCTAAAATGCACACTATCGCAACCTGAATGTGTGGCGAAGGTGAGCAGGCGATAAGGAAAATGCTGTAGCACCGCTTCTCGTGTAGTAACTCAATAATGCACGTCTTTCCAAGTTCCTACATTTTTTTTACTGCCTTCGCATACTTTACTTTTCGTTTCTCTGATCTTCCTGTTAAACAATCTTTCTCTCTCCTTCCGTTGCTTCCAGCTTGACAAACGGCCAAGAGAGACACTCCTTATTCGTGTGTTCCTTTACCCTCAGACAAGGCAAACGAAAAGAATAAAAAGCTAAGATCAGAAAACCTTGATCTGCTTGATCTCAACAGCACTGCGGAATTCTTTATAATGTTCCCAAAAACTTCTTAGGCGACGCATAACGAAAGAAGAGTTTTGTCAAGGATTCCGCGAAATACGTTAAAAGATTGGGGACAAAAAAAAAATCTTGACAGCAACGTTAATCATGTGCAACGGCTTCCCATGTATACGGAAACAATTCCTAAACAATCTCTCTACCGAAAGTTTTCGCCAAGATTTCTACCCACATCAGCAAGAGCCAATCTTCGTTGGTCAGTGTCACTGTTCGTAACATCCTTGAACCATTATAATGCCGATTTAAACCACTTAGGAACTCAGATAACGAACATTAACCTTAAGCGATGTATTTTCATTTAAAAGAAGTTCGAAACTTTTTTAGACTGCATTATTCAACAGTAGTCAGTCTCCCGTATTAAAACTCGTGTTAACACCTACCTTGTCAGAATACTTTGCAAGCTTATTCTCTGTAGAAGAATAATCATAGTCAGCCAATCAACTTCTGAAAAGCACATTTAAATCTTTTAAGAACTTCAAAGTTCTGTCGTGTAAAGTTTCCTGGAAACGCGCTAACGAAGTTTATGACTCCGACAACGATTAAAATGTTCCCTTACACGAGATGTAACGTTGGAGATTTGGGAAACTTCCGAGATCATCTCCTTCTTCCGTGGAAAGTTCTTATCCTCAAAGAAAAAATCTAATATTTATCTTCCAAGAACTTCATGCTTCACAGAAAATAAGCTCAATAATTCCTTGCACGTTTCTCAACAGTGTCATATCCTATCCGCCTCCTACAGCGGAAACACCTGGAAACTTACGCTCGTTTGCAACTCGTACTAGCGAAGAAAAAAAAGTAAATGGAACAGTTAATATTAAGTGGCCCACGAAGGCTCACCTTAATGGATTTCGTGTTTTGGTGGAGCATACCTCAGAACTTACTGAAAGGCATAAAGAATTAACAAATGGAAGCAAACAGCATAGCGCAAAATTTATACAATGAAATACGGTTTACTAAGATAAATAACATATGAAGTTAGACGTGATAAAGTAGAAAAGAATAATGTTGTCAACTAATGTGGACGGTGGGTGTTTATATTCTTAAAATTGAAATAATCGACTACTAATTTTAGGAGCGGACAGACAATGCTTTGAAAAACTAGCTATTGCAGTAGAATATCGGTACAGCGAAGAATTGTAAAGCGCTATCGGCTATTGTGGACAACGTTAGTAGGTTCCGGTTTAAGTGAATAATCAGAACAAGCATCCAAGGTAATGAACATTGGATATACCAGAATATTTGTATGTCCCACAAGTAGTTTATTATTGCGAGGCTCCACTAAATAGCTACGAGTTGTTTAGGTGTTTCACTTTTCCCTTTTTAAATTTACGGAGATTTTTTTTCCTTCGAGTCCGTCACAAAAAGAACTAATAGTACCCATGAATGAAGGTGCTACAAGAAAGGTACAGCAAAAAGTTACGTTCGCGTGAAAAAGGTCGTACTAAGTTAGTTTGCATAATTAGCAAGTTTCTTAGTCGTCACTGGTAATACGTAAAGAGTATTACGTAAAAGAACTAAAAGAATTTTTTTTAACGAAACCTTTTTTTTTTACCGAATGTGTTACCGACACACCAAGAACATGAGACTGGATGTGCTTAGCTATTTTTTTTTTGGTTTAATTTTTAAATAAGGTTTGATTAATACGCTTCGTTAAAATGTTCAATGCAACTACGCCCTTCAGGGGGAATACGTAAACACTATACGCATTTAACATATATTTGACCCGGGATCCATACACATTAGCTGTTTACACCACTCTAGCTTAAGCTTCACATATTGCATAGTCTTAACAACCACTCGTGAAATAACTCCCCTTGCTTGTCATTAATTAACATCACCGCTATCCATCGCGCGACCATCGATTAACTGTTCCAATAGAAACTTCCGATTTTATCACCCATATGCTTCAACTTCGAAAGACGCACTTAAGTGACACATGCCAATGCCCAACCCCAAAATCAATATGAGCTGTGTACTCCTCCCGTCAGGCCGTAACTAATTTTGCGAAGACTGGCTATTAATACTATACGAATGGTTCATGTTCTGCAAAACCCACGACAACAGTACAAAACATCAATAAGAATAATAAGGAAATTGGTTCAAGGCGTCCAAGGCCAAACACCCCCTCCCCCCCGCCCCCTGCCATTGTATTCCGCCTGTTCAAGGTCGACGGACTTCTTAGATCACCACATCCGCGTTGGAAGAATCTATTCGCGCGGTTACCAACAAAGGGAAGAATCAGGGTGGGGATCACATTTAACCTTAGCATACAGCCTATGGGTAAGGTGTGGCGTGAGGTAACCTTTTCGTGGCTAAAAGAAACAAGCCTTAAACAGGTTGGACGCACATCGTATAAAAGCCCAAGACAGTGTTCTAAACAGCACCAGTTCTTCGAACTCCTGCAGACTTTCCAGTCTTCTCTTACTCCGCAATACAAAATGTTCAAGTTGGTAAGTAGCGTGCTCACTAATTCATAAATTAATGACAGAGCTCTCTGAGGGTTTAATCCGTTGTTTCTCTTTGAAGGTTGCTGTCTTCGCTGTTTTGGCTGTGGCCTCTGCTCAACCCTTCTTGGGTTACGGCGGAGTTGGCTTGGGCGCCCCTTTGTTGCCTAAAGTGAGCTACGAGCCCGCTGAAGTGAAAACCATCAAGCAGGAGTACACTGTCCACCAGCCCGAATACGTTTACCGTGACGTACCCGTGCCCGTACCCGTCGCTCAACCTTACGCTGCTCCCTACTCTGTCCCTGTTGCCCACCCCGTCCCCGTAGCCCACCCCGTCGCTGTCCCTGCTGTCCCCGCCGTCAGTGCCTACAGCGGATTCTACCCCTACGGTGGATACTTCGCCCCCGCCTTGACCGCCGTCAAGAGCGAATAAACACCTTCATACTCCATCAAAAAGTACTTGGACAGATCTGTGATGCAATGTTAATGTTAAACGATTCGGGTTTGATCGACAATAAAACACCCACTTGTTTTCAAAACCTTGTCTTTCAATCTAGTCGCGAACGAAAAAGGTTGACGTATGGCTAATTAACTGTTACTGGCCATTCATAAGCCGAAATACTTCAGACATGATAAGATTTTTGGATCTACGACACGCTTCCCAACTTGCCACTGCAGGTATTGGAGAACTTTTCATTGTAATCTCATTTCCTAGGCCTCTCGGGACTGATCCTAATGACACCATCACGAGCGGGACCCAATTAGGCATGAATTTCCTGTCTGGCAAGCAAAGTTTACCAGTAGGATCTGGCGACGGACCATGTGTTTTGTAGGAGGCCCAACTTAGAAGCTTGACAATGTAAAAAGAATCGATTGAAGAAGACAGCAAGTTTCAGCGGCAAGCGCTTAAGTTGACTGACCTTCCTACAGAGGGTTCTGATATCACTCATTAACGTATCTCAACTTCCAGTACTCCAATTAACCGACCAGCAAGAAGTTTGTGCACACAGTCTGTGTTAGTTTAATAAATCACACTTAAAGATGTGGTAGAATTCGAACGCAGGGATATTTGGGCTAAAATTATAGCTGGTGAGCTATAAATGATTAAGGCGCACTACAGAATCAACGTAATATATGACGACAACCTAAAGATGATTTAAAAATAATATGAATCTGAACATGAAGCAACGGGTTCTAGTACCTTTATTGCTGTATTTATAGGTAGTCAATATTTTATTAAAATTATTTTCTAAGTAAAGCATTAATTACAGACCAATACTGTATTAGAATGTTTACGATTTTTTTCATATTTTTGTTTTCGATATGTTTGGGATGAAGTAAGTTGATTGTTTAGCCCGTAAAGACGGCTCGCTAATGGGATTTTATACGAAGCACACAAGGCCATGTGAGAAAATTCGGTGCATGAGAAAAAAACTTGACATCTAAAACCAGTAACAATTATTGTAATATAGACACACTAAAACTGATAAAGTAATGACTGAGTTCACGAATGAAAGTTTCTATACTTCTAAATTCGTCGCTGTAATAATATAATTCAAATAAAGTAAAAAATAAAATCACTTTAGCAGACGTCTTCTGTTCTTCGACTACTGTTAAGGTAATTGATTTATCACACTCCAGATGATGTTAATATCAATCTCAATTGATGGCACTTAGTTAACTATGAGACGAGTGACCTAAACGTGTTTAAACATAAGATTTCCCTTTACTTTCAATACATCACTATATTCTAAACCCTTCAATAAGCCAAGTACTTGCATCAATAGGAAAGACTACTCTTCAATGTTGGACTGTTCTCCATGGCTTTGCCACGAAGTGCTGTTCTCAAAGAGGAACTCAGTGCATTTTAAGAGATCTTGAAGGGATGCGCTTTACAAGGACCATAAGCTTCTTATACCTAAAATCCTCTCAAATTTCACGTGTGCTGGAAATTGTTCATCTTAAAGCCCAACTGCCCCCTTACCATTTTATAACGAAAGCCAATAGAAAGGGGCAACTTGGCTTCCTCTTAAAGAGACGTAAATGGTGTTTTATAGGTTTCGGAATGATTCGGGGTTGACTTTCCATATAACGCCACACAACTTTCCCTTCTCTACTCAGGGATCATAACTCTCATTCTCACTTTCACTTACCCCTGCCATTTGTATGTCACTCAGGGTTATCTTGCCCCCATATGGGGCTCACCTTGAAAAGAAAGATGTGGCAGAGTAGAAAAAATATCCCCGTGTAAGCCCTATATGCGTCAGTAGCATTCGACACAATTAATTTCTTGATTCTTAGCAGGAATTCCACCCAGATGGGCTAAGTTCACGACAAGGCAGATAAATAATTCTGTATCATGAGAACAAGCGAGACAGAGACGGAAATAAGTGGAACTCTGAGCTCTTCTTCTTTTTACTGATATTCTGTGACCACTTGCAAGAGAAAGAGCAGGGAGAATATTCTCGCGGCTCTCTATTTCTACTTAACGGTTGCGTGTTTCCCAAGTATCCCAAACTATTATGTGAGCTGGGCAGCATGCCAGTAATATATGACACTCAAAATGGTGGTGTTGGGTACTGGCAAAGGTGCAGGGGGAAGAACCTTCAACCTTCTCTCATGCCATTAGTTTTAACCCTGCAATTTGTAAGTACAGTGGTGGGTTTCAGACGTTTATATTTTTCCCCAATAAAAACGTTCCATTGTTTCTAAAAACGCTTTTACATAAAGCAGACAGGAAATAGCTCACAGATTGCTTTTTAAGTATCGCAAGAGGGAGCTAGTAATCATCTTGCAATCATTCGAATGGCACATCACGCCATCACATTACGATTTTCCCTCATTCAAATTTCTGTTTACTTCCCTGCTTTTCATTTCTTCCGCGTAAGTTACGTGACATGTGTTGAAAGCTAAAAAGGGGAGTTTTCCTAACCTTAGGCAGCAGGGGGAGGGAAGACCTTCCCAGTTGCATGTAGGGAAGGCATTTTTCCAATTACTTAAACGAATTAATTTGGTTAAAAAATATTTGTTTACCAAATAATAAGTTCACCAAAACTTCCTTATAAGCAAATTTGTTACATCCGACGCTTCATTTGCAAATACATTTACAATGAAATTTTGTCAGGACTAGGAGACGTCATCCACAATATCCAGGGCTTCGCTATTACCAGAGTTCGTTACAGCGAGTTTTCATAGCACGCAAATGATCCGTAGCTCCTAAATCAAGAGAACATGGTGTTGTATTGGCTTTCTTCCTCTTTTTCTAACTCTCACTTTGTCTGTTAGTGGATTGTAAACCAATGACTTGGAAATCTGGAGCAAATGGTAGAAAGACCTCGAAAGACGTTAAGCTTTCCAACATTTGTCTGGACATTATACGACTGGGCCCAAAGAGCTCTCCTTCTTTCTCTATCGATTCTAACTCCCTCTTACTAGTAAAACCGTCTCATATCCCTAGGCTGCCACCCTCCAATCCTCCTTTTGCTAGTCAAACGCCAGAGGGAATAAAAAAAAGGGGCTTGAGAGCTTATTCAGTTCCTTCCCCCTTGGGCGATGCGGTAAAGCAACCTTGTCTGAGTAAATAGCCGAACAGCATTTTTTGGTGTGCACCCTTTCAACCCTCTCCTGCGGTGACGTGATAGCATCTGACCTTACAATACTTTCGTTCCCAAGGTTTCGGCAAGGGGATGAAACGAGGGAGTAAAAGCTCACTATCCGTGAAATACAGATTAAGTGTCGAAAATGTCATCGCTGGTGACCTTTTCTAACGTGAGAACACTCTTCCGCGGAGAGTATAAACCCTGTTGGTCTACTACCGAGAGCGGTTCTCTGAAGATCGATAGAGCAACCAAGAACAAAACACTGAGAGGATTAGTAAAAACAGCTCTTTCCCGCCTCGAGTAAAAAGATCACAACGTATAAGTACAGAACAGTACTGCAATTTCTTTAGCGTCCGTTTTTGCACCCCTTTTAGCAAAATCTAACAAAGAAAAACATTACTGAGGGTAGTACCCAAAACAGTAACGCTATGTATGCAGCATAATGCTCCAGGAAGAGAAAGAAGGGACGGGGAGGGATGAAATATATTTCACTTAATTTTTTTTTCTTTCCAGTTTAAAACATTGCTACCAGTGTGACCGCACCTCGAGTGTCGAACTGGGTTGTATTTACAGTCCTCTGCGTGGATCGTATCCACCGTAAGCCGAAAACTCCGCGGAACTCGTAAAGAATACCAGGAAATGACGCTGGGTTACAGTGATGTGTTTGACGGTGGGATAAATTAATTTGTGCGACAAATTCTTACAGTTAAAGAAAAATTAATTAAATTATAGAAAGTGAACGATTAAAATATTTGTCATACTGAAGAGATCTGTAGTAATGAGAGGGAAACACGAAATAACTCAACTGTTCTATGGCATGCTTTTCTCAACTTGGAGCAATTACTTAAAATGGTGCAAAAGGATTTTATCCTTCGGGTAACGAATTACACACATCTACACCTGTCATATGCTTTTCATGTATGTGTGGTTAGTGCTTTACCTATTCTGGGTAACAGAGAAAAAAGTTTTGGATACACTTGCCTAGAAAGAATTATGTGGCTATGTCAGGAGACGATGTAGTGGAAAAACTGCACTGGTCACAAAAAAACTTCGAAAGAAACTAAGCGGTTATTTAAAGGGGTTTTGCTTCACAAAATGGCACAGAAAACTGAAAAAAAATGTATACGTGTCTACTTACATTTCGCGGTAATAAACTTAACGACACGCTGAACCTTAGCAAAAACCGCGCAATTACTGCATAATGTTCTTTTAATGAGCACGAAATTTGAGGTTAATTGCAAGCACTAAGAAACATAAATGCTACGGGAAACCATTGTGGCAGCGTTTAAAATGACTGCAGAAATGCTCAGCAACAGAAAGGGTCATAAACCAAAGAGAATGAGTATTGGTCATTACAAAAAAGTAGAATCGAATACGCTTGTATACTGGCTAAAATTCTACAAAGAATGTACTAAACTCTGCATGGAAATAATAGCACTTCTGCAACTTAGCGGAATTTCTATTTCAATTAGGAAGAGTTAATTATTTGAGCAGAAAACATGGCCATATAAAAAACTTGTACCATTGTTTCAACGCCAAATGACCCTTTCAACGATCACGTCCGCTTCAAACTGCAGCAGTCATTCCAGAATTGTCAAAAATCAGATTAAAAATGCCATTACTACGATCATCATCTCTAACAAACACACTAATTCCATTATACTACATTACCACCCTATTGCATCGTCCCCTTCACCCCATGACACAGTATTGTCCCTAATCGCAAAGGATTCAAGGCAGTCAGCTTGGCTAACCGTAAGCTATTCGGTTAAGCTTTTGAAGCATTTAATTAATTTATTAAGAGCCAAGGACCGGTTTCTATAGGACTCGTTTCCTTTCTTCTAACATGGTTACTCAGCGCTAATTCAAGAACCAATACGCGAACTTGTCAAATCAACTATCGCAATTCTTGATTTGATAACAAGCTAATCAGATTTTTGTTGATCACCCACCTTATACGAATCTTAAATCAAATTATGCAACAGACTCTTTCACTGCTGTGTTTCCCAAAGTGTTCCTCCAAAAGCGGAAATAAGCGGCGCCCTCTGGCTGGCCATAAACACGTGGCCCTTAAACGCGACAGCCATTGCTTACCCAAGTACGACCGTAAGAAAAGAACTACTGTGAAACGACTTTCGGCTCCTTTTTTTGGTGTTTACATCCAGCCTTGTAACTCTTGAATACTCTTGCTGTCTCCGCTTTTTTTCTTTTAAATCGGTCAAGTGACCCAATCTTGTTAGCGGCGAGGATGACATGTACACGACAATGTCGTTCAGTACAGCACAACCGTCGTCCGTGTACCCGTAGTAACACTGCATTGCAGGCTCGTAAACTCGAACGGCCTTGGCTAAAGGATCTTGAAAACCAAGTTATGGAATTTCTATATGACAATGTGGTGGTAAGGTTTTTATAACCAAGTTTAATCGAGTCGTAAGCTACTTCTTGAGCAAGCGAAATAGCCCTTTTTCAGACTTTCAAAATACATGGGTATCTGAAATCCCCAGGTGTATTACACTGAAGATCTCTAGGTCTGAGTTTTTACTTCCTCACTTCCCAAATAAGTTCCTAATTAATCACGGCTCACGATCCCGGAGTCCTTCACGTAAGGCTAGTAAAACCGTAAAAGGAACATCAAAAGTTTCTCTAAGGTGTGGACCATGTCTTATCCAACTTTGAACACGAAATCAAGGGTCAAGTGGTGCTTCCCAAGAACGCTTCCAAGACTTCATATGGGTTCTAACAATATCTTCAATTGGTTCTATTCGTGGACCGTGTTTAGATTCCGTAGAGTCAGTTAAAGTGATCTTACTTGAAATACTCAAAGAAACTTGAACGTTCTTAGGGCTCGACTGCAACTTAAAAGCTACGCGAGGGTGGGGTTTTGTCCACTGCTTCCATTCATGTCAATTGGTAGCGCGTAAAGAGAATGCCGGATTATATATTCCCCACATAAAATTATATATTATAGATTGTAATGCGAATACTAATTTTGAACTAAATTATATAGAGCATTTTAATCAATCACGTTTTTCTCTTTCATTTTGCGATTATCATGAAGCTACACGTATTTAACTTAACGCAATTCGAGTTGCAGTCACTCTTTGTTCCTTCCTAATTAAAGCCTAACAACAAAGCGAGCAAAAAATGTGTCAGTTAATTTCTGGGTACGCTCTGAATCACCACCCAGGTGACAGCGAATTGCAGGAAAAATACATCTAGCGACAATCTCGGAAGCGCAATCTTCCTTCTAGTGCACAGTGTGTACACGGATGAATTTTATTCCAAAGCAGGGCAATGAAAATTGTCGCAAAATCCTTGACACCACTTCTCCATGTTATGCGCCCCTAAAGAAACATAAGGCCAAGAGTTACGGTAGCTTTAATCAAGGTTTTCTCCGGGTCTTCATAAGCCTATAACTCTCCTGCTGGGTTAAAAACCCGGGGAGATCTATTCACGAAACATTCTATGTTGTACTCTTCCTTTTCGTTTTTATCTTTTCGAAAATAAAACAAAGCGTGTACCCATCGTGCCAAGCACTTTCCACAGGAGCTGAAGACCCCAAACTAACTAACTCGGCTGGGTATCCAGTTTGCTTGTTAAGCCAACTGAAAAAGTTAACAAAACTTTGTTTTCTTTATTTTTTTTTTTTTTTTGGTAGTTCAATATCCTTCTTTTTTGTCTCTCAAATATCCGTTTCGTGATCCTTCCAATAATACTACGGCGAAAAGGACGTAGTCCGTTGGGGGAATACTGTGATCCTTTGCGGAAAAGCGTCCAAGAAGTTCAAATGAGGAGAAGCCTGACGAGAATTTTGAATCAGCTTTTAATATTCTCGAACAGAATTGGTATTTGCAGCCAAAGGGTCCAACCTGATTCCTGCGAGTGCAAGACATAATTCACAACGTGGAAGATCTTCATTGTTAATTACTAGCCAGGAGTATCCTATATTGTATTTCACCACCTATCCGGGTTCGGTCTGATCCTTTTCTTGATTGACCTTTCTGGCAGCCACGCCTGACAAAGGTAAGGTCTTTTGTCTGCGCTCTTTCTACTTAATTTCGTGAGGAGGCTAAAACATATGCATACCGAAAAGAGCTCTCTTCGTTTCGTTCGTATCATTTCTGCACGCAAAGGACGACGGGAGAAGTTTGAACACTGCATAACTTGCATCATCATACTTTCGGCACCGCATCACGCTCAATGAATACGATCAACACGCTTCCTTTCTTGTCACCTTTCGCTTTTCTCACGTCTCGTCAGTACCTGGAATTCAATTCCTGTAAACGTCCCCCCCACCACCACCACCAAAGCCCTTGCGAAACCAGGTTAGTTATTATTTTTGGGGGGGCACCTTTTATTGCCGTTGACTCTTTTTTCTCTCACTATGCTGTGCTCTACGTGTGTGTGTTACTGTCATGGAACATTTGAAGGGGAAAAAAATAAAGGAAGCTCAGCTGGGCACGCTAAGCTCCTTGACCACCGGTCACCTAAGTGAGAATAATTTCCCTTCACTCAAGAAATGCAAACTTGAAATCAATAATGACACTCTTACCTAAGAATGACGAAAACATGAGCTATACAATACATTGCAATGGAATACACACACGTTTGACTCGGATACTTCACAAAGTTTCGGACTTAAAATGCTGTGCAGACTACAACTGTCACTTATTGCTTGTCCGTTCAAAACAAAATCACCGTCCACGCAATTTTGAACGGTTCGCGGTTCTTTCAGCCGGAACGACGGCGGCCTTCCCAAATTATACGACGCAGAGACGAATGCTTGAAATAAAACATTGACGATGCGGTTTTCAAAAACGACTCTCAAAACCCCAGATAACATAAAACACAAAACAAAGATTTCACTACTTCTGGTTCATCTTCGAATGTCATATAGAACAAGACCTCGAAGAAAACTCAAAGGATCGATAGCACCCACTTCCATGGTATAAGGACTAACGACCCCTCATGTTTTTCAGCAGAAAACAAGAGAAAAAGACATAGAAAGAGGAAAACCTCGAAACTAGCCTCAAAGTGTTGTATTTGGCTGAATCTCTATATCTCTCGTTTGCTTTCCCCCCAGCTTGCATGTTACTGCGCTTAGTTCCTGGCTCCGATTCTATCGCCAGGAATTAAGTTTCCAGCTCGCAGAAGCACAGATTTCCGCTCTTTGCTCTCCTTCCTAGTCGCGTTTTTCCGTGATATCCATAGGTTTACACACCTTTACGGTTACGGGGAGATAAAAATATATGTACGCTCGGACGTTAGGCGCAACCTAGCACGTGGCTGCGGGGGATTTCTCTTTAATTCTACGAAGCGCTTGTTTTCTCGTCAGATGTAAGCCGTACGATGGAAAATAAGAGAAAAAAACGGAAAGCGGTAACAAGGAAACGGCGTTGCTGAGACGAAAAGGTACAAAATGGTACGTAGCGAAGAAATTGAATTGAAAACTTTACTTAGGAGTTGCTGGGCTGTCGCTCTAGCCCCAGGCAACGATGCTGAATATTGTAACCACGCCAGACTTTTGAAGTGTTCAGTTCCAAGGTGGGGATCCCAAAATATCTTTTTAGCAATGTCACTACTTTCCAAAATAAACCTCAGCTAAGAACAATTATTTCCGTTCGCTACATTCACATTCGTTCCGCCGGTTCTCTACGTTTTAAACAACTACACAAACTTTAATACAATTAGACTTTAACGCAATGTGGTGCAAGCTTGAAGCCAACGAACAAGTAAAGAGTACCGGCAATATAGCTTAATGCACTGGCAACAAATTCCTGGAAACTGGCCTCCTTTTCGAGTATACCGAACCCTTTTGGCCTTCGAACACGGTTTTTGGCGCGCAGCCGTAGCTCGCGCGCAGCTCTGTAGCGTCGTCGCAATCGCTCCTGAGGCGATGTTGCTACAGTAGCAATATATTCATACAGAGAAGCAATAGAACGCTGAAAGGAAATAAACTTGGCATGTTCCTCACAAAAGACACGCAGCACAAACCTTAATTGAAATTCAGGACCGAAAAAGTGAACTACTCATCCGTCTCCGCCATTCAAACTCTGCTACATTGCGTGCGGAAATTATCTTGTAATATCTATTACCTTTTAAGTGGGTGTTTTATTACTCTGAAGAAATGTATGTACGTTCGTTGGGAAGAAACTTTTCTTGCTAACACCCAGTTCCACCACTTTGCTTCCAAGCCTTAATTTTCAGTGACATCATGTAAAAATTCTTGCACGAAAAAGACGCTTCTGAAATTGATACTTATTTATTTTTTTGACATTCTTCATCATTTCGCTTTGTACAGGATTTTATTCGACATTCACTGGCAGTGTTAAGCTTGCTGGTTTACAACACGATACAAAGGATTTCCAGGTGGCTCCGGCTACTTTCAAAGCCCATAGACTTGTTACGATCAAAATAAAGTAGCCTGGGATTAAAGTGGCCCAATACAGGTGGTTTTCGTTCAATAGCGTCTTTGAAAGAGAGAAAAAAGGGACGAAATCGATTAGAGTAAACAAAATGGGGTGTGAGAGATTTTTACGACTTACCAGACACGAGACAACCATATGCGAACCCAGGACCCAGCAAAGGATCAGTATTCTTTTACGGTCAAGTGCGTAAAAAAATAGAACGCCCCATACGGTATGTATCAAGATAATACATAGTGTCATCAACGCTGACGTTTGGAAGAACCAATCTGTGTCGCCTTTCAAACCAACAGTCCCTGGTCCCAGGGCGTCGGCCAAAATGTTGACGATCGCGAAACAACCGCTAATAACTCCGTAACCCAAGCCAGAAACTGTTTAGCGGTATATGGAAAAATAGGAAAAGATTGATAATAATACAAGGCAAACAAAATCAAAGTATCGTTAAAAATCAGGCTGTCTAACGAATACTGTCACGGCTATTACCTCTTTGCGCAAAGGCTTTCAACTAAACTGATTGAAAACCCCGGAATGGTAGAAGTATTTAATAAAACATGATAGGATTAGTTATATCTGACAGAAATAGTATGAATGTTTCACGGAAATCTGAAGGCTTTCCAAAGAGGAATAACCGGCTTTCACAGTCATTTAATTTATACAGAAGAATAAATATATCAGCACTTCATCAACAGTCTCACGGAAACAAAATTAAACTATTCCAGAATACTTCTAGAATGTTTCAAGACGCATATACGAAAGTTTAACTATTTTAACAAGTGATGCACTGAAGTTTAACGACGTTACTCGAGTTTCCCGCCCTCTATAAATGTTACTGAATAAAAAAAAAAGAAATGAGGCCAAAAGTCGTCTACCAGCTGCAACTAAAGATATCGTACTAATCCAGACCCTAAATTGGGAAAAAACTTTCGAATCGCATCAAAAAGTTCCACGGTATTGTCGAAAACATTTAAATGCACTTTTGTTGCAGTTTTCTCTACAAGAGTTAAAAAAATAAAGATTATAACACGTATCTTACCGTACGCAAGGATATGTTTGTTGGAAACCAACTCCTTGTTATTGTCCGTCAGTTTTTTAAGCCCAGATTCTGCTTTTCTTAACAAGAGATAGAACAAAAACCGAAACACCTCTTGGAAGAGGACTGAAAAACACACTCCGACGACGATAGGTCCCCCGAGTTTAGAAATGATGAGCCATACTAATGATGATATGAGAAACGATAGCAGCCAAAAAAATGCACTGTGAACAAATAATAATAACGATATTATTCCTTTAGAGGTGGATCAATCAATGCAATGCTTCTTGGTGTTGCAACAAAACCTTTACCTGGCGATCATGATGATGATTCTGATAGGATCTTTCGCTACTGTGAACAAAAATAAACTTAACGGAGGCCCGAAAGCTAGGAATGTACAACCAAAAAATTCTAAGTAAGTCATTTTTGTTTATATTCAGATTGTTAAGTATGAGTCACATTAAAAGTCACTGTTCTTTCCACTTTTGCTTTTGTTTGGGCGCTCCTAAGAAGTGAAGTTATAAGATATCAGTCACCAGATCGTAGCTCAGTATTTTATAAAAGGCGCGAATTTTGAAAATGATGACTATAAGCCGGCTACGATGCGGTGTCTTTTAGCCACGCACGAACAAACTTGTGGTTTGATATTTAACGCATTAGAGATGCCAAAAGACATAACTTTCTCTCATTGACTAGTTGTATTTTGTGGTTGATTCCTCATTTATAGAATAACTTAACAATAGAAACTTTCTGGCAAGCCGCGAACGCGTGCGTTTGGAATGCGGGAATTCGCCGCGGTTCCGTTACAAGCCACCACTCCGCTACTTTAGGTAATACGTCACGTATTCTGGACTGGCTATCATTAATAAACCATAGCGTGAAGCTTGAATTAGAGCTTTCGTAGCCTTCGGGGAACAGTGACGAATAATTTACTGAGCTTTTCGTGCAAAATATGTTGGTAACCTCTATAAAATTATGAATTGATGTGATGCAAACATCAACAAGAGCGCAACCTTGAACTTCGTTTACATAGATTTACCTAAGGCGGGCCCTTGCGTCTCATTACAATAGTTGCCTTGAAAGGAAGCCATAATTCTCGTATAGTGCACAGTGGAGAATCTCCCAGGAATGTATGAGAATAGGCGCTCTCGCTACCCGCAGGTCGATGACATAGGAAAAGAGGGGCCTTCGAACCTGTTCAGGTGTGGATGCTTGAGGGTTTTCATGAACCACCAACAAGGACCCTCGAGAGTTTCAGACACAACTTAACCACCAGCGAAGTGAAGCAGACGTGTACACCTTTTATAAAGATCTTTCAAGTAATGTGGAATTTACGCGTTCTTTCAACTGTGTCGTGCATGTGTGTTACTAAATAATTGTAATTAGTTCAACTAAACAAATCCCAGGATTACTCATCGCTAAAATAATTTTATCTTATCGACATTCTACAGTAAGAGGCTTAAAAAAGTGATGTCATTTCAAGAAAATCTGTAATATGACGATATGAAGTGTCGCATTTTTATTCATTAGTTGTGTGGTGAACAATGCCTCTGGAATGTTGGACTTTACTATCTAATTCTCAAGGCACTCCTGAATTGGGCATACGCGACAATTCGTTGTCCTTCAACTGTAGTGAACAAGCTCGAGGATGTAGCAAAAAAGGGATGGCACGTAGATAGGCAAATTAGACTTTTTTAAAGGGGCCTTTAAAAAGGTCCAAGCTTCCTGCTATATTCCCAATTATTTAAAGTACATTTCCGTCTTCGGGCGGGAAAACGGTTCTCTGTGTACGGCTTTTTATCCGATTTTCACACGCTTTTTTTGTCTCACCGGGACCCGTACAGAAGGAAGCTAATGGAACGACGTATGGAGAGAAGAGATCGAGAGCGACAGAAAGAACGAGGAAGAAGCGCAGAGGGCTCGAGAACTCCGATAGCTTGGCAACAACGGGACATGAATTACCAACAATTTTCAATAGGAGAAATAGGTAAGTTTTTCCCTAAAGAAAGTCAACACTAACCAACAAAGCTATCTTTATTCCAATCGAGTACAAAAGACTCCTGACTCCGTATCCTTTCAACAGACCATACGACCGCCAGTGCTTTATCATCCGATCGCATGTCCCATCCAAGTCTTGCGTCCCGGTCAGGTTACTCCCAGAGCAAGTATCGTCGTTCTTCCTCGAATAACTCGCGAGGAAAGCCAGCCACTTTATCCGATGAAGACGCGGAAGCAGTAACGAGTACCGAGACCGAAACTGAGACCGAAAGTGACTCCCAGTTCGACAGGTAAACGGATACACTGTGTCCAATTAAGCTATTTGCTTCCCTTTCTCGATGTACTAACAATGTCTATATCCCCACTGCAGACCCCACCCTTCAGCATCGCGTCCAGGCACCAGCGGTACCATGCGATCTTTCCAATCTATGACAGTAATGGCTCCATTACAATTATCTGGCGCTTTTACGCCGGTGCCTGGGGGCTTGGTTCCCGTAGGCTATGGAATGCTTGGCATGGGCATGGGAATGCCCTCGATTGGCGCGCCACCCTCGCATACTTGGGATGGTGAGCCCTGTCCCGTTCACGGCTCCTCACTCACCAACATTCCAGCTATGTTACCGCCCTCATACCCGCCCATGCCGGTCTACAACGCTCCTCCAATGCTCCGCGCGCCGTCAGTCCATGACCTAGCGCTAGCACAATCATTGTACGGTCCTTTGCCCCGCCTTCCACCCACACCTAAAAGTCTACCCAGGGGCCCGCCTTCTCTCCCACCCTTACCACCACCGAACCTCCTCCCACCTTTGCAACGCCCGAGGCCATTGGTTGTTTCCGAAAAAGGAGAAACGGAGCACTTGCCCATAAGGAGTAATGGTGAAGCAGCACCTTTGCCTTCCAAACTGCCATTAAGCTCGGAGAGCAATGGAAAAGCACCAAGTGGGACTTTGAACCGATCAACGGTTTCTCATGTCAAAGAAAGCAAATGTCTAGATTATAACAGCTGCTGTAAAGGCAATGTCGTTGTCCTGTGGTGTATTTTAAGCGTTATCGCCTTTGGTATCGTCCTCGGCGTAGTACTTCACTTCGCCTTTGGTTAAAAGAATCCCTTGTATACTTTCTCGTAGCGTCCCATGAAACCAAAAAATATGAATCTTTTGTTCGAGTTAAATTGTCTTTTATATTGTATTATCATTGTTTATACCTCTCTTGTGCAATAAAAGCAAACGTTTTATCAAGAAGTTCTACCTTTTTACTCAACTGACTCCACTATAAACTGTCATAAAAAGTTTTGAATGGGCTTTATTTGCACTTGCTGTATTGGTGAAATACCCTTTCCCTTTCCAACATACAAAAGTTTGCTTGCACTCAGAAAGCAGATTTTGAATAAGTTTAAAGCAAACATTGAAAGGCAAAAAGCAGCTTAGCAAACTTGTTGATTTCCCCCCTTTTCTTAAATAGTTTCCAACATTTATTCTTCTTTAGCAACCGCTTTTTTGCCTGCTTTCTGTTCCTTTTTCTGTTGGATTTCATCGATAGGAGCGGGCCGAATGAATGGAATCTCATCTTGATAGTCTATAAGTAAAATAACACGTGTTAGAAGACCATGTCTTCAAAATAAAATAAAAGAGGGGTTCTTACTAGGAGGCATGAAGAGTTTCAGGGCTTCGGGAACCTTAATGCCCGTTTCTGTTTGGTTAAGTTCCATTAGCACGCACATTACACGCGTGGTAGCACACATGGTGGCGTTCAACATGTGAACGAATTCCGTTTGCGTATTCATTTTTTTAGTTTGCCCATAACGAATGAGCAAACGACGTGATTGATAATCTAGACAGTTGCTGCAAGATACCAACTCCCTAAAAGCACCTATAATGATACAAATAAATCAAATACGTTAGGACTATACAATACATACTGCAACGAGAAAAAAAAAAATAATAAATGTGTATAAATAAGAAAATATTAAGGTTTGTTGTTCGTAGCAAGTCAAATTCTGCGTACCAGAACCAGGGAACCATGCTTCTACATCAAGTTTCTTAGCAGCTGCGTTGTTGAGAGCTCCCGAAACGATACAAACAACACGATACGGGATGCCAAGTACTTTGCAGAAAGACTCCGCGTTATCGATCATTTCATCCATCATTTTCCAAGATTCACCGTCCCGTGGTGAAGTGATGCAGAACTGTTCTACCTAAAGACCCATATTTTAAGCACGAAAATTCAGGAAAATGTGCAAGCCGTTTCGCGTACTTTTTCGAATTGGTGCACGCGGAAGATACCACGCGTATCTCGGCCGTGAGAACCGACTTCTTGGCGGAAGCAAGTGGAAATGCCCGCGTAACGTATCGGTAAAGAGGATTCGGCCAACCATTCGTCTCGGTGGAAGGCGGCAATGGGCTGTTCCGACGTGGCGATTAAGTACTTCTCCTCAACCTCCTTCTCTTCGGCTTTCTCGCTGCCTTTGCCAATTACTTTGTACAATTCTTCGTCAAACTGAGATAACTGCGCCACTTCTTGCATGACCTCCTTCCTCATGAAAAACGGCGTGTAAATGGCAGTATAGTTCTTCTCATTCAACATGCGTAACGCCAACTGAATCAGGGCATGTTCCAAAAACACTGCAGGTCCCTTTTTCCCACAGAAAAATTTAAATTAATCCAAATTTGTGGAACAAAGTTGTTGTTTTTATGCTTTACAAGCATGTAATAGCCTCGCGCTCCAGCAGTCACGGCACCTCTATCACCGTCCATGCCACCGATCATGTGAATCAAATCCACGTGAGAGTACTTCTTACGTTGAGTAACATCACCAAAAGTGCGCTCAACCCGGTTCTCATCCTAGAAAGAGAGAAACCTGGTTATAACTACTCATTAAAACGAAGAAACGCGACCGACTCATTAAATTCAATTAAGAAAACGATACAATTTAAGCAGTTAACAAAACAAAGAAAAATAAAGGAATAAAATTCGCAAGACATAACTTCATTATCGGCGTACAGTAAACTTTTTCACTATTAAGTTTTAGTCAGATACAGAGTCACTTACTTCGTCATTGGACACCGGTACAGATTCATGTAAATGGTTGCCCATTTCTTTCAAGATCTCGTTACGCTCTTTCTCAGTTTCTGCTAAGCGTTTGTTGGTATTTTCGATAGCTTCATCAATAACAGTTCGCAGTTGCTTAATCTGGGTGACAGTTAAGGGTTTCAGATCATCTCCAGTAATGGAATCCAACTTAGCCACCAGCTCATCAGGAATGGTGCTATCGGTGCCAACGGGTTCTTTTTTCTGCAATTAAAATTTTCATAGGAATTATCTTTCTATTATCTTTTCTGTCAGTAATTTGTTGTATTTAGGCGATTCGAATTTTTTATAGTTGAACATTCAAAAGATCCACAACTTAAATTTAAATCTTCTTCGTGCTTATTTTATGGTACAAATTTTTTCGCTATTTTTTCACACTTTCAAATAATGGGATCATACGCTATTTAGGTCTTAAAGGTACAAAGAAACTCTATGCGTGATTTTAAAAACCTATGAAGTTCTGTTTTACACGTTTTAGTTATAGATAAATCGAAGCCGGTATTGGGCTTCAAGAAACATTCTTTTTTTTCTACCACACCTACCAGTAACATCATTTTTACGAATAGCCTCTTGCCTAGTACCTTACTTGGAAAGCAAGAACGAAAAGTTAAGCTTGAACAGCCTAGAACTATTTTAGAAGTCTTGGATTAAAGGTGCTCATTTACCTTCATTTTCTCGCCAATTTCCTTGCTACAGATGTTCTTAAGTTTGTTGCAATTATCCAACTTGAACCGCACTAGAAACAAACTATTGGCTTAATTTTTGAAGATTTTAACAGTTGTATTTGAGTTAAAAAAAGAAACCAAACTTACATTGCCTCCACTGAAGATCTTTTTCGATGACAGCATCTACCAAAGTCACATCTTTAAAGCGTTTAGCTTGGTTTTCCCTGATGGCGGCAGGATTTCCACCTTTATCTTCACGGAACAAATCCAAGTCCAGAACCATTTTCGCCTACGTTTTAGATTTATGCTACGCAAAAATAAGTTAGACAGAACACCGTAAGTTTAAGACACACACGCCTGATGGCTGATGAAACCCAAACTGCATTGCACCTACTGCCAGCGTTGTCAAATTTCCTTTCGAATTTATTCAAATACCTGGCTCCCAACATGTGAATTTAGCATCTGAAGATAGTGATAATAAACTTCGATTAATATTAAGTTGCTCTACCCAAACACTATAATAAAAATAAAACGGACTATGGGAACTTTTTGCACGCCCGACAGACCGGAGGAGCCGCGGTTTGTCCGGCATTGGTTCATTCGAGACACGAACGCTTTCCCCATTTGCGCTGCTATATAACATTTTGCATTTAGAACTATTACTTGGCGAGGCTAGTATTCTTTAATTAATCCGAATTAATGCTTCAGATTCCTCCGCTCGGGTGGGATTTTCCTGTGGATTTTTTTAAGTCAAATAAAAACTTTTAAAAGCTTTTCGTTACCATGATTAATTAAATAAACCCGGAAATGCAAACTCAAACGAAATCTATTTTAGTATAGGACCAGACTTTTTGGTTTCCGGGAACAATTGTTACACATGATTCAAAATGTGGTTGTTCATGTACTTCCAAACAAATAGGCCGTGAGAAGACTGCGGTTGCATCGCACTTGGATAAAAAGCTTGTCCACAAAATTTAAACAAATGTGAGAAGAAAAATACAATCAAATTAGCATTTATCGAAAAATTCTATCCCAATACACATCAATGAGGCAGATCTCCTGTCAGCAAGCTTTAAGACAACTATATACACCGAAAAAGATTAAAAATATGCTGAAGAACAAACCTGTTAAGGCCCCGGTATACACAAATCTCTTATGGAGAAGAACAAGGAAATTTTCAGACGTCATGCTGAAAAAATGGTTAAGAAATGAAAGAAACTTTTGTGGCATGTTGGTGTTATATCTAGATGACTAGTGCACTAGTTCGAGTTCCTCAAAAAAAAAAAAAAAAAAAAAAAAAAAAGGTTTTACTAAATTTGTAAATAGCGGTTGAATTGTGCTACTTTTTTATTACACGGAAAAATGAAAATCAGGTAAACTGGTGCACTCGGTCTGATATTTTGAAATTTTAAGGTATAAAGAGGAACGAAAACGGTCAAGTACTTTTTGTAATATCGTGTATGAAAAATTTAAGTTTTTGTATGAAAATATTGGGATGTGCTTCTTATCAGAGATTTTCTATTTGACTTCGATCAACCTCAGCTGTTATTTACAATAAGAGACCTACCCTCCCAAAGAAAACCGTGTCTCTATCTTTTATTTTTAGAAATACTGAAAGTTCTGTATACCTGGACCTTAAGCAATGACTTTTAGTACAATGCATTCGAGAGGGTATTTCGTAGAGCCGTCTTACACTAGTGTCATGTCCGTAGACAGATAATTACTGTCAAAGTAATACAATCTTTCCTGTACTTAAACAAAATAAACGACGCATTTTATCTTAGCTTTAATTTAAAGTAGTTTTTACACAATCTCGCATGTCAAGTTAATTCAACATGAGGTACTTAGTATCTCATTATTTAAAAGTCTCAAGACGAAACACGTCAACTGTCCGACGTAGTTCGTCAGCCAATTTTCGAAAGCCAAAACGACCAAGTTTCTTTTCTAGCGTTCGCAATCAGATCGTCCTATTAGCTTAATCAAAGATATCAAAAGACTGTGGTTGTTGTCAAACTGTATTTTTCTCGTCGTAAGCCGAGCGTTGTACCGGTAAATAGGAAATACAAATCGAGCACTATGTTTACTTTTGTTAACTAAAGCCGAAAGAACGAAAATAGCACGCAAAGAAGCCTTTAAAAATAATAAAAAAATCCTTAGCTAAGCTTTCTTCTTTGTACGCAAACATAAACCGATAAAACTCTTCCTTTCTGCTTCATCACTACGCATCGTCACGTGCTTTTTTCGCCACAACTGTCTTCGTCTGCTCGCCCGGTCGTTTAACAGCCACTTTGGGTGTTGCAGGAGCGGTATGTGCGTCTATCAATTACAATTACGATTAGTTAATAATATTAACAAGGTATGGTTGATTATTTCTGGAAACTGATAGGATAGGATATCGAAACATAATATTACCTTGAAGCCACCTAACTTGCGTAGCGGGTCCATAACCTTTCTCATTTTTAGCGGCAATTCGGAAAATAATCGCTGGTTTATTAGTGACATCAACATGCGCTGCTGTTAACGAGGAATTCGAAACAGTGCACTGTGAAGTGGCTCCACAGTAAACTCGGACAAAGGCCAACTGAGGCGCGGCACTCGCGCTGGTTTGTTGGCTGGACGTCGCGCTTTTCACCGCCAAATACACTGAATATTCCACAATCTGTCCGGAAGTGCTCTGCGGTGGCTCCCATGATAGGTGCGCTCCTTCAGGTGACTTTGAAATCTTAATAGCTGATGGTGCTCCAGGGAATCCTGGCAAACACGTCTTGAAAGCCGATACCTACCGAAATTTAATCAAAAGTAATAAATATTCTTACGTAAACAGAAGGCTTACTAGCTAAATAGTCTACATCTTTTACATTTTGTTTATAAAGTGCGGTGTGTAGAATTTCCACTAAATTTCTGCTTTCTCTTTACTGTTGTTTTCATCCGATATTTTAATTCGCACCAGAAACAATTACTGATCCCGCTTAACGCGGTTACCAAAACATGCACACAAGAAAAGAAAATAATATAACAAAACTGCTGTATACCTCACTCCAAGGTCCTCGTCCACATGCGTTTATGGCTGCTACGCGGAATTTATAAGCGGTTCCGGGAACTAAATCCACTTTAGTAAAGTGTTCTTCCACGAAAGCCATAATCGTTTCGGGATCAATATCATTTCTATTTTCCAAGCCGATGACACCTTCTTTGGGAACAAAAAAGCCGGAAACACTCGCATTAGTGGATTTGACCACTGCCACATCAAACCAGCCGCTCTTCTTCGCTTCTTTGTCCTCATCCGTTTTCAAATCTTCCACCTTCACTACAGGAGCAGGCGTGGTAGGTGTCGCCGCAGGCGTGGGCGGGGTTGGGTTTTCCGCTTTAGTCGTAGGCGTTGTCACCGCTGCAGTTTGGGCAGAATTAACTGCTGCGGAAGCTAACGTTGACAAAGGATCAGTAGCATCCGTTTCCATTAAGGAATCGTCCTTAACGGGTGTGGTCACTGGTACTGAGCCGCCGTCTTCCTTCTCCTTCGCATCTTCTTGCTTGGTTTCCGTTTTTTCTACCCCTTTTTCCTCTTCTGCATTCTGTTTAGCGGCGTTTGATAACTTGGCGCTCAGTTTGTCAGCCATATCAGTAATATTCGGTACTTGGTCGCTGGTTAGTGCTTCTATCAAGTCACTAGGTAACACTTCTGCAGCGGCATCGTTATTATCATTATTGCTTTCCAGAACTTCAGTCACAGGTTCCTCCGGTTTGGTTGCGTTTTCTTCATTTCCACTTGCCGGAACTATTTCGTCACTTTCTTTGCTTTCCTCCGGTTTGCTTGGTTCCAATTCCATCTTTTCTTCCTCTTTTACTGTAGTTTCTTCTTTTGTTTCAGATTCAGTCTGTGCTTCTGTAGCGACAGGTTCTTCTGTTGCTGTTGCGGGTTGTGGGGGTGGAGTTTTCGGTTTAGGTGTCACAGCAGGAATTTGTACGTCTGTAGGGCCAAAGGCGCCTATGACAGGTTCTACATCTTCCGGTTCTGGTTCAATAACGTTAACAGCTGGCTGCTGTTGCGTGGGCGTAGCTTCTTCAGGGGAAGGGTCCAATAACCCAGCTTCTGCAGCTAAGGCGGCTAAAGCGGCGTCTGACGTCACCGGCCCATCACTTAAACCTGTGGGCACCAAAATAAAAGGTAAGCTTCATATTGAAATTAAACACGGTAAGCCTCGAAAGTCGAAGATCCAATCTTCCCGTAACCGAAGTAAAACAGGAAAATTATAATTAAGTAGAACAGCTTTCAGTAAAATGTTACGCAGAATTTGAAGCAAAAATCTGCTTCGTTATTTAAAACTTCTAATTACTCATGGTAGCGGAAGGAAGAGACTGCGCTGGGGCAACAGATTCTGCTACTTCAGTGGAAGGTACAACGAGGATCTTGGCTGGCGCTGCGGCAGATGTACCAGCAGTCATGGCTTGTCTGACCACACCCCCTCCGGACACCAATGTCATAGTTTTAGGCCCACTTCCGGCCGATACTTGGACTGTCACAGGCTTGCCACCGATCATCAGTGTCTTAAAAAACGAAAATAAATCTCTTAGTATCGTAAAGCTAAGCTTTTGACCAAACTTACTTGCTGTCCAGGCTGCAAGTTTGCAGGCAAAGTTAAAATCTGCGTTTTTCCCGCACCAGCTTTGCCCGCCGCTACGGCACCGGCGTTGGCTCCTGAGACAACGATCATTTTGGAACCCGGGGAAGACACAGTATGCGTTCCGGCAACGCCAGACTGAGCGGTGGCGAGGGCTTGGACTGTTTTTAAACCCCCCGCGGAAGACACAACAATTACTTGTTGGCCACTGGCCGTTTTCACGATATTTGACCCGCCCGCACCGGCCGGTCTGGAGATAACAATCGTTTGCTTGCCACCAATGGTTTGAGTAGTAACGGTACCTCCAGATTTCATAGCGGAGAGAACTTTCGATACTTCTGGTGACTGCGCACCCGCGGTCGATGTTGTTAACACAGTACCGGCTTTTGCTAGGGGGAAAATAATTTACAATCAAGATTAAAATAATCAGAGGTGTTCGTTAAAAACTGAAATAACAGTAACTATAAAAGATTTCTAAGAATGTAATTCCGACAAACGTACCTGCTGCTGCTTGGCTACCGACTAATTTAACTATTGTTGCTCCTTGGGGCAAACCTTTAGGCAACTGACCACCTTGAACCATTTTAGGCACCTAAGAGAATTAAAGACGAACTTAACAAACGTAACTCAGGGACAAAATAAATTTGACACGCTTTCTTCACTGCATCTTCATGTCGAGACTCTTTAGAAACGTAACAAAAAGCATTTAAACGTACAGTTGCCATAGTGACACCTTGGCTCGTTTTGACCAGCGTGACGATTTGAGGCTGGCCTCCACTTCCGGCACCGCCAGGTTTCTGCAAAATGATTTGTTTGCCAGAGGCTTGTAATGCTTGCAAACTTTGTAGCGTAGTTCCTGTTTTCAAGATCGTAGCGCCAGTACTGGTTGACAAGCGGATGGTTTGACCGCCCGCCGTGGCTGCTGCACTCACAGGGGTGGCGGCTCGCATACCTTGGGGCGCTACTACTCTTACAGTCTGGCCAGCTGGACTGGCTAGCCTTTGAGCGCCACTGGCGGCGACTGCTAACGTCTGGATTCCGGTCATAGCACCGGGCGTACGTGGACCCGCAGCGCGAACAGCTGATACCGGCGTACGAATTCGTACCAAATTGCCAGCTCCTGCCGGTGTCATAGGTCGCATAACTGGAGTCAAGGGCTGCTTCACGGACGAGGGAGCTGGAGCTGCTGCTGGAGTTGCTACGGGGGTCGCAACTAGAGCTGCCGGAGGTGTTGCTACGATGTTGAAGAAAGAAAAAAATAAATAACTAGATACTAATTTCGGGTATGCAAATTTGGTTGCATTACAAAAGATGATAGACAAATATTAAATGAAAGAAAAACCCAATCGACGAAAACCCATTCGATTTAATGCATCCCACATGAAAAAACAATGAAGTGGTGTGAACATAAATCAAAAAGAAAATTTGTTGAGTATATAAGAATCAAACATGTGTTTCCCACGAAATAAGGATAAGAGAAACAAGTTCGCAAAATTACTCGGACACGATATGTGTAAAAACACCTTACGAATAAAAGGGCAGAAACCAAAAGAAGAATTTGACTTCAAAAACATTATTTTCAGTTATACACAAGGCTAAGAGAAGTTTCAGCATGCAAAATTATTAGAATATTGCATGCGTAAGATCACGCATAGTAAAAAAAAAAAAAAAAATAAAAGCAAGCTATTACGTGTTTCGGCGGGCGGTGTAGGTGTCGGGGGAGTCGGAGGCATTTCGTACTTCTGGACTTGAAGTAAATAAGCGTCAGCAGCAGATACTGACGACCAACTCACTTCTAATGAATGGGTCGACGCCCGTACAAGTTGTACGCGCACTGGCGCCGGTGGTTTTTCTGTTTCGAGGTACCAAAGATCTTTACAACACACCTAAGATATGAGTCAATAACAAAGTCGTAATTAAGATGTGTCAACCAAGGGAGAGTTGACACTTCAATGACAACTTTCGCACATACTTGATTGTTCCACGCTTTACGGTATCCGTCACGTCCAGACCAAATGAACAATCGCGAGTTGATTGCCACTGCCGAATGTCCTGCACGTGCTCGCGGCATCGATTCCTCATAAACTTCCATAGTTAAGGGTTCCCATGACATGGTTTCTATTTAATACGAGATATGAATTAATTTTGCTGATTTGAATTAATTTAACTATCGACATGACATGCTTTTGGGTTAACTCACCTAGATTTAAACAAGCCAAAGTGTTGGTACATTTCCATTCTTTCTCGTGAATTTCCAGTTTGATGTCGTCTGTTAACATAGGCACCCAGCCACCAAACACAAACATTTTGTGTCCCACTAAATTAGCTGAATGTAAGGATCGGGGCAATGGTGGTATTCCATGAATGATTGGCTTCATCCATGTCATAGAATCTAAATGTATACAAAGAAACAAACAATATATAACGACGATAAGTAAAAACCGAGAACACCGATGCTGAACCGAATAACTAAAATCATTCAACAGGTCAAAACACTCCAAATATTTCGAAGCTGCAAGCGTAAGTCAACTTACTGAACTACGGTATCTCCTGAAAACACGTTTATGCAAATTAAGCATATCAAGAGAGAAACTATAACGCTTAAACACCAGAAAGAAACTAAACGCGTAAATTTTTTTTTACAGAAAAGCAAGATTCGTATAAAAAAAGAAGAAGAAGAAATAAAAAAGAACGGTTTCGCACCAATTTCGAGCATGTACAAATCCCCTAAACGTGCGCCGCTCATGCCTCCATAGATTATGAGTTTCCAGCCTTTGTTGCCAGTCCCGCCGTAGGCGACCGCTGAATGAGATTCACGAGGGGGCGGAGGCTCCCCGAAAGTTCGCGGCATTTCCCAATACTCCTTCGTCCCCGAAGGATGCAAGTTTAGCGTATATAAATCGTTGAGATACTTGGGGATGTTCGTCTTGGGATCATCACTTTCATTAGCCAAACCCCCGAAGAGATACGCTTTATTGCCAATCAACGTAAAACTGTGGCCTAAGCGGGGACAAGGAGGCGGAGCGTTCTCAGGAGCCCGCACCCGTAAACGTCTCCATTCCCAACGACTTGCCTAAACAAAGGCCAGGGATTAAAATCAACCAAACTTGTTATTTAGCAGTCAAAACTATCAATATCAATTTTTCTGTTACAGTGACTATTATTTACTTCCAGCGGGAATAACAAACTCAAAGAAAATCCTTACTTGGAGTTCGTATAGCTCATTTGAGTACTTGCCGTACTCCACCATGCCACCAAAAACAATCAAGCGAGTACCGTCAGCAATGAAACCGAAGGCGGCGCAACCAGGTGGAATATCACCCTTGGCAGGAGGCGAAAACCATACATTTGTAGCTAAGAGAAAAAAATAATCAATAAGTATCCAAGTTCGAACTGCAATCCGGCATTTTTTTTTTTAAAAAAAGAAAGTCGATGTGGCATGAATTCAATAGTGAAGTTGCAAAAAAATCTACCGATTCGTTGAACTAATACATTGTTTTGCAGCATTCGAGAATTTTTGTGAATTACTGTGATAAATAATATTTTTGACACTGTTACAGTCTACACAACGCATCAAACCTTATAAGAAAACTAATGAAAAATAACAACGTATTTTTCCCACGACCGTTTTTTAAGAGAAAACCCTTTTCAAAGAATTCTCACGAAAAATTTCCGGACCTGCAAAGATGAAAAAGACGTTGAAGGCAACAAAATGGGCGTCCTGCAATGTTTCTCACATTCGGTTTCGATTTCGCTTGCATAAAAGATTCATTGAGATTCAGATGTCAGGATCATGGGGAAATAAAACGCTAGCACGAGAGTATTCTTTACTGAGGCACATTTAGGGAACCCAGTTTTAAGACTTTTTGCAATTGCAGTAAAACCTTGCAACGACCAGCCTCATATAGAACAGTCTTTGTACAGTTTGTAATCTATTGTACAGTACATTATATTGAGAAGTTCGCTATAAGAAGCTTTTTCTGACACATTTTGTATAACCACGGACTTCTTAAAAATAGCCTACTGCTACTTTAAAAAGGGTTCGTTAAAGCGAGATTCTATTGTACTACAGTATTTTTCATGATTTATGTGCGCAGTACGCATTTCCTAGTTGATCATTTGGGAATTGCGAATTGATACTGTTTCACATTGCTTTTTTATTTATTTCGAATCTACTCTAACACTAAGAGAAGCATAATTGTTATTAGATATACCCGCTCAAGTTACACTACTTCGTCATTTCTTTCTGTTTCACCCCTTCTAAGACATTATAACTTAAATTATTCCAGTAACTCATCAGTTTTCATGTTACGAAAACCAAGCTTCCCTTAATTGGATGACGCATAACAAAATAGTAATCAAATTAGCAAGTAAATTTCACACGATTTAGAATAGCTTTGACATTTTCCTTACTCGTGGCATTCTTTCTAATAATGATTGTAAACAAATGCCTGTTTTTAACTAAGTCTTGTCGAGACTTCATCGCTGCTCCACGTTCAGAGCGGCTTGGCCGTTTTTATTCTAAACTCGTAATCGTGTTCTTTGGTTTTGTTCTCTTTACGCTTGTCTCACGGAAAAAGTATATTTTGCTACGGTAGTATGTTAGAATAATTAGTAACGATAAAATAAATAATAATTTTATATAACAGACTATGATTTCGAATGATGTTCAAGGAAGCAACAAGCTGAACATTGATTTTTTTTTTGCCGCGAACAGAAGTCTGGTCACAAAAATTCGACTATGAATATGATTTATTATCACCACTTCTAAACAAGCCCAAGTAGGGTACAGCTGGAGTGTTTCTAAATGCAAACGGGAATACCACTTGTTTAATGATTGTAACAGAGATACTCAATAAAAGTCCGCCAAGGCTTTAGCTCACGCTTACATAAAAAAGCCCACCTAATTTTCTTCTAGTTCTAAGCTTATATTAAGTAATTTTTTTAGTATACTACATTAATTAAAGTAACCATATTCTGAGACATTATCGTGAAACCAAGTAAAAAGGCGGGAAAGTGTTCGAACAACGGAAGTTCTAGAACGGTCGAATCAAAGGGCTTGGGGATGGTTATCAACGAAACGCCCCAAGCGTATAAGGAGAAACGAAAGCTATGGGAGAAGCAGGCAGGCAAGCCAGGTTTTCATGATCTTCGTCATGCTGAAGCGAAAGTCCTTTTCCGCTCCCTAGCCAGGTTTTCGGAACGCTATGGATGGATACGCTGTAAACATTGGATTTTCGGGCGCCAGTCTCAGTTTTTGCATTGTTTTGAACCAACCGTAACTCAGACACGAAAATGATCCAAACCATGGGCTTAAGAATGGTTAAGCTTTTTAATAAAAATTTGAACTTTCTCAAAGAAAGGCAATAAGTTGACAAACAGGCGGGTAAAAGCGAAGCCTTCTGTTTGAGGTGTCGGGGGCCGCCATTTTGAAATACATAGAGCGCTGTGTAAATAGTTGCCTAGAATACGAATTTGACCGCTCAAAGGAGTAAACATGGTACTTAAGGGGGTTAAAATTGTTTTGTTCGACACCTTGCTCAAATTTTTGGGTGGGAGCTCAAGGTTACGATGATAACATGGGACAGATAAAGGAAGGATAAGTTAAACAGATGAGTACGATCTTACCGGAGTTATAGACGTGTAATTCATCAACAATTCCTTCATTGCCACCACCAAACACTACCATCAAATCTTTAATTCCTACAGCACGATGTCCATGTCGAGGACGAGGGGATGCACCACTGGGATTTGGAAGTCTTTTCCATTTCACGACAGAACCCATGGCAACTTTTAAACTGTTGACAAGAGGTTCACAACGAAACTGGGAGTAGGTAGCGGGATCTCCTTGGGCTACAAGTACCTACTAAACATCGCTAGATGGCGTGGAAACCTAGTTTTCTCATATAGTCTGTATATCGTTACGTTTGAGTCCATTTAACCGAATAGACTGCAAAAAAAAAATCTGACTAACAAATTAAGGCCTGTTTCTAGGCTTTAACTTAAACTGATCTTTTACTGATCGAAGAACTATGTCACAATGACATTTTTTAGCGTTAATCTGAGATCTAATAATTCTTCCTATAGAATGGCACTGAATTGAGATGTTAAAAGAATCACATTAATTGTGGAGGTTCAGACATGTTGGTAATATAATCTACAATTTCAAAAATCATCGAAATTTGTATATTTCAATAATCCTACAACACGTTTAAATCGGCCTTACGAAAAAATGGTGCAAATATGGGCTACTAATAGTCTCTGAAGTGGTGTTTTTTATTTAAATTTGGAACACAATTAAAGTAATTTGCTTGTTATATATAAACATAAAAATTCAATGTAACTAACTAAAATAGAATTGCGTCTTCCGGGGAAAAAAATTGTACTTTCGAGGAAAACATTCTGGGCGCCAATAAAATTCGGGCCCGTCCGGGATTTGAACCCGGGACCTCTCGCACCCAAAGCGAGAATCATACCCCTAGACCAACGGGCCTTTGATTACGCACTAAGGCCTTAAACTCAAATCTAACTCAGCAGAAGAAACAAAGGATTGCGGGTTCTGGCGTAAGTCTAGTTTCTTAAAATGTGTTTCTACAAACAAGTTAGCAATGAGTTTTAACTCATGCTACACATGCGTAAAATATCGTGATTCTTAGCACAGGGCAAATTTAATTATTACTTGCATGCAATACCAAAATTATCTAATTACCAATTTTTCTGACCCACCCTACTCGGACAGAGAATCATATTTTACGCAATATAGCAAATTTGGTGTGCAAGAGAGCACACAAGTCTCGAATCTTTACAAGTAAAGTACAATCTTGCTTAAAAAAAATCTTCGGGACAGTCTTTATTTTTTGCTTCAGTAATATCCGCATAAGTATTTCAATTTGGTGACCCGACCCACCTTTAACTAACATGTCTTGATATGGCTATTGTAGCCTTAAATGCCCCGTAAAGGGGGAAAAGTTACCGACCCTTGATCTAAAGAAACTAGTACATGAATATGTTGGAGACAATAATAAAAGACACGTTTCAGCTTAACATAGTGTGTACTGACTATTTTCCTCACACATGGTCAAGATTAGTTTTTGCACAAGTGCATTCTTTTTTTCAATGGAGAGAACGTATCACAAAAAACAGGACCACTCAACAATGGCTTTGTTTTTCAAACTATCATACAAAGAAATCTGCATTTGGTCCAGTTGGATGCGCACCGAAAAAAAGAAAAAAAAATATCCGGAAAACCGAAAAGAGGGGAACAATATGGCATTTTTTCTTTTAAAACTATACAATCATTTCCCTAAAAACGGTTTTTATCATTACTTCATTTAAACGTCATTTACTTTATTTTTGTCTTTTTTTTTAACCCAACTCTTACTAGGGATTCGAAACCTTTTCCTCCCCTTCCTTTCTGGTGAGCAATGAATTACTTCTTTTCTACTTATCGTCTTTTACACTGTTCGAAAAGTCTCATCTTCCCCGTCTTAAAATCACTCCATTTTTGTAGAAAAACGCGAATTAAGACAAAAAATGGAGAATCTTGTCAAGGAAAAAACGAGGACGGTAACACGGGCAATATTATAATTGGCTTCTATTGCTGACCTGATATTCATTCTGGGATTTAAAAGAAAAGACACAAAAATTGCCTGCACTTTTTTGTTTGTTTCTTCGCACACCCAAAACGGCGACATAAACATGGACGTCAAATTCTTCTGGCTAACTTTCCTTTCTCCTCTTCACATAATTTCCAAGAGGTGGACATTCCGCAGTTCGCTTACTAAGCGCCTACCATTCGCCATCGTCGCCAAATTCTTATTCCGTATGACGTTCGTTTCTCGACAATTTTTCCCATAAATTTCTTTTTATGTCATACACCGTTTTAATTTTCTATGGTTTCCTTTTTTCTCCAACTGCGACGGTCAATTCACGATTTTTTACAACAACATACTTTGTCTTCGATTTCGAGCATGCGCAACTGTCGATCGATGCCCGGGATCTTTCGTTAACTGAATTCCAGGACATGTAAAAATGGAGGCAGCTGAAATAGAGCGTCAAATAAATGGGAATGATTAATTAGCCTTTTCTCATTTAATTATGATATGAATAACATACTGTCTGGTAATTTGTGCACACTGGAACCTAAGGACCGGAAATAAGGATGTCGCAAGGCTTCTTGCGCTGAGATCCGCTTTCTGGCTTCATACTATAAAGAAAAATATTTTATTTACTTTAAGAGTCATTAAACAGAGCCCACATTAGTTTTAAAATGTGCCACTTTGCCTTGCAAAGTACACGGGACTGTGAAAATTATGAATGATTGACTATCACGAACGTAATGTTGCTGAATTAAAAACTTGGTTTATATTGTCGTGCGGAAAAGGCGAAAATGCGAAAAAAAGTGTAGAAAAATTTAGCAAGGTTGTACAGTGGCGACAAAAAAGTATCGTACCACGAGAAACTTGTGCAATAAATCCATTCCTTCACCGTCTAACCGAGGAGCTCGGTTGACCAAAGGTTCCGGCAAATAAAGAGGGAATCCGAAGGCAGCAAATTCCGCGTGAGCGCCGATCCCGGGCCAAGTTTCTTCCGTTGGCGTGCCCAGGACTTTGAAAATGAGCTGTAATTCGTCGTCCACAGTCGAGCCAGGAAACAACGGTCTTCCGCAGGCCATTTCAAAGAATATGCAACCCACGCCCCTTAAAAAAGAACGTAAAAAGTACACATGAAAAATCGATGACGACCAATAGCCTTTCCGAACGATAACAACATTTCCAATTTGCGGCCAAGATATCTCTTCTTTTCCCGGTACGAACAACAAATAAAATACAGCCCGATAAACAGATATTTTTTTTCTTCTGTAGACTCCACCTACCACATATCAATCGGAGTGGAATATTCGGTTGAGCCCAGCAAGACATCAGGCGGTCGATACCATAGAGTTACGACTTCGTTGGAGTAAGTTTTGGTAGGCACGGATTTAGCCCGGGCTAAACCGAAATCAGCCAACTGAAAAGAATCCATAAACGTTTTTATTAGTTTTGCTGCCTTTATTTTCAAATCTTTCACGTTGAATATGATATGATCATATTTGTTCGTATGTGAGTCATATTTTAAGAAAGGCGAATGTGTTTTACTTTGAGTTCCCCTTTTTCGTTAATGAGCAGGTTTTGGGGTTTGAGATCTCGGTGCAAAATGCGCCGTCTGTGGCAGTATGCCAGGCCTCGTAGTAACTGGAAGAGGAACAACTGTAAAAAGACAAGAAAATTAATTAAGCCATGTTTTTGGTGTCAAAAAGAGATTTCTCTCAATCGCTCAGCCCGAAAAATCAATACAGGACAAAATAACTTAACGAATGACACAAAATTTGTCGGGGAACTTACTTTGACATTATTCATACTAAGAATGTTTCCACAATCATCCATGTACTGCTTCAGGTCTTTTTCCAAGTACTCGAAAACCAGAGTTAAGGATTTGTCCGTATGCACAATATCATGTAACGTAACTGGAAATCAATAAAAAAATATATTAGATTTTTTTGTAACTTTGCATTTCTGAGACTTCAAGAATTCATCTAACGTGACCGTTAATGCTTTAATTTATTATGAGCTACTTGCTACTTGAAGGTATTTAAAACAAGGAAAAAAAACTCATGATACGATTCGACATGGAAATTCGTGTACTATGACCTGTTTAGGTAACGCGTTTCTTCGCATAAAGAAACAAAAGCTAAAAAACGCGTGTAAACAACATTCTACTTTTCTATACCCCTGACTAAAAGAATCTGGCCTTCTCAAGTTTTAAGTGAATTACTCACTACGTTATGGGGGAAAATATTCGAGAAGGCCGAGTTCTCAAAGTGCTGCAAAAAAGGTATACAAACCTTCAAGGAAATTAAATAATTATAAAAAATCTTTCAAATAGTCAATGAGAAAAAGCCTGGATAGATGCAAATAAAAACTTGTAAAAGTTCTAATTGACGCCAAGAATGGTAGATCGGGTTAACAAACTTCCTTGCTCTTCGTAGCTTTTACTGCCATGTTATTTAGTCGCCGTCTCTCACTTTTTTTACTTTCTTCTCCACAACCAAGTTCTCTGCTAGCACAAATGAATTGCGAAGTCTTGAAAAGTAATTTACCAATGTTGGCGTGCCTCAATTCCTTGAGTAAGGACACTTCCCGTATGGCTGTGCACGGAGCTCCTTCTTCGTGTTCTAACCGAATTTCTTTCAACGCCACCAGATTGTCTGTTAAGCGTGACTTTCCCTTGTAAACGGTCGCATATGTACCCTATGAAACATTAGAAAAGACAACCACTAATATTAATACATCTTTATTCAAGAATGAAAGATATCGATCAAGTAAGTGAAAAAAGAAACAATTCATTAAAATGTAAAGTTACAGGTATTATTTGAGGCTCTAAGAAAGAAAGACAAAGAAAACCGTCAGAAATTCTGTAAAGTTTTTACCTCTCCTAATTTATCTAACTTGGTATACGTTTCCATCCGACCGAACCCAATCTCGGATAACGACTGACGTCGCGTCGTGCGAGTAATGGGGCCGTCTAACAATGGACTGAGGGAACTTTGCTTCGCCAAAAACGATTCCGGTAGGCGTAAGTCGGCAGGCAATGACAAACGTTTACTAATATCTTGCTGTGAATGACAAAACATGACACAATTAGAAACAAATTAAATACAGAAGTAAAAGGCACAGCCCATAAAGAAAATTGTTCTCCATTCATTATTAAACTCTCAAAGAAAAAAAAACACGTTTACTACAAAATTTACAATCCCCAATATGTGTAAAAGACAACCTTTCCATAAGATAGCACAAAAGTTCTTAATGCCGAACTTTAATGAGTTGGGGAGTCATTTTTCCCTAAGGAAAATGTATGTTTCGGAAACTCCCACAAAAGACGATGTTCGGGATGAAAGATTCACATTCAGAGTTTTCCCTCCATACTCCGGTCCGAAATGTACAAGGTGAGTCAATTAAGTCTCAAGCTAAAGCACTGGATCGTTAAGCGAGTGACACATGCAAGATGACCTCCACTGACGGCCCAAAACGCAAGAAAAGAATTAACGAACCCCGAAAAAAAGGAAGGAAACAAATTCAATTGGACTCGATCAAACAGAAAAAGCACCCTGTAAAGAGCCAACGGATACGAAACGTGGCTAGAAATTCTAACACGAATAATAAAAGCTGGAATCTAGGAAATAAAAAAAGCTAATGTTACGAATCCAGCCACATCGAAGGAAAATGTCGAGAAAAAAAAAGCAATTACTTCGCTGAGACGACGATTTTTCTGTCTCATTTTGACTGGCGATGTGACATCAGGATCCGAAGCCAAAGAAACTTCTTCGGATTCTCCATCCGAACCAATACGCGGGTGTTCATGAAGGACGCCTGTCGAAAAGAAGAAAAAGACAATCAGAACCTTCTATCCACACAAACCAAGAAACTTAAACCTAGAAAAAGGAGAAAAAAATCGACCATCAATCTATCACGTTTCTTGTCGCAACAATCCCGCCTTCTTGCTTCTCACACCATGTCCCTGATCTGTCATTCGCCTTTTTTCTGTTTTTGTCTCTCCTCATCCAGTTCTTTCTCTTGTTTTACGTTTTCTTGAACTTTTGTTACCGTCTTACGTTTCGAAACCTTATCGCTGTTTTTGCCGCTTTTCGAACCGCTTTCAAATGTCGAATCTTAACATGTTTCACCTCAAAGTGCAAAAGCGGTTACTAACTTGCTCTGCTTCCTTTGTCGATAACTCTATCAATGCACAGTGCACTTACTTTTCTTCGTATTATCATTTTCAGGGTTCAGAGAGAAGACGTTAAAAACATACGTGATATTATTGGTTCTACCGTACACGTTACCCGAACTGAACGGCCTGGCATCAAAAGTCGAGGCTAAGTTCCCATATTCTCTCCAAATTTTATTTATCCGTCTTTCTTACCGAAGTATAGCAACAAACACCCCCAAGTAACGCAATGAAAGGGCCGAAGGTGTGAAAGCGTTATTCAAAGAGTATCTCGCTTTCTTTTATACTCCCATTAAGGGACCCGGAATTGATGTTATCGAACGATTTCCTTGTTGTTAGTGTACCATACCTGTATCAAACCGGATATAAACCACGCTTTTAGTATCCAGGGAGATACAATGGCCAAATAAGGACAACATCTTCCTTCAACACTTTTTCCCTCCTCCTTCTGTCTCTTTTCGCCCACTTTTTCGATTTGTATCCTTTTACGTTAATTTCTATTTGTTTCCCACAATTTTTGCTTCTTTGGGTATTTCAACAATTAAAATATTACTTAAAATTCTTTAGCTTTTAAATTTAAAAAAAAAATCCAAACTGATAAAGCTCTGACTGAAGGGATTCGAATTTTTCACTTGGCTCACGTTTCGGGCTTTCAATTTTCTGTTACCTTATCCATACCTATTACAAGGCTTGTACAACTTGTCGAACGCCGACAATGAACTAACTTGGTCTATCTCGACTGTCCTATTATACACACAGTGTTTCGCGTAACAGCAGGCTAACACGAGCAAAGGCAAGCCGTAAACTGTGACCCTCAACTTTTTCGTTAATCTTATTATGCGGACACCAGGAGCAAAAATCGACTTCCTCCTTTTTGCGTTGCGCCCCAAAAAGCTTAGCCAAGGTGCTTTTTCTTGCCCAATATGTCACGTTTCCCATCTCGTGACTTTGAAAATTTCCGCTAATTAAAACAAAAAAGCTCACAACTCAGCCAGGAAGCCAAGTTTTCAAAACGTTCTAACCATTTGCCTTCCTTTCCATGAAATCTCTCAAGAAGGGTAAGATTTCACAAAAGAAAAGGGTTGGAAGTTTGAAACCATTAACTAGGTGACAAATGAAATGGCTACAGATGTAAAGGAACATTAAGAGAGAAAAAAAGGTCTAAGGTTGGAGAGCCGAAGGTATCGTTTGTCACTTGCACGTGTTTTTATCTTCCTTTCTTCGCGACTTTCTTTTTGTTTCACAAGGTTACCTTTTGTTCTCCTAAAAGAGTGACTAACGAACCTTTTGGGAAAATCGAAAGGTAAAAGAATAACAATAGAAATACCGGCACTATATATATTGTTGGGCACCCACATCACGTTGAGGTTAATAAGACGGATTGTTGCTTGCTTTTACCATCTATCTCAGACGCACACCTTGAAAGCCAAACGAATCTGTCCTCATTTATCATCACCATTAATTACTGAACTATGCCATACTCCTTCGCACTACGATTTTGATCCGTTCCGTGGTATTCACACAACAAGGAAAAACCACAAAATTTAACTGCAGTAAACTCTCTTGTCCGCTTTTACACCAGTTTTGCTCTACGAACGTAGACCCTGTTGATTTGCTCCCAAAATTTGTGCGGATTGCACATTCTGCACAGAATCTTAAGTTAGTACGAAGGTCAGTCTGCCTTTTTAAAAAGTTAAGGAATATTTTTCTTAATAAAATTAGTGAAATTTATCCCAAAAAAAGAATTCAAAATGTGGAAAAGTATTATTTTTTAAGCTTAGTAAACACTAACATAACACACGTTGAATTTCTAAATACAGCAAGTAATTGTTCCTTTCACTGTACATGTTCAACACAAATAGTTACACTATAAATACGTTTGTATATACAAAGTTCCAGCAATAGGCTCTGGCCTATGCTGGTAACGTAAAAAAAAAGAAAGAAAAAATAACGAAACTTCACGTTATCCGAGCTTTCTTTGGTGCATTCTGTGGGCCAGAAAAGACGGCTTATACTGTACACTGCGTTCCACTTCACGTGAAACTTTATGTGACAGAAGCCATCATATAACGAGATGGTCTCAACAGTATTGTCGTGTGTAGCCCATCTTCTATAATTTCCAGAAATGAAGCAAAGCGCTTCTTCCGGAAGTAGCACTTGGACTAAGAAAAAGCGCGCTGTTTTCTCAGTACTTTGAATGAACCATGGATTATAGATAGGGTCATTTTTTATCGTCTCGGCGAACACTTCCCCTGTCCAAATATTCTTTTGGTACTCAAGAATGCTCAAAGTGAAATTGTCTGTTATACCACACGTTACGGATAGGCCTATGAAACGCGAAAGAAAATGAGACAACGTGGCTGAAAACAAAGGAGAAAGAACCCACAGAAAAGAGGATAAAGAACGGAGAGAGCAAAACACTGACGGGGCCAATAAATTGAGTTCCGTTTAGGATGTGTCATGATTCCTTCTCTGGAATGGAATTTGTGCAATAAATTATTTTGACCCTTGGACTACATGACTACTAGGGACTATTAAACATAAACGTCATCGAGCTCATAACCAAGTGGGACTTGACTCAGGAGAAAAGCCTATCAGAGGATTCTTCGGCATCCAAAATAATATGACTAAAATTTCTTCCTTTTATTTCCTCATTCTTCCTTTCCTGGGCCTCTTTCTTTGTCTTTCGCTTTGTTTGCTTACCCAGCTATTTTCTTTATTTGGCACCTTCGCAGCAGAGCTCATCTCAATAAACTGCCATAACGCCGGGTAAAGTCTTCTTACATCAATAATTCTTTGTATAATCACGATTTACCAAACCTTTTATTTTCCTTTCGATCGTCTGGCCTTTTGCTCCAACTTCCATCTCGAGTTTGCTCGAACTTCGGCTTATAATTTAATTTCTCCACCTAAGAGCTTTGTCCTGCTCTGCTATTCTGCCACCCCTCCGTCTTCTATCCTGTTCCCTGTCTGTGAAGATTGCAAGCTCTCATCACCATAAACATTGGCTTAAGAATGTTACACAAATTTGATTCAAGAAAACGGAGAATTTATGGCTTCATCCGACCTGGCGTCACGATGGACTTTCACATCTTGAAACAACGCAATTATGTGCAAGAACAATGCTATGAATATTTACGACAAACAAGTCAACACCAAACATTGTAATTTAGCTAAATTAAAGGAAATACAGTTATATATATGGGTACCATTTCTCAATACAACACTGAATATACGTAGACAAATTAGAATGCAAGTTAAAAAACTAAAGATAAGGACTTAGGAATGTGTTGACAATTCCCGATATATTGGCTCTGGTGTTGTTCCTTTACCCTTCGCACCCGGTATTTTTCTTTGTTCTCTTTCCTACCCAATTTTTTTCTCAAGCTATGTCCAATACTTGGTTCCAATACCCGAAGGCGGAACACAAAGCCTGTCCAGTCCACAATTATTGGCTACTCCATAAACAAGATCACGTCACTAGCACTCGGGCGGTTCAGGAAGGGAGAGAACAAGAGGACGAAAGAAAAGACAAGAGGGGAGGGGCTTTGCTTTAAATCCAACCCCACCTCTTCTCGCTTTGTCAGTGCCACTGCAGTCATCATGCATATGTATTTCTTCGAGTGTCTCAACATATTTCTTTTAGCTCTTCAAAAGCTTGTGAGACAAGTTTTTGTTCCCGTTCCAGGTTTCGAGAATCATGCCATGTGACGACTGTGTTGACTTTAAAAGCAGTCAAGAGAATATATTACTGCGGTGCTGGGAGTAGCGATGCCACGACTGCGCCGGAACCGAAGAAGCGACCGGTATTGCAAAATGGCGCCACCTCTTGACAGACTAATGCCCTTTGCAAGAAACAAAGGTGCACACGAGGCGCTGCTATTTTTAAAAGGTTCTTACGCTTGAATTGCTGCAGTAATTGCAAGTTCTAGCAATTAACTTTACAGCAAACGAGATTTAGTACTAAAATATTCCTTCAAAGCTTTTAAACCCTGTTATACGTGAGTTATTCAACAGGGAAGGGAGTAAACGAATGTCAGGAAGCTACAGTTAAAAGACCAAGAGATTACGAAAATGACGCCAACAACGATCTACAAACATCTTTGATCTGGATGGGGAAGCATGAAGGGAAAACACTTGACAATGCGAACGCGAATAAAACTGAGAAAAAAAATACATTTATACGTCCGTTTAACGTTATGTATACTTCTCCCTCACAAATTTCATCTCAGCTCAATTTGCTCTATTCGTTCGTTCACCCAAGTTGTGTTAAACTCCATTCCACTAATTTCTTTCCACTTTCCATCCTCTCCAGCCTCCCCATCCCACTTCTTTCGTCATCTCTCCGTCAAAAACTTCTGATGGCTCCCCGGAGTGCCGCACACCAGGCCTGGGCCTTGTTCTTTACCTCGTTATCCAAACTGGAGAACTCTTTGGTAATGCACACGTGTGTGTTTATGTTTTCAAGCAAGTAATACGAGACAAAAAAATCGTTCTACTTTACAGTACCCACGCGGGCCCTGAGGCAGGAACGAGACGAAAATGAACAGTAGGGGAGAAGAAGGGGTGATTATCCTATATGTATGCATATAGACAACTACTTTTCTCGCCTGGTTGCTTTACAGCATACATTATCCTGGACTAACTCACCCCAACTTGGTACGCTTACATGCTAAAAGTCGCTCTCAGACTGGACCATTTGATAAGCACTATGTTGAAACGTGGTCTGTAAAAAGCTGGTACGTGCGGAAGCGAAATATGCTTATGTTCCGTACCCGTATTTTATGGTCACAAGCGGTGCTACACCTTTTGGACTGCTCTTGAAATTCACAGAAATCGAGCGAGGAAGGAGAAAAAATGGTAGTTAAGAATCCACACCCGGGAAGGAAGTAGAGAATGGGAAAAGGAGAAAAGTGGGGGAGAAAACTAAAAAGTCATTGTGAGCAGCCTCCTGCTGTGATTTAAATACAACTTCTTGGTCGGGCACCACAGGAGGTGAAAAAGGTTTACAAAATGGAACAAGACAAGAAGCTCTTGACGTTTCAACCGAGCGTGTTTGATGTTCTGCGCGTATACATATATTGACATTTCCGCCGACTTGAATAAGCAACAAACAGGGAGAAGAAAGATAATAGTAATAAGGGATCTGTTTCATCTTTGTGTCGACCTGTACTCCACGACTCACTTCTAGCGACACAAAGTGGGAGAAAAACATGCTCGAGCTTTTAAGAGGATAACGAAATTGATTGGTATACTTTACCGAGGAACAAAAATGGAATTTAAAACACAATGCTTCACTGTCCTTGTGTCATTCTAATACACTTTACGCTTAACTGAAAATTCGACTACCTGTACATGTCCAACCTTGTCAGTTTTATTGTGAAGGCGTGCGTACAAGAGAAACTTTTAATCGCGATAAGATTCGGGAACTCGTCTTACGGCGAACTTAAGCCAACCAAATTAAGCTTTCAGGGAGGTGGAAGCGAGGGCAGTGAGGGGAGACAATTGCGATGGGCTGCAAAGACCGAGGCTCCTCGAACGAGTCGCGATTAAAAGTTTCTCGTGTACGGGCGCCTTAAATGTGTTTGTATAAATACCCGGCCTACGCTTGTGAAGTCACAACTTGAAAACAAATATTTTTTAAAAAATCAACTACCATGTCTACGGTCGTTCCGCACAATAAAGCTCAAGTGCTTGTGAAGTTGTGAATAAAATTTAAAAGTTATTAGTTTACAGTTATCTTCGGTAATTTTCAAAACAAGAGCCAAGAAATGTATTATTGTCCTGAGCGATGGACAGGGGATGTGGCTGGCGCATGTGGAAAATCTGAAATACTCTTTAAAGTTTATCAAACAATTTCACGTAACACGAACAACAATAAGCTATATTCATCTAGTGCAATCTGTCTCGAGATAAAAACAGATACGAAACACCAAATCGAATTTATTTTACGTTCAATGAAAATAATAGCAAAACTTCTCAACGGATGTTTATAAGAACTCCAGTTTCATTCTATACCTCCTTCCCAAAATTCCCAGGTGTATAAAGCAATAGAATTAATTGACGTTATACATCAAATCACGCTAACAGAAAAAAAGGAAGAAAAAACACAGAATGGAAACAAACGAGAAAAATAATAAAGAAAATCTCTGTTTTTCATTAGTACCTACATATATAATGCTTTCCAGGTCTGTGTCCCATGTTTCTATTTGCAAATATATGCTGGTGCAAGATTACCCCTTCTCTTGTCTCTATTACTTTTTTCTGTAAAAGACAAAGTAAATGGCGTCTCTAATACACTCGCAATTACCCTCGCTAAATTACTACCTTACATCCATTCCCAATTACAGTGCCATAGCGTCAACTGTACTCCTACATGCACTGAGTATCACGTCTTCTCCCCACGTCAATTTTTGCGTTACTTCACATAGGCATTCATCAAGGCCGCACCCAAGATTTTTGTTCGGAGGGGATTTTTGCATTCATTTTTTTGGACATTTGCGGTTCTTCCTATCTTCCCCATTATAAAATAAAAATTTCGGGGGGAGAAGGGGGTCGACCTTCTAACCTCACCTGGGTACGGCCTTGGTATTCATTACTGTCTTCGCAAATCTGGCCAATTACTGCTTCAAACACAAATATTACCACAAAAAAGCTTACAAATCCCTACGTGAATTTGCGTAACAAACCTTTATAGCTTCGAAGTACCTAAAAACCTATATTTACCAAAACCATTCAGACATAACTCCTGCAAACTTAGTTCAAGACTACCGTTAACATTCGTCACACTCCACAAACGTTTCTAGAAACCACACTTTCGCAGCGGACTATACGAGTTGTGAGTTACGCCTAAAGAACGCGAACGTCTACCAAACCTGATTTCCTCATCCTACGGTTTTATTTGCAAATGGCGATTCGCGAGACTAAACTTGTGCAAAACCCCATCAATGAGTCATAGCAACTTTTGCTTCCATTTCCTTTTTATTTGTACGAAAAACGAAAGGAAACCTCTAGAAGTAATTATCAATAATTCCCTTCTAATTCCATGCCTCAGTTCCACCTTCTAACGTAATTTTGGAGACTAGATCTCTAATTCGGTCACCTCTGTGGGCGGGGTTAATTCCAACTCAAGCTCCTACCCCCTTACGGGCCAGGCGGTACCGCGAGAAAAAGCGCCATTGCAGCTCCTTTTCATTCTTCGACTTCCTTGTCTGCAGAGCTGCTATGCCGTCAGCTGGCTTACGTAATAAACGTTATTCCCGCCCGATTCGAAAAAGAGATCACAAAAAGAAATCCATTGCTCTTATATACCTTGTCCTTTTGTGCCTTTTATGCGACCCCTTCCCCGAGAAACCAAGTTGTCACCACCATTCGAAAGCAGCCGCGGATATGACACGAATCTCTAAACCACTTTTTGCGCTTCTTTTTCACTGTCGCTACTTTTTTCTTCCTTCCTTTTTCAACTCTCACCATTAGCCTTGTGCCCCAGTGCTTAGCGACTTCCCGCTATACGATCATTTCGCGTTCCTAAGACGTTCGTATTCGTCTGAAATCATTGAACTCCGTTGGTCTAATTCCTCGAAATGTTTACTTAGCATTATAAACTAACCCAAGCATGATCTTTGTTTACACACGAAAAAAGTGCTACATTAGTATTACTTCCGCAGATGCGAGCAAGTTATGATTGTTTTCACATGCGAGCTTTATTTTCTTTACGGGTGTTGCCATGTACGTGAGCAGTCAGACGAATTCTCGGCACTATACAACTGTAAGAACTCAAGCAAGAACACATTTTTCGTCCAATTTATAGTAACGAGCGATAACAACTTCGCTAATTTGTAGAAGTGCAGTCTGAATGAACCCAATGACAAGTAAAGTTACTTTGGGATTTTCAAAACAGAAATTTCGTCTGTTTGCAAATCAACAATGATTTTTTTTAATTCACAAGAGTTGCATACTATTTTTTTCAGTATAAGGTTAAATTTCCAAAAAGTTCCAACACATTACTTTAGTGTCTGACTTAGTTGTTTGCTCCGGCTTCGAAGCGATATGCGCGAGGGATAAAAGTTCAAGGGATAATAAATGGATATGAAGCAATAAATCTCTAAGGTATTGATCCATATCTGCGTCATACGTCGCTATTGGCGGATTTTAGGCGAAATTTGAAAGCACAGAAGTTTTCAGAACATGAGGAGGGATGGATAATTTACAACTCGGCGCGCTTCAGGGGAAGCATACTTAATGTGAACTAGTAATGAGTTGGATAAGTGTGCGTGAGCTAATTGGCTGTTGTCGAACGGTTTGCTCGAGTAGCATGCGAGAAAACGAGTAGAAAACCATGAATATGACGAACCGTTAGGTGGCCTAGACTGCCACTGTGAATGCTTGTTAATTTCCTTCTCTTCGTTAAGTAACCTTGTGTAGTAGGTGATTCGTGATATGCAAGATTTTCTATCACGGGTGCTAATACTTTCTTTATCGAAAGTTGTTAAACAACGAGAAGCGAATAGGAAGAGCTGGTAAAGGAAGGAGAGGAAGAAAACAAAATGAAGATGCTAGGTCATTTGGGGAAACTAATCAGCACCCCCGGTCATGCGACTCACTCATTTGTTCCACAAAGCACGATGACTTGTGGCCAAATTCATAGCTAAGTCCGATCTGATGACGTTTTGGCATGTAATGATGCAAAGCTGATGTACGAGGAAAAGAGCAGGAGCTCTGTGGGACAAAAGAAAGGGTTCGGGGAACTCTCTCTCTCTCTCCCAACAATGTACCACTAACGATCCACAAATACCAAGATAAAAGTCTTGTTAATATGTTAAAAGGAGGGTGTGGGGATGACGTATGCCCGAGGGAGGTGAGAACTTTGTCCCCAAAAGTTCACTGCCTTGTCCTAAACGAAAGCAAAAGGACCAGCAGAAATGAAGAATGAAGGCGAAAGGGAAAGGGGTTGAAAAGGGGCTGAGAAATGCGGTTGGGCATGACATTTATTATGGCCCTTTTTGACAAGAACCGTATTAGAACTAAACATCTGTAAGTTACACGCGTGATGGCATGCCAGATGAACCCGTGAAACGGAAGGTTGAGGGGTGTATGACCCTTGTTTACCATCCGGGAGGACTTTTTGTGTGAAGAACTCCATGCTGGTCACGTCAACCCGAGACTCGGGTTGTTATTGAAGGCACAGAGTTCAAGTAGCGTTGTGCACTCGACGTAAACTCCCCTTGTAAGACGGCTTTCCATTCTACGAAAGTGATCGTAAAACGAGCCCGGCTCGTCCCGAAATTTCTTCTGAACTTCCAAATTTCAATCTACTCTACAGGTTTGGAAACCCGCAATTACCACTGGCAATGACACTAAGTTTTAACTTTCTTTTGCGTCTATAACATCTTAACGTTGCTTTCGTTCACAGCCGAAATTTGATCCACGAATACTGCGAGCTTGTCATATGGAGTTCTTCAAGGATGTTTCAAGTAAAAAATACATGTGCAACTAGCTTTTCACTACAGTACACTAGTGCACGGCACTAAAGTTTTCTAGGATATTTCTACTACAAAAACGCTTTTCAAATTTTCCGAGCTGACACTAAACTCTCGTGGGAGTGCGTATTGACAATGGCAAGTAAACGTCTCAGAACATCTCAGAATTATGTTACACATTTTACATACGCTTTCGTGTGAAAACGTTATTTCCATAAGATTTTTATTCAGATATTCCCCATTTTTTGCTACCTTCTGGCGATATGTGATGGGTAAACAATTACGGAGTCAAATTATGAAACTCGCTGGTGATTGCAAAGAAACTACTCAATAGACAGATATTTCAATAAATTTATTTTATTTATTTAGTTTTTTTTTTAGGAATAATGTATAATGTAAGATGTTCTATGAAAAGTTAATTTTTTGTGGAATCTATGACATCATTTACAACTACCTCAGTAGCTTCCATAGGGTATCACGGTATGTAACCTTGCTGTTAAAATTACATAAAATTACATGAAAACGTTAAAGATAAGGCGCTTACAGACCGACAACGTGCTGGGGAGCTTGTGGGGGCGGATTTGCAGGCACTCTGCAAAGCACTCTACGTGGAAGTTTTTGGTCATTTACGCGTCTAGCTTTTGGGAAATGCAACTTTTATTTAAATAAGAAACACTGAATGATATTGTAATTTGCTTGCCAGTATTTCGTAACAAATATTTCAATGAATGATAAACGACTTGTCCGGATCCGTTTGTCCTATTGATTACACAGAACATGACACATTTGGCGTAAAATTATCAAAGAAGATTCGTTATCCAATTGCACCTCAGCCAGACTTGGGACAACCGTTTTTCCGGTTAATTTAACTTCTACACACCCTTTCAACGCCTTTTCGCTTTACTGTCTTTCCTCCCTTTCCATTCTTTTTTAGTTTTCGATTACGTCAAACTTTGGCTCTCATCCCAACCGATTTTTTCCCCGAGTTTGCAACCAGGGAGATAAGGCACGTGCATGCGCTAATTGAATAGATTATATCCACATGAGCGTCCTAGGAAGGGTTAATCACCCTCTTTCGATCGGCGAGCTTTTAATAACTAAACTCGCCGACACATCAACATCACCTCTTTATATCTCATTACACGCTCCGATAACTTCAGCTTTCGCTCCATTCTCTGGCCATCTCCCTCCCTCTTCTTGCCTGATATCAATTCATCTTTACTCTAATTCGCTACCCTCTCCCTCGAATGCTTGTTTCTTTCGTATCATTCTTCGTTACTAGCCATTATAACAGCTCACTATGTTCTACTAACTTTTGAGCGCGTGTACGGTGCCCGTACTCGTACCCGTACGCATACTTGGTACCAGTAGTACTGAACTCTCCCCCAACCAATTTTCCCCATTCACTTTAGCTTCCAGTCCAACAAATTGCTTCCCTTTCAACTCACATAAGGATCTGTCAGTTTTCCCTCTCAATTCCACGTCTTTTCGCTCTTGCTCTGGTCCGTTCGCTTTAGATCCCTTTCGTAGACCCCCGTCTTACTTAAATTTCCAAGGAGAGGCAAAAAGAGACAGTAAGAACGAAAGAATCCAATTTCCTTCTCTTACTAAGAAGTCTTTACTGGAATTCTTTCGTGGCCAATCTACCGACAAAATTATGCCTCAACACGTTTCGGCACGTATCGATCTAGCCCAATCAGCCGATACATTCTCGAAAGCGGATAGGACACCATAGTATGCACTGTCACCTTGGTATGTATATTCAACCCATAACTGTTCTGCAGAGCGCGAATTTCCTCCAAGCAACGAGCTGAGAATTAATTAAGAATATTCCTGACGCATTTTTTAAAACTAGAAAATTTCTAGATAAAATAGTTGAAATCATGTACACCACAGTTTATTTTGCGATTTGATTCATTTATGCCTAGATTTATTTTTCTTGCGCTAAACAAAAGTACTAAACGCGTGCGCACACTTTCTGGGTTTAAGCACTGAAAATGAATAGAAAAACTCGTGTCTTCTTTTCTTCTTTACTCATTCCTCACAAACATCTGCCTGAACCACCACCCCACCACCCCGCTAATCTTCTAAAAGACTCACGTTACGCGATATCGCACTATCTGAGTTGTTTACATTTCTACGCAATAACCCGACTTACATTCATCGGGTTTGTGTTAACACCTCTAAGATATTAATTTCTTTACTCCAGTTTAAATTTAATTTACCTAACCACTCTACCTGAAATACTCTCTTGCTATGACATTGAATCAAAACGTGAATAATCGCGACGCCATTAGTTGTCGGTTTGCTTGGCTAAATCCGCTATACGATTCTGCATGCTAATCTGAATATTGCATCTTTCTGTTTATTTTTTCCCCATTGCCGAATACCCGCCCCCTATTCACCCATAAACTAATTCCTCTTTACTTCTCATTACGACTTCTCGAGTTACGTCATACCGACACGGAGGGTCTATTGTCCATATTCACTGTTGGCGGTTACCTTTCTCCTCTTTCCTGCGTAACACAACCCCCTTTCGATCTCGTCTTACGCCGTCTCGAACTACGTCTTCCATCAAAAATGTCCTTCAAGATATAAAATGGGGAGGACTTCGCTCTAAGTGTCAAATACATATAGTCAAATTTCTCTCTTCTGTTGAACATCGGGCGCCATAAAACCAAAAGAGAGTACCAAGACAACAAACGAAAATACTGTCACTACCTAAAGTAATACTGCGTGTCGCAGCATTGGCCGTTAACGCCGCTTTCCGTCGCCCACGTTTCGAGCCCAAAGTAGCAAACCACGCTCCTAGTTTTTGTCCACCATTGGTTAATGCACTCAAAGTACCACTTTTGGGTAATCCCGGGACACGGACATTGGTATCCAAATTGATTTCACGCGCTTGGGGCATGGTTGCTGTCGGGAAATAACTCGGGGATTCCACCAAGAAATATTCAATATTGCTTAAAATTTCACATCATTTGACACCATTCACTATAAGCTGGAAACACATGTTGGCCTTTTGGAAACAATACGCAACTTCATGAAAGGATGGACAAGTATGCAAAAAGCGTGGAACTGAGACGGGAACGGTGGCAACGAAACAGAAGAATACGTCCACTCCCTCCTACGCGCGGATAGCAACTGAGCAGTTCCCTTTGAAAACCCGGATGAGCGCGGGCAGCTATCGCGTAGCGATATGGGCAACACCAGTTATCCGTATATCTGGATGACGTCCATTTAATAGCACGAGCTACTAATATTTCTATCTTGCTAGAAAAAAATTCGGCGACATATATTTTCCCCCGCTAAACTGTTCACGAGCAGTTGACACAATCACAACTTGGTTTGGATTTGCAGCGTAGTGCTCTGTAGTGCGTTTGTGCGCTGTTTATGACATTTCGTTGATAATGGTATGCAAGACGGGAGGGGGCCGATGGAAAATAAGACCTTTGGCTTTTAAGGTTCTTTATCTTTGCTTACGCTCGCTCTGGGATTGAAATTTCCTCATTCCCCACTTATGACAAAAGTTACCTGGGCGTAGACCTGTTTCAAGCGTTGTTCAACTACTTCAAACGTCAACAATTAGCGCGTTGAAAGCAAAAGGCAACAGTTCACTGGTTCTTCCCAAGGTTTCTTCAAGGAATTGAGAACATTAATCAAATGCGACGATTAGGGCTTGATAAACGACTCTCACAAAGATACAGATTCTATAAATATTTGAACAAGAATTTGAAGGATGGAAAAAGTTCAGCACAATGAAAAAGCTCCAAGAGAACAAGGCTAATATTACATCCATAAATTAGGACGATTGCCGTTGTAATTTTATATCAACTGTATAATGAATTAACTGTATAATACTAACTGAAAATTCTATATTGTAGTCTTTACACCGAAAATATATACATTATGGCAATAACCGTTCAGTCCGAATTATTTTGTGAATTAAAAGCATGACTAGGAAAACTGAATTTAGAAACTACCTTTAAAGCGATCTTACAATCGTTTACTCGTGCATAAGTTTTATCTTTTATCTGTTAGTAAATAAAATTAGTTAGTTTGCTAAAAGGAAAGCATTTGTCTTAAAAATAAACAGTAAAGATTCAAATCCTTTAAAGGCTTATCTTTAATAACATGAATTCAAGCTGACGCCGACGAAATAAATAAAAAAATATGAATTCAAAAGATAAGATAGAACTATAAAAAATTAAAAGAAATAGGTAAACATTATTTTCAAGCTAAATCAATTAACTGCAGACATTGTAACTACTATAAAAAATGAGATCCACAAGCTTATTTGAAAAGAATATTTTCTAGGGAACCTTCAAATATTGCAACGACGCATGTTTGAAATCCATTCAATCATCTCCTTTTAACCCTGACGTTCAAGTTGTGTTTACTAAACCGTTTCCGCCTGGGAAACTTTTGCCTTCGCATATTGATTCCCTTATCCTACTTGAAGCGGCTCAACAATCGTTCACAAAGACATCATCAAGTTTCCTCCAATGCGCCCAATTTCGTCCTCAAAATAACGTCACCGACAGACGCCCCTCAAAAATTCCCCCAAACGTTTGAATCCCTGGCAAAATGCTTACCAATCTCCCAAGTTATTTACCTTTCAATAAAAATTCAACAGAAAAAAAGGACACACAAAGCTACTAGGGTCCGAAAACGACGAGTCCGAACGCAATATCTGACGCTAAAAGAAGCTCAACATCTCTTATGAGAAAAATCTCCTTTTTTCAAAAATAACCCAAACGCTTCAAGGTACCCAAATTTTGTTACGTCTAAAACGTTTGCAAGGAAGCGTTCCTGAGTGTTGCTTGGTGCATGATAGATCTCGAGGAGACTGTTTTCAACATGCCTTAGGGTACACTCAGGGCCATTGTCAACAACAACCATCACAGAACATGATCCGGTTGTTCTGAATTTCTTTTTTTCCCTCGCTATTTATCCCTTCTTTTTTAGTATCGTCTCTGTCTCGCGAAAAACTGTACGCTTTTCTATCGGAACTTGTCCTATTAAATAAATAAATTATAAGACAAAATAAAGAAGACTTGAATTTCTTCCTGAGAAAAAAAAAAAACTTAAGCGATGAACTAAGCCAATGAGACGCCAGTGTTTTGAAAATCCCTTCGGCGTAGCCTGGCGTTTTCGGATTATAAAATACTCCGCATCTGGAGAAAGATGTGAACGACAAAAAAAAAAGGAAAAATTAAACAAAACGAAGCAGGGATCGGGAAAATAAATAAAAGCCTTTTCCAGGGTGGCAGCCTGACAACTTTCCCATATGGAATTTTTTCTTCACATTTTCCTTTCCGGCAAAAAAGCCTCACCAAGTCACGGTGCTTTTAAACTAAAAAAGCAGCTGTAGGAAAAAGGCTCAAATTAACAAGTCAAATCAATGCCACTGCCCAATATGTTCAGGCAGGTGCTGCTTCGATTGCATTCTCTTCGAACTTATTGTGTAGTTTGGTGCGATTCTTTTACATCTTTCTTTCCATTTTGCTTCAGATTAAAAACGAAATATTACAAATCTCTGAGATTGTAAAATCTTAAAAATACATGTTCCCAAGAATAGCTGTTTGTTTGAAGATCACCTTAGAGAAGCTACAAAAATGTGATTTTTATTTCTTCAACGAAGCATACGCCGAAAGGAAGGAATACCCCATTTTTCGCTTTTAAGAACACTACCTTCCAAGCATCACCGCAGGCATTTTAGTACCTTAATCTCAACCCTCTTCTTTCGCCCTCAGGGGGAGCTCAAAAGAAATAAAGAGGGTGAACAACTCCCCTTAGGGAGTTTCTGGGCAAGGTGCCAAAAGACGGAAAATGTCTTAGCGAAGATAAAACCTTCCACCTCCCAGCTTACGATCTTCCACCGAAAAACCCCCACGGCCGCTGTAAAGTTTTCCTTTTAGTGCTTTTTTTCTTCCCTCTGAACAGAAGCGGAAAGTAACAAAGATAAGAACATGGCGAATCAAGAACGGAAATCTGGCCCTTATTCCTATTCGCAGTTTTTGCAAATCTTCGCGCAACTTTTCCAAAGGACAAACAACTTTGCCGTGATAATCGATTCAAACTTTAATTATTTTTTTCTTCACCTCATCAAGCTCTTAAAGTTCGCAGTACACGTTTATTTTAAGAAAATAATAAATAAATACAAATAAAAAAGGTGCCCTGAAGCTTTCAAAACAGATTCGTTGGTTAATGTCCTTAATGTTTTCTAACTGGTTTTGAGATTTCATTGCCTTAAATGACTTAGGAAATTAGCCAAGTGGAAAATGAGACGAATTTTGATATTTTCTGGATCGTCTTATTTTCACTCTTTTGTTATGATTTGTTTGCAACACGTTGAACTCATTACTCCATAATATAACCCAAACGGACACTTGAGAAGTGGTTTCTTTCTCAAGTTCTGCTCTCCACCGGACTTGCTCATCTTCCACTTGGTTAGCCAAGAAACAAAAAGCTCAACAGACACTATTGCAGCCGTGAAGCTACACGATACACTTCTCATAACCGTTACGAAACTTTTTCCAGGCTGCCTAACAGATAAGACTACATGATGATTTTGGCTCCAATTCAACTCTTAGAGAAGAGTTGTAAAAAAATATCCTCGTATTGTACGACACGACGCACTACGATACGGCTACGCAGGCGGAGCTAAGTCTATCAGTCTATGAAACCTAGTAATAGCATTTCTCGAACTGTAAACTGCAAAGTCTAATTTTTATGACATCAAGGTTTCTATGACTTTAAGCCCATATTTTTTTTTTAGTTTTTCCAAACTAGTCATATTTCACATGTCTGGTGATGCTAGCTGAATTATTAAACGTTGAAATATTCTTAAAAACTGGACTTTACACACTTATTGAATTACACGTTTAAGAAATTTACGTTTCATAATCCTTTTCAAACGCAAGTTGCACTAACATTTTGGAAATTGCAATTTTTTCACACGTAAGCCATTGGGACAACTTCGAAATTCTTTAAGAATTTATCAACCCAGTTTCTATGACCGAAAATGATACCAACACAAAAGTTTCATCATTACAGCGTTTTAACGGTACCTAACAGTCTTCCATGACGTCACTAGCACAAAGAGTACACATCTCAAGGTGCTTTTTATAGTTTTCCCCCTTCAAGGTGGATCCTTATATAACACTGAAAACGCCCGTGCCAATTCTGTAAAAGAAATCTAACCCAGCATGGCGTCACTTGAAGAAACCTTTCTGTGGTATCACGAAACAAATCTAGCCCAATAAGACAATATGCTGAGACTTACGTAGCGTGAATTTCAATTCTGAAAGTTCTTATGTTCATGCAGATGGCGCCTATTTTGGCGAGTCACTGCATTCACAACATAAGAAAGAAGTCAAACCTTTTATCATAATTTAGTATTTTACGCGAATTTCGCCTCGCAAAAGATTTTTAAGATTTGTGCGTGATAATGTAAAATGAAAATGGAATCCGAGAAACTAAAAATATAAGTTTTTAACTAAAATGTCAATACGTAAATTTAATACTTTAATGCTTTTAAGCATATTGATAGTCCTCACGAAAAACTGAAAGCGAGATTGCATCAGAAAATAAATTTAAGAACATGATCTTCGTGAGTTAAAATTCACTTGAAGAGGGAATATTTAAGAAAAGTAATTTGAAAACAATGGCATGAAACAGAATCAGATATTCAACATTTTTACACTAAAAATTCATGAAATAGCCCTTTAAGTAATCCACGAAAAATGTTGCATAACAAAAAGAAACCATTTTTCAGTCTCGGAAGGAATTTCAACGCGTTGTCGAACAACTTAAGACTAACCCTTTTGTTTATTTTTTTATTATTTAAAAAAAAAAACATGACGTCATCCATAGTATTGGTCAAATACAACGTAAGAAATCAAATTCGTCTCTACAAAGAAAAAAACCTTCCAACATCCAATATTTGCATAGCCAAACTGAAAAGGCCCTACTCGCACCCAAAAATGCTTCTACTCCTAAAAATAGGGAAAAAAAATACAGGCGAAGGAAACGTCTTTCGTATATGAATATGTGTGCACGCCCGCCTTTTCTCCAGCTCCATGTCCGGGTTTTCCAATATCGAATGAGTAGCGAAGAAAAAACAAAACAAAAGGCAGCCTAGACCGGAGAAGTGGCTTTCTGCCATAAATAGTGCAGGCTGACTATTAATAGTTAAGGTGCCTTGACGGCATAAGAAACTGAATGTGTTCTAAATGGTGAATTCGCGTTTCAGAATAACAAACTTTCTCCTATGCTGCAACTTCCTACACCCCTTTTCCACGCTTTTTCCCCAACTTGTCATCCCGACACTCATCCGTTTAGATCCAATAGCTTCCCAACCTTTTTCAAAGATTCATATCATCCAACTTGGTTAGAGCACCCAACACTTTCTCGAAACTCTTCAGAATCTTCCTTTACTGCAGTTTTATTCACCATAACAGAAACTTGAACTCAAAGTTGGCACCAATTTCTCCGGTAAATTCACAGAAACAGCAGCTACCTTAACAAAGAAAATCTTGATGAGGTCAAACACTGCGGCTGACCAGTGACTCAAGATTTCACCTCGAGTCACAGAGTCTGGCCAAGGAACTAAACGAGCACGAAGAAGAAGAAAGCGTGAAAAGTTGGAAGCAAAGGATATATCGAACACAAAACGATCACAAGTGAGTCTGGTGAGCTTGGGAAGAGGTTTCTTGGCTCCTCGCCGCGTCTTTTGATGACCAGAGATACTTGGCAAAAAAAAACACGCCCCGGTTCATTTTTCTAAAATACTGTCACGTGACGAGTTTGTAATGTTACCGAATTGCGGTCGAATTTTGACCGAAAGAAGCGTAAAAATGAGTCGCTCACGACGTAACAAGCAGTAGCCATGTCGACTGACATAATTCGGAAGTTTCTTTAATAAGATATGACAAAATTGGGAGTTCTGCTCTTCTAAGGGGCATGTGTGGAGGAGGGTTATTCACCAACTGTACCGCGATTTCAGTGCTGGTGACTACAGTACTAATTACAACCCTACTAAAGCAGGTTAAGTCATAAGCAGAATCTATTTAATAACCTGCACATTATAAAGACTTTTAACGTAAATTTGCAGAACAAGGGCAACTTCGTGGGTGACTTGTTCACCCGGAGTTGTACAATCACCTGGAGTAAATTGAGAACACGGTACGTGTTTATTTTGTTTTAATTACTGATAATTGTTTCCCCAAGCGTCAAAATCGCTGTGCAGTATTTCTCACAGTTTACGCTAGGTTAAAGTCATATATGCGCATTTTCTCAACAACCACGGTGAAGTTTTTCTTGAAAGCAGTCTTAAATTCTGGCGATTTCGTGTCAAAGACGAATCGCTTAGCATTATTTTTTGGTTGTCAGTCCCTCTCTGCAAAAGGAAGACACCGCACAGCGCATGTCGAAGCTCATTTCGCACGCTCGGTTTTTCTGTCGCTTTTTTTAAAGAGAAAAAGTTCCTCTTGGATTCCAATTTACGTTCGTTACACACTAAAAAGGATCGGATTCCCTTTCACGCAAACTTATACTTTTTCCCAAATCTCTAACAAACCTCTAAAGTTACTTCGAAAATGAAGCAAAGGCACAAAATACGTGTTTCATGATTACTTGTACCATTTTCTCCTTTATTTCTTAATCTTCTTGCATTATCCACATTTCAATGTCGACTGGGATTTACATAAGAAGTTTTACATCCATAAAAGAGGGGGAATAAGCGGGGATCCTCCAAAACCATCTGCTGACAAAGTACTGTCGCACTTCCTCCACCGGAAACCATCTGACATAATCCTTATCAAAGAAATCCACTTCATCAAATTTTAAATTCTGCGTCTTTGGGTACGCATTTTCTTCCTACTCTCCCTTTGGATTTTCTTAATCTCGTCTTATAAGCATGATTTTCTATGAACTTCCCGATTGAATTATTCTATTTTCCTTTTCCTGGCATGACGAGCTCGTATCAGAACTGGCGCGTCTCAAATTTCCAATACAAGTCAAAATCTAGTTTGGAAGACTCGTCTTTTTTTACGCATAATTCTCATCTTCAAACCGAGGACGTAAAATCTCCACAAACTTTAATGCATACGTAAGGAATCTCAGCCAAGACAGGGAGAGAAACTTAAAAAAAGAAAATCGCGGGTAAATAACGTTGGTTTTACGGAGGTGAGTCAACCGGTGCAAGCTATTAAACTTCACAAACGATTGCCTTTACTACACGCATGTACGATGGCCAATGAGGACCCAAAGTGACCATAAAATCCACACTTCCCCCTTTTCATAAAAAAGCATTTTCTTACGTCATTGAGCACAAGCGAGACCTTAACATACGACGGTCTTCAACGCAGCAGGATATTAAAGACTCCCTCGGGGTTTTCTGTATATTAGACGGTTGTTTAAAACGCGAATAAAGAGTTGATCGCTGATCCGATAGTGGTCATTACATGGTTTCATATTGCGCTAACAGGAAAATTAAAAACCATTTATGATCCACGCGCGGATTTATTTTTATTAAAACTGTATACAAAAATTTATGAGAATTTCTGCAGCTGAAGGGCGAAGGTATTGTTACGTCGGTACACAAGAATCGTAGTGGGTCATGTTGTGATGTCTTGTACATAATCAACAGATTTGTTTTCCTGCACTTTGAGAACATGATGTGGAATGATGTGGGCCAGCTGCCCTAGTTTCGATGAATGCGTGCCTTTTGTAGACACTGTTACTTTTTTCTCCATTTTTTTTACTGAGTTCGAGGGGTGGTTAGTACCTCGAAGTCAACAGACGTAGCGTAAAGTTGGCTTGTAGACTGAACTGTACATTTTCGGGCAAGTTGCACATTGGAGTTTGTTTACATTACGAGAAAGTGACGTAACTTCAATGTTTATTTAGGATGAATAAACTACGCCTCCCGTTGCGTTATACACGTATATGACATGAAGGGAAGGAATTTCATTAAACAAGTTCATTGGCGCCTGAGCTTGCAATGCTTTCCACTGGTAATATTTCCTTTTGCACGAAAAATGGAATCTAGTTTATGGCGAACACGTGATTTGCAACGAAAAACAAACGCAGCTCTTTATGGTGAAATTTTACCCAACTAAGGAAGAGACACGTTCTTAATTCTCCTTTGCTTCTTTAAGCGGATCACACAGCGACGAAAACATAAGTAGCAGAAGTCTTTAAACTTCAGTTCATTAAATCTGTTTAGTATCCAGTAAACTGACCAAATACTTACCTGGAAGTTTTTAATTTCGAACCCAACAATTTATTTCAATCAATATAAGTAATAACAATCAATACAATAATTTCGAACCTAACAGTAAACGATATTTATTTCAATCAATATAAGTAATAACAACTAAATGAACTGCCGCAGGAATAAAAATAACAAGTGCAACAAATTAAAATAAATTACCACGACAATATAGCGATTTGTAGCAGATAAAAACTAAACAATTACAGTACGTTGAAAAGTTCCACAAAAATACAAAACATAGCAAGTACTTAAAGCCAATGGCCAAGAAATACAGCTAATCCTTGGATTACGATGGTTTCTGACGGGAGGAGCACTTCCAATGCAAGTCAACAGACCCAAATTCTGGAGAGACATGCGTTAAAATTTCACAAACTCGAAATTTTTATCTCAAGACAATCTAGTACACCAAGCCTAACGCTTCGCCTGAAAATTCTGTGGGTAATATCCATAAATGGTGAAGTCACATATTTTTCGGCCGGCCAGTTTCATTATACACCGTTTCGTCTCTTCTTAGTGTTCCCAAAAGGCTCCTAAACTTATTGTCGTTCATTTGTTTTCTTTCCCGAAAGTTAGACAATTACCATTCCCGCCGGGCTTGTTTCACTATTGTCGCCTTGTCTTTCCATGCCATTCATTTTACTAACCACTTACATCTATCTCTTTTTCTCATCTGTCTGCCTCTTCGTTTTTGTCTCCTTTGAAACTATGAACTCTCCCTCTGTTACCTCTTTAGGACAACAGTTTTTGCTCCTATCCAAAATATCCGGCTTTTCCCCCGACCTCAAAAGGACTGCAGATCCACATACGACCCATATACACATTCAACATCCGCCACACTCGCCTCAAAATCAATAAACACATCTTACAGTTTTCTCCTTTCCACCTTCGGCGTTGCTACAGCATCCACCCCTACCCCTTCGGATTACGTTCCTACCTTACCCCGTACATTACTTCCCCCAGGATTAGTACAGTTCACATATTTCCTAATTTAGACAATTAACTACGCGAAAAAAGTGTGTGTAACCCGAAGGGAGTTGATGAGTCTCTACTTTAAAGTACGTCTGTTTGTTAGTTCATCAACGTGATCACCAAAAGACTTCAGAAGAGCATTAGGAGCACTTTTACTTGCTTGTTAACATTCGTATCCATACTGAAGTTGCGTTATTTCGAAAAAAAATATATAAAAATGCGTATACCGAAATTAGGCTAAAACTGGAAAAATGGACGATTTATGAGTAATTCTGACGATTCACGCATTATGTACGAGTTTTGGTGCACTACAGAAGAACTTTGCTTTCAGTATCAATAGAATTAGGGCAGAGCTTAATCAAGACAGATCCAGTACCCCAACTTAGCTCCGCCTACTAGTCTACGGCTTACTAAGACGCAACCGGAATGAATGCATTTAGTGATCTCGAGAGCTAAGTAAAGTCCGCCTTCCCTAAATAATCGGCTTACCAGACCCTGGAAACATGACAAGGAAATAGGAGGATGTTGTAGAGGAAATATGGAATAGAATTATTTAGAGAAGGAAGTTGTTTCATCTCACTAACTCTTTTTCCTGCTCTCTATAAATGAAACTTTTCGTTTACATTGTGATTACTTGATTTCCTTCTACGTAACACTATTCTTATACACTTCCGTTCACTGGATTTACGTTCATTTAAACACTGTTCATATGAAGTTTTCATTTAAAGCGGCCAATAACTAAAATACCTTTAAAAGTCAAAAGAGGTGAACGCGGGCACAATAAATTTCCGCGAAATTTCAAACAAGTACTAACAAGTCTGACCGTGACTTGTTACGAAAAACAGAAGAGTTTTTCAGGTACAACGGAAAGGTAAAAAATGCTCCTGAAAAGTCACAGAAACAGACCACACAGACTCAGCTCTGATCAACTAGTCTGCGAACCAGACAAACAGTAGTTATTTGAATGGAATACGGTTTCACACGGCTTAGTCTGTACAACTCGCTCTTCCTAAGGGTTTCGAGTTCTTATATCAACAGTTCAGACTATTCTCACTGACACCTTTATAACTCCGAACCACTCTTTACTCACATTAATTTTTTTTATTAAAAGAATAGTTTAAGTTTTACTCGTATATGGCAAATCCTATTAAGAAATTTGTACAATTCGTAGTAGACAATTTTACTTCACCTTTTACCTTTTATCGCGCTACTAAACAAGAACTATCAAACCAGTGGTCAATCACTTTAGCAAGTTGGACAGTTCAGAAAACTGGATATAAATCGTTAAGGCGTTGGGAAATATGCTAGAAATTTTTTAGTACGGAATAAGAACAGGACGAATTGCACTTAATTTTTAAGAAGCCATGATGAGACAATGTTATGACACTTAAGCATAGATGTTTAATCCATGTATGAATGTCAAATTAACATACAAGCACATCATACGCGGGGAAATAGTACCAAAGCGGCTAAAATAATCGGGAGTTTCCTTAATCGGGCTTGGCAAATCAAAGTTCTACTACTGTACAAGCACGCTAGTACGGAAAAGGCTCGTTGTGGCATCACCGTACCTATCATCGCCACACGCAAACGCTAGCTGCAGCGATTCCAATTTTCTGTTTCCTTTTCGTTGAGAATACTTGTTAAAATCCTTTCAAAATGAGAATTCTAATTTAATACAGTTTATTGAACTCGGAGATCAAGGAGCATAAGAGTGAGGTCGAATAATAGGTTCAACCTACCTCATTACTCGATATAGTTCCAATTTCGTTTTAAAGTTCCCAATCTGATGACGTCGCAACAAATCTAGACAAAATCTCTCTTTTTCTCTCCCGCCCTATCTTTCAGGGGGGCCAATTGTATCATTAAGGTAGTCCAGTGGACCTTCGCGAAACAAGTTTTTCTTCTTCTCACCCTCTTGCTCCTGCTTCCAAAAAGCGTAAGAAACACATTCACCCAAAAAAGGAGACTACTATATTTTCTAGGACTTGTTAACCCTCCACAACCCCATAAAGATCAAGCTATAGGACACTCAAGTGACCACTCCGTAAAGTGTAATAAAAACCTTCTTCGCATCTTACTTTTCTTACTCTTCTCCTCTTCCCTGCAACAAAACTTTATCCCTTAACCCTCCTGTTCATCCTCGGATGGACGAAAAACGTATAAAAATGGAGGAAACGGGAAGAAGAGCTTTAGTTAGTCAATACATACATCTTATTCTTTTTTACCCTCCTCGTAGAAAACACACTTCTACAAAGGTGCTTCTTATTTTCTCCCCTTCTTCTAGCCTTTACTCTGAGAAGAAAAATAAATAACAGAATAAAAAATCCCACCTTATTTATTAGAGCTTTTACGAGCTCTGATGGCTAATACCCTAAGGAATACGTAACCAATAAAGAACGAAGAAAAAAGGAGAATTGTGTATGGATTGACAGGTCAAAAATAACTGCTATAATAACACTAAAGAACTTATTCACCAAGCCTTTAACAAACACACCGAAATGTCTTGATAAGCAATGGAAAATTAACGGCTTGTGACATTATAAAAACACTTGTACGCTATTCACGCAACGTTAGTTAAGTGTCGTACCACGTTTTTAGGTACAGACTTTAATTGCATCGCATTTATTAGAATATTTACAAAAGGTATTAGGCTTAAAGTAGAAGGAATAGGCTTACAGAAGATATTTAATGTAAACAAATGTTTAAAAAGTACTCTTCCAGGAATCAGAATCGTTGAAAACGGTAGACGAATGATATCTAAGTTTGTTCTCTTCAATTGTCTGCTATTTCATATACCCAATTCGCATTTCTCTTTCTTCCTCTCGCTCGTTTGCTCATATTTCGAGCATGAGTCAATACATAAGGAAATGCGTTGCTTCCAATATCAAGCTTCTTTATAAGGCAAAAGTGCCACGGCAATGTTGGTTCAATAACGTTTTCCGTTTCTGGGAGAAACCTTCTGTTTAAGGTTGAAGTTCAAGTTTAGTGGTCTTTTGGTAGCCAAAACCGACTTCGAGACGAAGCGCAATAAATAAAATGTTTCCAAAATGAAAGGCGGAAAAGAATTAGCAAAAAGAAAGGATGATTACCGGTTCTTTGGCTGGCATCCAATATACGGGAATGTGACAATGAAAGTCGTCGATGATTTTTGGCAAAGGTGGACGTGTTATTATGATGCAGTTTCCCGTTTTCTTTCAATTCTCCACTTTCTTCGATCGTCAAATGTTCCGCAAGTTCAGATAAAGAACTTTCGATACTGAATCGAAACGTTTGCGACAAACGGCGCCGGATTTTTTTCAAGCTCATGATGAGGATTTGCCCCCTTGGAGCAGTTTCACGAATAAATGCTTCCTTTTATGCTTCTCACACTCCCCAGAAACAGAAACACAACGCGACCAAAACCAAACGCACACAGGGAACGACACTTCGTTTTTTCTGTAGTTAACACATACAGATTCACTCTCTAATAAAAACAAACACAAATTAGTGGTTTAATCCCAGTCTGAGGGTCGAAGTTTCCATTCTCATGACACTAGCGTTTCAGGAAGCAAAGGTTTGGTAATTTGGTGTCAAGGTAATGCAGGGATTTTTTTCTCTCAAAGAACGGACCAAATGCGCAAGAAAGTTGTAAACTAAAATAGGGAAAGAACATGCTTTGAACACGACCATGTCAAGGCCAATTGCAATTGTAAACGGGATAAACGCTTATGTTGATACACTGGATGCGGAAATATATTTTTCAAAAATTATTAAAATAAAATGATGATCAAAACAACTATATCTTTGCTTGGAGAGCTTGAAAACCAAAAAGCTTACTTAATGCTGCGAAGTTTAATTGTAGCTAGTCTAAAACCAAACACCTTTGTTTTACCGGCCATGACAGATACTAGCTACACTGTTGCCGGATCTCAAATAACTTCTAATAATATTTGCTATTGGGGTAGAGAATATAACTTGAACTTTAAATAAGAACTTACTACACATTTTATTATGCTTAATGCTACAAATTTTTCTTTTGAAAGAAAAAAATAGCTGGCAACCTTATTTTGGCGCCATGCATTGTTTTGCTGTTAAGAAAGCACGTTGGCGTCTGAGCCGGATTTTATTGGAAACTTTTAGTGTAGTGTTTTAGTTTAAATTTGTTTATCTGTTCGTGCTTTGACGCAGAACAACACATCTCAATATGTCTGTAAGTAAATTTTGTATTATTCGTGTGTTAAGAAAAGCAAAAATGTGAGCCAACCTGAGGAATGTTTCATATCAAATGGTATTTCCTCATGAGATTACAAGTCGAGGATTTCTTTTGGTCGCTTTATTATTACTTAGTTTTTTTTTCATTTTCATCGTCCTTGAATGTTATAATTCTCAGTAGTATGTTCGTTCTTGGGATAAGTTATTTTCTGCTATTGAAGTATCATTTGTAGCGATTGGTGCGTTATTTTACAAGTTCGTGTTACTCGACTTGCCAGTTCTGTTTTATCATAGCGATTGCTTCCATTGGATAAAAGCTACACTAAACGTTCAAAGAAACATTCCTGAAAATTTTCTGGGCCTATGTTTTTAATAAACTTTCCTACGATTTGCATAGTCGCGCCGGGTTGAGTATCGTGGAATTTTGATTTTAAAAATGCGTTAAATATGTTACGTCTAAATAGGTTAGATTCAGTTAGGTAGGGTTTGGATGGAAGAACTGGGAATTGAGTAGGGTAGGGATGAAAAAAAAATTTCGGACTAACAAACCTTCTGTTATAACTGGCCATGCGTGAGGTTTTTTATAACGAAAGTCGACTATAATATTGGTGACCGTTGGTCATTTGTGCATTGTGTTTTGTCTGTATTTATTAATTGCGACTGTAGTCTTACGAACCGACCATAAAAAGGGGTAGTTTTAAGGAATTGAAAATCTGAATATGCTGAACAGTTTGACAACGAATGCCTGGAGTATTCTTATAGTGGTTGCACCTCAGCGAATTTTTCCTTAATGTATTACTGTGCTAAAATAAAATTTACTGTTTCGTGAGCAGGACTTGTCAAACCCTAATTCCAAAAGTCAAAACCTAATTTGCCGTAGTGGTTAAGAAAGGCAAACTACGACACACTCGAGCTATGAAGTGTGAGTAATCAACTTCTACGGCACTCTTCACATGAAATGATTTTTCGGTTCAAGACAAGAGTCTGGTTGCGGTTGCGGTTCATAAAATAATGAACATAACTTAGAAAAGACTTGACTACGGTTGCGATATAGTTATTTTTCCTTAATTGCCTTTATTTATTTTAAATATTTCTTCGACTGCATTCCTCTTTGTGAAAAAATTTTCTTTTGTGTAATTAGGAGGCACCGTCTTCTCCACCGGACATGGATGTTTATTCACCCGAGCCCATGACGCCTGGTACGCCTGGAAGCACTCGACGGCGTCAGCGTAATGCCGGCGCGGCTCGGCGACGTCCCGTTTCGCGCGCCAGTACAGCCGAACCTCCGCCAGCATCCCCTGGAGATGCGTTGGAACCTTTCGAGGACGAAAGCGATATCATTGGGGATGGCAACGATGCAGAAAGTCGCCGCGATGAAGAAGAGGCGGACGGAGAAGAATTGTTTGGAGACAACTTGGAAGCGTACGTTCTCTTTCTGTGCCAAGATCTGTAAAGACGCTCCTAAATCCGTTTTTCCTTCACCAGTGACTACCGGCCGATTCCTGCTTTAGATCGCTATGACCCTGACGCGCTGGATGACGGGGATTATGACGAATTGTCAGTCGGCGATCGACTTGAAGCGGAAGCTGCCATGAGACGCCGTGACAGAGAAGAAGGCGTAGGACGAATGCGACGCGGTCTCCTTTACGGTATACTTGAATTCTTCACGCTTTTCAGGATCAATTTCTTTGAAGGAAAAGTAAAGCCTTGAAAATTATAGAACAATACGTGTCAGGCATTGCCAGGGGCTTTCAAGTGGGTTGTAAATCACCTAAGTGAAAAAATTTTTTTTAGATGAAAGTGATGAAGATGACGAAGGGAGACCGACACGTAAACGAAGGTTGGCAGAACGGGCAGCAGAAGGTGGAGATGCACCTGACGAAGAAGTAAAGAATACCGTGTGATAAAGCTAACAAAGTGCTTTTAGGTTTAATTTTCGTTTTTTTTATTTTTATTCTTCGCTTTTTTTCGCTGTATTTACTACTTAAAATTTATGCATACTCATTATCTTATAGATGGTCGAGTCCATTGAAAACTTAGAAGACATGAAAGGTCATACAGTACGGGAATGGGTTACAATGCTAGCTCCGCGCACGGAAATTTACAATCGTTTCCGGAACTTTTTACGTACCTATGTAGATGCTAAAGGGCATCCGGTCTTCAAAGCCAAAATCCGACAAATGTGCGAAGAGAATAAAAGCAGCTTCGAGGTGGATTACAACATCCTCGCCTCGGAAGAACAAGTGCTCGCCTACTTTTTACCCGAAGCGCCTATTGAAATGCTTCAAATCATGGATGAAGCTGCCAAGAACGTTGTACTTGCCATGTATCCCCAGTACGAACGCATTGCCAAAGAAATCCATGTTCGTATCTCAGATTTGCCCTTGGTTGAAGAAATTCGCTCTTTAAGGTATTACTGATTTGTTTTTCACAGATTTTTTTCCTTCGCTCTTATATTTGGTTGTAGCTGGAGCAGAAATACCTTGCTTGCAATTGGTTTAAAATTATCGGTTCAGTATGATCTAAACATTAGAAACAGGGTAAGAGACATAACTTCCTTCCGCATGTTGCACAAGACAGGATGAAAAAAGTCGAGAAGGAAAAAAATAACCCTAGTGTCTTAAAAAGAGATAAATCCGAAAGACGGGAACTTGTGTAAAAAAAAAATCAACCATTAGACATTATTTTGCTATAGGTAAAAAGCTATTGTTGAGTGCATTATTATTTTAAATTTATTTTTCATACATTTTTTCTCCTTTTTAGACAATTGCACTTAAATCAGCTAGTTCGAACGACTGGCGTGGTGACGTCCACAACGGGCGTACTGCCGCAGCTTTCTATTGTCAAGTACGACTGTAACAAATGTGCCTACGTCTTAGGCCCGTATGTTCAAACGCAAAGTAACGAAGTGAAACCGGGTTCGTGTCCGGAATGTCAGTCATCTGGTCCGTTCAACATCAACATGGAGCAGACCGTTTACCAAAACTACCAGCGCATTACGATCCAAGAATCGCCCGGCAAAGTGGTTGCGGGTCGCTTACCGCGTTCCAAAGACGCCATTTTGCTAGCCGATTTGTGCGATTCGTGTAAACCGGGTGATGAAATCGAGCTCACGGGCGTTTACACCAACAACTATGAAGGCTCGCTGAACACTTCTCAAGGTTTCCCTGTCTTCGCCACAGTCATCATGGCCAACCATATCGTCCGGAACGACGCGGGACACGCTACACGCAATTTGACTGACGAAGACATCCAAAACATTGTCGCATTGAGCAAAGACGAGCGGCTTGGTGAGCGGATTATGGCCAGTATTGGACCGTCTATTTACGGTCATGAAGATATCAAACGCGCTTTAGCGTTAGCGTTATTCGGTGGCGAGTCCAAAAACCCGGGCATGAAGCACAAACTGAGAGGTGATATTAACGTTCTGATTTGCGGTGATCCTGGTACTGCCAAGTCCCAGTTTTTGAAGTACATAGAGAAAATTGCGCCCCGGGCCGTGTTTACGACCGGTCAGGGAGCGTCTGCGGTGGGCTTGACAGCCTACGTGCAGAAATCTCCCATCACGCGCGAATGGACGCTTGAAGCCGGTGCGTTGGTGCTAGCGGACAAGGGCGTTTGTCTTATCGACGAGTTTGACAAGATGAATGACCAAGATCGAACATCGATCCATGAAGCTATGGAGCAACAGAGCATTTCGATCTCCAAAGCCGGCATCGTCGCTTCGTTACAGGCTCGCTGTAGCGTCATCGCTGCCGCTAATCCCTTAGGTGGGCGCTATGACCCCTCGATGACATTTTCTGAAAACGTGGACTTGACCGAACCGATCTTGTCACGTTTTGATGTACTGTGCATTGTCAGGGACACGGTTGATGGGGCACAAGATGAAAGATTGGCACGTTTCGTTGTCGACTCACATATTCGTCATCATCCATCCCAAGTAGATCCCGATCAGGTATAGCTAAGTTTTATGATTGTTCGTTTTAGTGATTATACTTACCAATAAATGAAACTATGGATGAAAATACTTCGTTTGGATGTAGGAAAATGGACACAGCGAAACATTGAGTGTATCGGGTGTTGAAACCATTCCGCAAGCTTTGCTGCGTAAGTACATTCTGTACGCGAAGGAGAAAGTACACCCGAAGTTGCACCAAATGGATCAGGACAAAATTGCTAAGATGTACAGCGAACTTCGTCGTGAATCCATGGTAAAGTTGTATAATTTGTTTCGTAGTTAGAGATCTTCATGAAAGATTTTCGGCACATGTGTCTTGGTAGGCAACTGGCAGCATTCCTATTACGGTCCGTCACGTGGAAAGTGTTATTCGTTTAGCAGAAGCTCACGCGCGCCTGCATTTGCGGGATTACGTCCAGGAAGACGACGTCAATATGGCAATCCGAGTCATGCTGGAATCATTTGTTGATACGCAAAAGTTCTCTGTGATGCGAACCATGCGCAAGGTAAACAATTCTTCCAAGATTTATTTCAGCTAACGAAGAAAGGAAAGTTGTTAGCGTTTTTGTGGGTTCATGTTCTTCTTTCCAGAACTTTTCGCGCTACTTGTCTTACAAAAGGGATAACAACGAGCTGCTTTTCTTCTTGTTACGCCAGTTGATGCAAGAACAAGCAAGCTACATGAGAAATCGATTTGGCTCAGAGCCAGAAACGTTGGAAATTTCTGAAAAGGATTTAGCTGAGAAGGTAAACTGGATTAACTACTTGTGGAGTTTCTTGGGTTCATCATTTAATTCAATTCCATGCATTTCAGGCTCGCCAAATCAATATTCATAACCTGACGCCATTCTTCGATAGCGATGTTTTTAAAGCCAATCATTTTGTACACGATTCGCGCCGGAAGTTAATTATTCAATCGTTCGCGTAAAAAGACTTGCATCAGTTGTATTTATAAACGAATACATGTGCCTTTTTCTATTATAGCGCTTGTTGTATTATTTCTTAAATATCCCAATATTAAAGCAGCTTATCTCAAATATATTGTGCGTTTTCTACGAAGGTTCTACAAAGGTTGCTGTGCCATAGCATTAGGGCTGGCAAAAACTCCAGTTGAGTTTCGAGTCTGCACCCCCTTAAGTCGAGCGCAGACTCGAGCCGAGTGTTTCGCCCTACATAGAATAGTTTCGATCAACTGACTTGCCATTGGATGTTGGCAATGTGTTCAAACATCCAAACAAAATAATATTATAGGCTAACATCGAAGGGTAGAATTGAAATTCACATAAAGGGCTTGGCAAATAGTGAATTATACAACACATCTTTTGCTAATCTTTTCAAAAACAATTTGAAATTGTGGTACTAGGAAATTAGTACTTGCAATCTGGAACTTTTATGTTCAAAACGCGAAGTCTTTGGGCTATTGACATAAGAAAAATGCGTAGCCCTATTTAGCAGGGGATACACTGCCATTGTGCGATACCAATTTCAAGTGTAGTAATGCATAGCCGCGTTAATATTTCTTGCAGTTCACGAGCTCATTTCCGTGCTTTGATGTTGAGAAAGCCAGAACACATTTCAGCTAGGAACGTAATCAAAGCAGCGGTTAGGCCAATTCCCGACACCGCGAACGCAGATTGTAACTGACCCAAGTTGAGAACAACAGTCGTCGATATATCCTTGACTGGTACTTTGCAAAAATCCTGAAAGCGAGGCAACCCTTTATTGCTATGACGCATTAAATATATTAAAAGTCCATGATCCGCTATGCGGCTTATTCTGGAAAAGGGTACTAATTAAAATTCTGGTATTCATTTTTTTTTTTAGTTTTATTATTACTCGTCGTTAAAGGCGGGTAGATATGGACTGTTCTTTTGCAGTAACCATAGGGAATAAACGAAATTAGTGTGCTCTTTCGTAAACATAACAGTGCACTTCCGCGTTTGGCGAAACAAGAGGTCGCCGTAATGGCCGCCGATATACGCTGTCTATGAAGTAGAAGTATTATCCGGAATTTCAAAAGTGGATAATCCTAAACGGCTTCTGACTTACAACTGCGAATGCATATTTTCCCGTCATCATTTTCTTCATAGCTTCATCGTATGTGTTTGCAATGCTTTTGTTATAGTTCTGACGAACCCTATCCCCGATAAGCTTGTAAGTACCGGAAGTCGCGTTCTATAAAATAAAGAAATCGTTCCATCATATCAATATTAGCAATACGCAACATAGTTGAATACCTACCAGGACATCGGTCAGGAAAGTGTTGCCGACCATTGAAAATGGATGAAGTTGATTGGTCCTGGCTAAATCGTGTATTGAGTTGATCAGAGGCTTCAACTGAGGTACGGTCAAGTACGAGGTTAACTGCGAGTTGTAGGTGTAGACAAAAATAATTGATACTAAGCCCCACAGACCTGCGATAATGCGTATTTTGACGTTGTTTCCCCCGGGGCAATTCATTCCTTGAGAAAAAAAAATGCCGTGACGTTTTGAGCTTCTAACATATTGTATCATTTCTGTATTTAACTATAAATAAACAATAGGCCGATTAAGCAATTTAGCACCGTTTCTTCTATATTTTACGAGATTCCTACAGCCAATTGAGTAGAAAGTACTGTCGTAACAAATAGTTTTAGAACGTTACCTTGACAGCAAATTATGCTATACAAAAATAAAAAACTATCAGCCAGAACAGCTTTTGTGGATTGTGTGCTTTGAAGGGAGAGCACGACGATGGTCAATACGATGGCAAGGATTACAACGGTAGCAACGAGGCAAAACCAGACCTGTAAATGACAGAAAAACTAAGATTCTCGATTCCCTAAATGTTCATGAAGGTGTACTGTTGGTGTGAAAGGCCAAGTACTAGACAGCAAACTTCGGCTTTCTTGAGGGTAAGGTATCATCAAAGTAAAGGGATTACCAGACAGAGAGCGCGTGAAATCTACTACTTGACTACGATCCCAATCGAGGGTAAGCGGCTGGATGGTTATGTCGATTTCCTAGAAGAAATTAAAGTGAAATATTTGATAAATTAGTTTGCAGTCATTGACTGTAAACGATACCTTGTTAATCAGCATTCCGACTACGCCTTTCCAAGTGCCGTTGCTGACACTTACGCCATCAAAAACAGGCTTGAATACGAAACTAATAAATAATTTGTAACTTAAATTGACACTCGTGAGGAAACCAGTGATTCATAATTACTTGTATCCAAGGTGCTTTTGGATCACGACGAACAAATCGAAGTTGGTGCCTCCGACATCGAGAAGAGTTTTGCGGTCTTTGGACCAAGTTATGTAAAATGAAGGTCTCTGTTCGCGCGCTCCGACTACTAAAGTTTTGTTTCTAAGTAAAAGTTTACTTTTTACTACCAATAACCGTTCAGGATCGCCGTATTGAAAAGGTATTATAGTATCTAAGCCCCGGGCAGTGACTCCGTACCAAAATCCCTAAGAACCAATCTTAGACTGTTAAACTCATTACAGTAAATCGTACATCTCTTTGAGATTTTGGCAACGAAACTATTGCTTTGGTGTAGTATCGTAAGATTCTGTCTAAAACACTGTTCGACTTTTTGAGGGTCACTTTTCCAAAAATTTCCAATGCCGCTTTGCAAGATAAAGTAGTGTCAGCTTCGACCTTTGTCGGCCCGCCGAGAAATCGAAAGGCCAATTGTATGTCTCGAAGAACGAGTTTATCCACAGTAAGTGGTGTAACTGTCGGTTCGTACCAATCCATTCCTTTAAAAAACACAAGTAGATCAAAAACACAAATCATAAGTAGATCAGTGTATTATAAACAGATATAAAATGCTATACAATGCTATACATATGAGAAAGTGGGGGAAAATCATTAACTTTCCAACACAACTCTAGTCATTAGAAATTCTGCAACTAAGAAGACACTATACGTTACCAGCAACAGGCGAAAGCCTACGCTGTGTTGAAGAAAAAAAATGTAGTCAAATGTAAATATATCGAAAGCGGTTTATTGGACAGCCATTTAAAAGATACTTACTGCAAGGTACGGTTCTCTGTTGAGAACCTGAGCCACCCCTGGCTAGCACGGAAAAGAGAATGAAGACGAAGACCTGTTTCATTGCCTATCTATGTTACCAGCAACGTTTTGTCGTGGAGTTAGTAAGCGTCTTTCTGTACTGGTTGAAATATTCTTGGGCTCAGTCCTTTATACCATTTCCCATATTTGTTATATGAAGTCGGATACCGCGAAACTCTTGACTAATTTGCAGACCAGACAGTTGGCGGTCTAAAGTCCGCACATGAACTTTTGAACCACTACGAAGAAGCGAGACTTAATTTCCATAATTCAGCAGGTTCGTTGACATGTAAAAACTTTCAAGAAATCCATTTAAATTGGCTAATAAAACCTCTGTCCACTCTATATATCCTTGAATAGTAAAGGTAGTGTTAGTCCACCGCACAAATTATTGGAGAATAGACATTAGACGCAAGAGAGCATTGATAGTGTAAATTCATTTGCCCGTGATTTCAGTTCGTCCGAACAACCTCATTCCCTTGAATTATTTAAAATGCATTTGGGGTGTAATTTAAGCTTAACCGTTCCTTTCGATGCAAAGAAGCGTCACGCAATGCGAACTAAGAAAAAAAAAGTTAATTGGTATTCTAGGAAACCAAATTATTTTATAACAGGAACGAAAAAGAACAGTAATCATGGAATCATTATAATGTTTGATTAGCGGAAAAGCATAACACGATGGAGAAATTTATTCAGTGTAAATAAATAACTCAGCAAGTTTCCTGTTAGTTTTCTGGGAAGAAAACTAATTTCCCTTTTGTTCGTAGCTATGAAGCATTGAACAAGTTTTGTACTAGAGTTATGCTTTCACTTTAAGTAAATTTTTTCCGCTTTCATTTATTTAAAAAAATCTATTTCAAATCGCCACAGTTTTACCTCCGCCACTCCCACACTTTCCGCAAACATGCTAGCGGAAATTTTTCTCTCATAGCAGATTTCGAGGTGAGCAGCAATATAATGTCATAAATACAAATCAGTGCATTCATGCAGTCAAGAAAAACAACTAAATAAAATGGTCAAAATGGAAATTTTCTTCGCTTGGAAAAAAAATTTAAATCTCCAACAACTTTTTGATAAGTTCTGAAAAAATCGAGTGATATTTTATGAATGAATCAATTGTCTCTTTCTGCGGCCTATGGATGGCAAACAGTCAGGTTTGGAGGTCCGTTCGTTGATTCTGAACTGCTTGTTTTCTGGGCAAGGTCCGTTGGTAAAATGTTCGTAACACTTCTGCGTCCCTGGCCAAAAGTACTGGCTCATAGTATCTTCCTGACAATCGCATTTTAGTATGCCGGTCGCGTTGTCTGCCGTGACTAATTGCCCTTCCGGACACGGTCCTTGCGTAAATTTTTCGACACAAGTGTCTGTGTCCGGATGTGGCACAAAGCTCGCAAAACAACGACAACCGGCGGTTTCGGTAGTGGCATTGTATCCGAAAAATTTGCCTTTGGCACAAGGTCCGATAGCATCCTGCTCGTAACATTTGCCATTCTGCTTCCAGTAATAAGGTTTCCACTTAGGATTGCAGGTACAAGCCGAGACACCTGTCTGCGGGTCGAGGTAGAAGAGTTGACCCTCTTTGCATGGGCCTTGGGTGTACTGCCGGTAGCAGAAATTATCGGCAGGCCAGAGATACCAGTTGTCGAACCTGGTGCAAAATTTCTTTTCCTCGCAAACGGGTTTGCGTCCTGGTTTGTACACTAACCACGACCCGAATTCGCACGGACCTTGGTTATACGGCTGGTAACAGTATCCATCTTCAGCTACGCTGTCTTCTGGCAGGCACGTGCAGTTGGTTTCCAGAGTATCCAGGTTTTGCAAAAAGCACGCGACCTTTTTAGAGGCGGGGCAGGCCTCGGGGTGGCATGGCCCTTGGGAGTTTAATGCGTAACACTTACCATCGGACCATTTCACGTGTTTTTCTTGGCACACGCAGACCGGTTGTCTCAGTTTGTAATCGAAAGTGACGCGATGGCCCTCAGGACACGGGCCTTGGCTATAGAGCGAGTAACAAGCCTTGAACTGCGGGAAATAATGCATCGACATGGTGTCATCACAGCGACAAGTGCCTTCAACGAAGAGTTGCCCTGCGGCACATGGCCCGCGGGTATAATCTTCGTAGCAGGCTCCATCTTGGGGGTAAAGTGACCACAAGTTAGGGCATCGACACTCAGGTTTCTCTTCGGTGGTGTTCCAAGTGAAGATATGGCCGTCAGGGCATGGCCCTTGGGCTAGTTCCTTGTAACATAGACCGTCTTCCGGCCAGTAAATGTGGTACGCTTTACACGTGCAGCCCAGTTTGCCTGTTTCGCTATTGTAGTTGATTTCGTAACCTTCAGGACATGATTTAATGGCCATTTGTCTGTTCGAGCGTGCTTCCACCCCAAAGGCGGACAGAAGACCCAAAGTAAACAGTACACGCCACATCCTGTAATAATACGAAAAGAGGCAACAACGAAAATGACAATCGGGGTAAAAATATGTTTCTATTAGTAAGTCAAGGTTAATAGAGTCAAAGAAATCCGCCCTGGTCTCTGCCGCTAAAGAAACGCAACAAAAACTTACTCCACCCTACAATATGTATGGGTTCTCATTTGCACACAAACCAAAATGTTTCCTTTCACAGAACAAACCAACGCCCAGTTATGGTACTCGGTTAGAACAGTATCAGCATGTCGTAGTACTGTGTACTTAAACCTGACTACTGGTTGGTACTGGGTTCGCTTAAAAGAGTTGTGGATCCATGGAAGCGGGCGGCCCGAATTTGAAAGTGAAATTGAAAGTCATTGAAGTTAAGGAGCTCATTTTTTGCTGTACACACATTGCCACACACGGTGGGAAATGTAGAAATGAGTTAGCCAGAAACTAAACCTCACACGCCTCAAATTCGTCATCCGTCTCTTTGTCGAGAAGAAAAAAAGAAGTGAAGAAGCTCTTTAAACTCTCTGGACCTCAAGATCAATAGAAATTCAAGAGAATAAGCTTCGTAAAAATAGTTCCGGAATCGTACTAAAAAATAAATCGAGAAACATCGATTTAAAATAAAGCTGAATCGTACGCTTCTGAAATAGTGCTGGGATGCCTCCTATCTCTTACTTTACAGTACAGATCATAATTTATCCATTTCAATTTTCGACCATTTAGTTGAGTAGTAAATTCGCATGAAGTTTAAAGCTATTTTCCTTTCGAAATTGATTTTGAAGTTGTTTAGATAAGGTTCAAATTTGGGTTCTCAATCTGCGAACGAACGTTTAAACTCTTACATTAACGTATGAAAACTAGTTTTAACTTTGGAGCTTGGATTAATATTAGTTGATGGTTTCATTCGATTTGGTCATACTAGTTTGAAAAGAAGTTTTGTATAGTCATCTTTGAGGTCATTGAGCTTCTTTTCAGAGAGTTCTTTCATCTAGAACATTATTTTTCAAAAGTTGGATTGTTGGTCGAAAATAGAAGGCCTTTTTAGAACAACGTGGGTCCGGCGCTTACTTTTCCTAGGCTACAGGTACCGACAGTTGTTTAGCAACGACAACCTGCATTTGCGATCCCCTTTCAATTTTCTTCTATAAAAGGACTTGGTGCGTAACTTTTAATTCGTCAAAGTCAGATGTCTTTTTAATTCTTTCTATGCTGACTTACCTCCAATTGCAAGTGTCGCGTCACTGTGGTTATTTGAATTAAAAGATGGAAGCAAAGATTACTTATTCACTTACTCGCTTGGCATGTAGCTTGAACAGGATTAACCGAGGTTCTCGGTAGAGGTTTAGCTGCAAGGTTTAAGTAACGGTACAAAAAGGAAACGACGAACTTTAAAAATCGAACGTTTTTGGTGTCGCTCACAGGCACGTCCGTCCGCTGCGAGAGTTGAAAGGTGTCTGAGTGGCACTGGCCTCGGCTTGCCACACTTTCCTAAATAACCGCGGTACTTCGCGGTGACGTATGGTACTGTTACTTTATTTCGTGCATTAGGTAAACTATAGTCGAGCTTCAACGCTGCCGCAACGGATATGTTTAACAATGATATTTCTTACCTTTACGGTAACTGCAATTTTCATGCTTCCAGTTTCCCAGTATACTGTTCCGTATGTCACTGTAGGAAATTCATGACAGGAATGGAAAATAATAATAATAATAATAATAATAATAATAATAATAATAATAATAATAATAATAATAATAATAATAACAATAATAATAATAATAATAAATAATAATAATAATAATAATAATAATAATAATCAGGTAAATCGATAATAAGATAGAAGCATTCGCTGTCTTAGTACAGACACTTCTGTGTACGTGAAGAAAATGAAGTAAGCGAAAGGAAATTACTTTTACTTTCGCAATATTGCTCACTCTATAGCTCTTTCTTACCACTTCTTGACTTTGTTTACCTTGGGAGATGGTTCAATGCAGTCTCCTTTCGTGCTCATCCGAACCTTGAGTACTTTCCATAATGCGTTGTAAACTACGCTGAAGAGGCGGGAAGAAGATGAATATATGCTTAATTAAATGAGTTTTCTTGGTACGTAACAAACGAAGGATGAGACTTGACATTGGCGATCTTTTTTTCACTCAAGCCTTGATCTCGTTTAGTTAGCGAAGATTCTGCTAAACAGAAAAGGTTTTAGGGTATTTTGCCGGGTTTACCATGGTTTATTTTAACGTTTCCTTGCGATCACAAGGTTCTTTTCTAAGAAACGTGCAAGCCAATCATGGTTTAATGGCCCGTATAACTCTTTTCTCTGTCAATAAGAGTGATAGTACTAAACGCAATATTTAGGTAGGGTAGAAAAAAATAATAATATAATAAAAAGTGAAAGTCGTCTTTTGGTTGACTGGTAGTTTATTGCAGGCTGTTGAATATGTTAAAAAAGGAAAGAAAAAGGAAAAGGAGTGGGGAGGAAGTATGACTATAGTGAACGTTTGTTGCAAGGGAGAAATCGGAGATTCAAGGTGCGTAGTACCTGTAAATAACTGTAACTATGGCGTTTTACCCACCTTCACCAAGATTGCGTAGCTTTGCGATAAAAGGCCGCAATAATTGGAATTTGTGCAATACAAGTAAGGAAAGCTTGGTTGAGGTTTTTATTGACAAGGTTAACAAAGCGTGCAACCATAGCTCACGAAAACCCAACAAAAATCCTCAGGCACAGCCAGGTTTCCGTTCAAGGTCAAGGTTTCTGGAATGTTGAACTTCTAATTTAGACGTCCTGAAGGCGGCAAGAAAGCCCTATGTCGGACATCTTTCCATTTTTTTTTTCAATAGGCCTACCCTGGACTTTAGATTTTACAGTACGTTTAAAACTAAGTCACGATTTTGGATTTCATTCGTAAGATTGTAGCATCAATTTCCCTTTATAAATATTATTGAGGATGTATTCATATGTATTACTTTAAAGACTTTTAATACTAGTTTCCACTACATACGTGGGACTATCCCCCTGGAGAAATAAATAAAAATCTCTATGTCAGCTATATAAGTTTGCTATTAACAGAGGAGGTGTAAACTTCGAGTGTGGTGTAAACTCCACGAAACGCATTTTTAGCTCTATTACACATTGTTATCTAGTCTAGGATGTTGGAAATTCTTCTGCTAACTACTGTTAACTGTTTCTAGAAAGATAGCGTTTATTCTGTCTTGTGCTTATTGAGTTATTTAATTTCAAATAATCCATATCTGTCAGACTTTTTAAGAACCATGTACTTTTTAATTAGCCATTTTTGAAATAGAGTACGTAAGTTAATATCACTTTTTTATTTAAAAAAGAAATTTGTGAAGAAATTGTTGAGAAAATTTCAAACTTTCATAAAGAAGTGGAAATTTTCATAAAGAATGTGGGAAATTTCGACTAGGCAGCGTGGTGATCCCGTGCTAACCCGTGCCTCATGCTACTGCAGTGGCGCCTGTGTGTCACACGCCAAGCACTTACGAAGGTTTTTAACCCGCCGCAAAGAATATCATTTAGCGTTTTTGTTGGGTCTGTTTTTTGTACTACATGTACTTAATACATCTGCGTTTCGTTGTGAATACTTTTGATTGCATGTGTCTCTTTTTTAATTCCGTCTTGGGAATTTATTTGTATAATTTTTCCCAAGTAGTCGGAGTTTGGACTGCATTTTCAAAATGCCGATTTTGACGAGATTTGGGAAAATTGAAACTAATAAAATTTGTGACAAATTTCAAAGTTATTTTTACGCATATAATGTAGGTGACATACTTGGGTATCTACAGTAGAGGATGTTTTTCTTTGGTTGAGCCACAATTACATACTACTTTACAAAAGATACTCTAAATTATGATAATCTAAAATGGACGTTCGTATTTTTATAATTTTTACGACAAAATTTTGCTTAATATTTCTTGTTTGTAATATGCGGAACAGAATGTTAAGGTTCGTTACTTGTAAAATATCCCAAAACTAGTCGACTAAAGCAATTTTACCGTTTGATGTTTCAAAAAAGTGCCAAACTCATAACTACACATTAAATAAATGCCGAAACCTTACTGTCAAAAGAATTTTGTAATAGTGAGTAATATGCACAAAATCTTGCACCGAAACTTCAATGCAAACTGCCAGAAGCGAGTTGGCTCCACTGTAGCCTTAATATTGAGGAAATTCCGCGAAACTTGGAAATATACATCGGCCTAGTTAAAACATAGATTACATAGTATTCTCGCAGCGTCAGCAAATTGAAAGAGGTCATAATGGAAAATTTCTTAAAAGTAAATAACGAGTTCTTTTGGTACGACGGTTCTTTCGTACAGTGGCCTACGTGATGGCCGCGAAAACGACAGTTTAGGAAGTTAAAATCAAGCTTACCCGCTATTGCAAAAATGGGCAAAACTTACTGCAGTTTCATAAAAAGCTTCTTTATTTATAATCAGCTTATGTAACATCCATTTCCACTGAATACTTTTTAGTACGAACTCTTCTTGTTGCGTGTGTGGGAACAAATTCGTTGCATGTGGTTGCTTTCTTCACAGTTAAAGTACAGTTTATCGTCACTAGGTGGCGCACGCTTACAATAGCTTCTTTACGAATTTGGCGCCTCTCCCTTCTCTCCTATTATGCTTACGGTAACAGTTGGCTCCAGTTGACCGAGCAGCTTCGAAATGGGGTAATGGCGTGTTGACAGTTAGAAAAGTGCTCAAGAAAAAAATAAAAATAAAGTGCATTGCCGTACATGGATTAAACCCAGTTACTTGATAAGGTAAGGAAGTCCTTTCGTAAACTTTTTATTTATTTTATCTAACAAATTTAAATGATAGTAAAATCGTGTAATCTGTTTAGTTGTTATCTTTATTTGGAAACTTCGACGCCTACTTTCCGTTAACATTTCCTGTCAGTTGCCCTCTTACCTGTATGATTTTTGCTTCTTTAAAGTGTATTTTTATAGTCACCAGTTAGTAAAATTTGTGTGCATAATACTGTGTATAATATTTATTTGTTAAAAATTATGGTAGTCAATTTACTTACCAACTGTACAGTTTCGGAACGAAATCTTTAAGCAGTCGCATTTAATAACCGTTATGTCTTACTTCTTTTATAACGATTCCTTATTTTGTCTAATCTTTAGTGTAGATAAATGTCTGTTAAGTCGTAGTCCAGTAGTTTTCAGCTAAAATGTTTGGAGAAAAGAAACAATAGTAAAATGGTGTTAAGTCTGAGACTTCGGGGTCAAAGAGTAAGCAAGTGTCGTTTCACGAGCACAAGATCTACTTTCGACTCTGAATATGAACACTTTTTCTTATTTTCTGGAATTTATCGCAGGTTTTGTAGGTTAAGGTTACAAGAAACACGTCTAGGCTTGCTAATCGTGCACAAGAGCTGTAAACTCCATGCTGCAACAGGATTGTCCAACAAATGTATACAAATTAGGCACCCGATTCTTAAAGTGCGGTGGTTAACACCTTAATAAGCATCGATGGTTCAGTGGTAGAATGCTCGCCTGCCACGCGGGCGGCCCGGGTTCGATTCCCGGTCGATGCACTTTTTCAATTTTAAATTTCTCTCATTTTCGTTTTTTTCTTTGTGTGTGACCAAAGAAGTCTTAGACAATGCTACTCTTTATGTAAAGCCCCAAAAGGCAGTTTAGTCGTTAATATTTTTATGCTAATAACGAGAGTAATTGACCTTATATGTTGTGTCTTAGTGGAGGGTTTGAATTAGGACAGAAGCTTCTTAAGTAATTCCCGACCAAATAAAAATAAAGAACAATTATGCCGTCTCAGGTTTTTGTCGTAGCGAGATTGTACTATCATTTTTCGAGCATTACAATGTTACTTTGTTTGTTTGAGTTGATTTAGATTAATTCCACACTTAAGACTACAATATTTCGATGGCGAAACTTTGCGTTCAGTAATGTACATAAAGTTGATCTGTAACGGAGGGCGTTCTGTACTACACAGGGAATCGGCGGTAGTAGCTTAGAGCATGCTAAGTGTAAGAAAACAATGTATTACAAGTATGTTTTACAGATTACACTTAGTAGCGCTACAATACCAGCATTTTCTTAGACTGCACAAAGTCGGGTAAGATATTCCATGTCTGGGTGTACTAAGTGGTAGCATATGCTCAGGGTTTTATTAACACTCTTCTGTTGTACAGGATTCGTTCTACTATAAACAAAAATGAAAAATGGGTTACTTACGTTTAGTTTACCCTGGAACGTCTTTATTTAGAAATTTTAGAACAATGTCTCAGAAATTTTGTGAGGCATCGATCGCCTCTAGGGAAATGCTATTGGTAACGCGGGAATTATGAACAGACCTATTTCTTGAGGGTGCACACAACATGTGTCAGTGCAATTTCCGGTGTGCACTCAAGTTGTATTTTGACTATTTTCGAAAAACGAGGACTCGTTAAAAGGTAGGAAGTGGATAAACATTCCACCCTAATAGGCGTAGTAGTAATAAGTCGCCTACTAATCCCAGTAAGCATGTTTGAAATGTCAACAGGAGACAGAAACTGATCCCCCCTGAGGCTAGCAGCGACGCTCTCGGCGCCTGTTGGCTATATGTGGCATGCGGCGTCCTAATTCCCCTTTAGTCTTGTATTGTCAGCTCAAACCGAGTTCAGTGTTTCATCCGCTCGTGCGAAAACGGTTCTCAGTTAAATTTCGTGAGTTTCGCCAGTTCGTTAAAGAAATATTTAAAAGGAGCAGAATTTCCGAGCAAAATTTTCAGAAAATGTGATATTGCAATAAAACTAGAATTCTGTAAATTTGTCATGATTAGTGAAAATCGTCGTGACGAGTGAAATTTTAACTTGATGGTGAATTTTTACACGGATACGAAAGGATATACAGGAGAATTCGAGCAAAAATGGGAGTTTGGAAATCAGTCATCATAGAGAGAAATAAGTTAAGGCAAGGGTCAATTGTCTTTGACCTTTAACCTTCAGAAAACGGGAGTTTTCGTTATAGGCACAGTGTCTAACGGGACAAACATGGAGACAGAAAACCCAACATCTCATTAGAAACGTGTAGAAGTTAATTTGTGGTAGTAAGCGTATGAGAAACGTTTCCATAGAAACTGGGTAGCGTGCTACGTTTTGTTCACGTGATTTTGTTCGGGTCAAGACAAGTCATTTCGTGTTCCCCTGTGATGTGAGCTAATCGATTAACATTGAAAAAATGGGATCGGACCGCTTAATATTCGAGATTTTTCATCGGCTCAAGGTACAACACTATATGGACAATACTTGACTTTGAGATCAAGCTTTCATAGCGCTGTACTGTATTAAAAATTTTATAGTAACAATCATATTTTTATTAAAGATAAAATGTAACGTTATTGACTTTTCTCCATTTGTGAATTTATGCAATTGAAAAATGTCGTTATGTCTGTTTTAAGCGACTTGCTTTTTTTGTTTATTGTAGTGTAACTATATCTTGATTCGCTTGTTTAGAACGTTGAGCTAATTCAAAATTGCAAATGGAGAATTTATTTGTAGTGTTGCGGTTAAGCCTTGAGTGATTCTATTAGGCGACAAACGCGCTACATTGTGATGACGTCACATCCCGGACATCCTACTCCATTGTTTTAATCAGGGGGATTATCGTATGACACTTCACTTTGGACGTTTTGCCTTTACGTTTTTTATCTTTGTTTTCACATTCTCTTTTGTTTACCTTTTGCAGCGTGTTTCTCTTTCAGCGTATTCACCTTTTCCATTCATGTCCCTTTTCGTATCATTTCGTTTCTTTTTGTTCAGTGTCGTTACATTATTCGGGTTTCTAACTACAAATGCAGTTTCGTAATTTTACGGTAAAGTTGGAGAAAGTTGTGCTGGTTGTAATTGAAGATGAATCACTCAGGAAGAGTGGTTAGTTTTGATCTACATGGTTCGAAGCGAGTGATTATTTTTTTTTAAATTGGTTTGTTTTTCAAAGACGGTAGGGTAAAGTGAATATGGTATGGTAGAGCTTGATGATTGGATGGCTGGAGATCGTGAGAAAACGCAAGTTTCGTGAGAAGTTGTTCGGTATTGGCGTTTTCGGGTGTGAGAACCCGACGACGTCTTAGAGGTTGGAATACAGCAAAGAACTTTTGACAAGCTTTTGTTCTGAACTTCGTCTTTTATCAGTCAAATCGAGTAAAGCATATGCACTGTAGTAAAGCATCTTTTTGTTGCTTGTTTTAAACGTTTCAAGTGGTTTTGAAGTGAATATTTGAGATCAGTTCAAACGAAGAAAGTGTACGAAGTACAGCATCGTAACTCAAGAGTCCTTCTAGATCCCAGTTACACTTTTCTATCCATAAATGTAAACGGAAATTTCGTTATCTTGTCTAAATTTTCAGTTACGAAAATAACATTTAAGTGCGTCTGAGCTTGGAGCATACAACGTTTGCGCTTCCATGCTTGAAAAAGTGCAAGTTTTTTGTGTGTGTTCAGTGGTACTGGAGGAAAGTTTAATCGTCATTTGATACTTGGCACCAGACACTTCTTAACGGGAATAAGACGAGTCACATGCTAAGACATTTGTTTCATTCGTTTTTGTTAAAGAAAGGTTTGGGAAAGAAATAGAAGTTGATAAAAATAGTTTGGAGCAGCTGACTGGAGTTCAAGGACTGGCTTACTTACGATTTTAAGTGACCGCGGAAGAAAAGATTTATGCAACTGGATCACCATTAAATAGTCCTAACAAAATAGCTCGTAAAGTTTTAACCTACTGTGTTGAAATTCTTTGACATTTCAGGAAGCGTGGGCAAGTGTGGAGGTGAACAAGTATCGAAAGTTCTTAAGCTTGCGGAGAAACTTATGTAATATGGATCGCCCATAATTAGCTTTAACACCTTTAACGAAATATGCATTATCGGTGTTTTATAAATTCAGCTTATCATGAAATAAAACGACAGAGTTTACCATTGATTACTAGCGATATTTAATTTAAAAGTAACGTAAAGTGCTTCGCTTGCGGACAGCAAAGTTTGGTTTCTGCAAGCGGTTGTTTGACTATTAAACATGTTACATTTACTGATGAGTCGGGGTTGACGGAGTCCAAGCTGCCGTTTTACTGTGAAACGTATCGTGACACTGTTTGAACTGCTGCTCATAATGCTTCATTTGGAAATAAAATTGCGGTAAAATTAATCGGTACAGGAAACTTTGATGTACAGATCTTATTAATTGCAAAGTCGAAAGATAAGAGAATCTTCCCTAGCAGTGCCTCGTTTCTTGCGTGGTTTAATTTTCAATGCGCCAGCATGAACATTTGACTTCATACATGGAATGCAAATATTAGCTTAGTACTTTGCTTTACAATCATTTCGTGCTCAAGCATCGCTTATATTCATACCGTGCATATAACGGTCTCTTCTAACCCCCATTTAATGTTGAATTTTAAAGCGTGTTATGGAACCGCGGGGAAAAGGAAGTAATCGGAAGTTCTGACAAAAAGAAAATTTGGGAAAGGAATTTATGCGATCTATACTGGAATAGTTGTAGTGAAAGGTGATAGGAGTTTTTGCGGAAGAAGGGGTGGAAGGGTGGGGAATTGAGGGAGGGTAGGAATTTCACGGTATTATTTATAAATAAGCGAATTTCATGTAAAAGAACAACACAACAGCTGCCGATTCCAAACTGTCTGACACGCTAGGTCATAATTAACATATGAGGGTGGTATAAGGGAGCGTTTGGTACGTTGGTTGCCCGCTCTTGCTTTTGTTTTGTCTTTGGACTGGTTTCTGTACCTCGCTGTGTGTCGGCGTGTGACGTGAAAGACACCTATAATTAAAACCCGAAATGGGGAAATGCCATGCGGTGTTGAGGTTAAATGACATTAGTGGGGACAATATTAAGTTTGTGGGGAGGTAGAGGGATTACTTTCAAAACTTCAAAGGGCTGAGTGACGGTTGATGACGACATCTGTTCAGTAAGAAGTGACAAAACAACGTTAGTTATGACCTTATTAAATCGGTGAATAATGTAAAGTTTTTTCGTATTAACTTTTCAGAAGGAAAGTTTTCTTAGTTAAGTTTATAATTCAGCTGTCGTGAGAGAAAAACAATTTTCCGATTTTTTATTATTTTTTTAAATGTATTATTACTTTTATTATTATTATTATTATTATTATTATTATATTATTATTATTATTATTACTATTATTATTATTATTAAAAACATAATTTTATGTCGTAACTTGAAGTCTAATATGTATTCCCTCGCTTGTTGATAATTTTTCATGGGAGTTCTTGGTAACCGTTTTTAAAACATCGTCCGATATTGTCCAGTTTTTCGACAACAAAGCTGCTTTCAATGTTCTTAGTGTTCTTTGTGAGATATTTGCAAAATAGAACTACAGGTTTCCACGATTTTAACAAAATTTCACTCTTTACTAATGAAAGAAAGAGTAGTTAGTTATTTGCCCTAGCTGCGACAAGAAATCAACTATTGGTCACCGACGTAAAGATGTTATTAGAAAACTGCAAAATGTTATAGTGTTCAGCATACTAAGGATTTATTAATATTTAGTCATATTAATAAATAATAATTAATATTTTTATTATTAATAATATTTGTAGTGTAGGGTACGATAGCACATGACTGATTTTCACATTGTGTGATGCTAGTAATTTGAATAATGAATGTTATACAAGTGCGTTATACTAGTGTACTTATACACATGCTCAGCTTTAATTTTCAAGTATATCTCTGTTGCTGTAGAACTCTAACGTGTGTTTTTTTTAGTATATCAGAATAAATGAATTGTGTAACTAAGTTTGGATAATACCGTAGCAGTCAAATATGTTGTTGCACTAATGACTAATCCTGTGGTTTTATTTTCGTTGTCCTCGACCTATTTGTGCAGATGATAGATGGGCGGCGAGCAGTCATTGTACTGCCTGATGAACGTCAGTTGGAAATTTTGGTCCAGCCTCGTTTGACCGGTGCGGATTTGACCGATATTGCAGCGTCCCATGCGGGAGTACGAGAGAAAGAATACTTTGGATTAGCCTATATCGACGACACGTAAGTTGCCCACCCCAAGAATCTAACTAAGCTTGTTCTTAAGCGTTTATCCGTGTATTTCCCTTTTCTAATGCCATTAAAGCAAACTCGAGTAAACACGGAGCTCCATCCGATCCGTTCCCCTACTTTGTTTTGCTTTTTTTAGGCAAAATGTTTCTAAAGTTTCCGTTACAGTTTATAATCCGCTAACAAGGTTTCACTCGACAACTCTATGCCCTAGCAAGTTTTTTTTCTTCTTTCATAGAAAAAAGTTTTAGGAAGATAAGCTCAGCATCGGAAATGTTTTAACGCCCCGCTAGGTTTTCCTGGAGTTTTGGTGCTTTAATTAACGCGTAAACATGAGCGTGAACTGTTTTTCATACGTGCACAGTACACATAACTATCCTTAAACTCCCCTCAACGGAAAAAGACTTCAAAAATCTATAGTTAGCTTGTAAGGTAGCCGGGTCGTTGTGCGGCACCAGGCAACTTAACTGGTGCAGAACTTGTTTGGGGTTATGTGGAGAAGGTAATGTGTACACATATTTCAAGAAAGCGGCAACGTTCTTAGCTCCCCTATTTGAATGTGATAGGCAAGCTTGAACAAGGGACAAAGGGCAGGGAAAAGGAGAAAGACCGCAGTATTTGGAGTCGAACTGGTACTGGTCGTAAACTTGAGTTGAAAGCTTGATATGAAGTAGAACAAAACTCGAAGTCGCGTGGATGGACGCTCGTTGCCTTAAACCTTCTAGTCACGTGTGACGTGAAGAAGGGGGAGTTGAAGGGTTTCTTTCGTGACAGTTATAGCATTTGGCGCGCCAATGAGTAAGGTGGGGGGAGAAATGGGCTAGTGAGGTAGTTAAGGAGAAGGGAGTAACGTAATTCAAGAACTTGAGGAATAGCTATAGACGCCCTATACTCAAGAATGCACTCTAGCTATAGACTCCATTTATTTCGCGCAAGACAAGTGGTTGGGTAGAAGCTAGTACGTAACGAACGGAAACGGGAATGCGGCAAATCTTAAACACGATTGTTTGTGTACAGAGCATGTACATTTTTAAAAGTGGTTCTCTTTTGGACTTATAATTTTGAAGCTTTTCTGTAACACAGAAATGCCAAAAAAATACTGACTATTACTTAAAGAAAATGACCATAGCAAAGCGTTCCTTCCTGTGTACACAATATTACGCCGTTAATCTGCGTTAAGTAATGCAATAGTTGCTTGTAAATGTGCTTATAAAATGAACTCGTTTGCCTAGTAATCGTAACGCAGTCATTATACTTTTGCTTTGGTACAATTGTTGTTAGTTTCCTGAAACGTCAAACGAAAGAGCAGTTGTAACTGTTGTTACAGTCACTCATGACTAAAACAATAGACAGTGAAGTAAAATACTTTTTTGCATGACTTGTTCTTCAGACTGGAAAATTACCACTTGTAAGGTTTTCTACAATTGACGAGAACCTCAGTGTCAGTCAAAATAAAGGATAGCCGTGTAATCTTTGGCCATGCGTTTGAAATTTAATAATTATATCCAACAGGAGCATTTGCGCGGGTCATTTTATTGACAAGTACCAGAGAATGTAGTTTTTAAAATATGGATTTTTCTATAAAAAAATACGATAACTGGATGTCAATAGCAGTACACAAATGAAGGCTTCATTTACAGATTTTCGTGTTTATGATGAAAGGGGGGTATTTGTGGGTAGGGGTCGGTGAGAATGTTTTCGAATTCTGGTTGCTTTCACTTAAATAGCCTTCATTACACATTTAGTTTCTCCCAAAAAGATTCGTTTGGAAAAAGGCAACGTGACTACGCTTGAACAATTGTGAAAGAAGGTTATGGTCTGTTGAGATCGTCGAATGAGAGGTCGAATAATGGTTCAATGAATTGTAAACCGGAGAATTGTGTTAAAGCTCGTGGCAGTCTGCTGTCCTTTAAAATTGTATTGCATTATATTATATTGTGTGTCTCTTTCGCTTTACTTTAGGGGCCATTATGCATGGTTACAACATGACCGGCGTGTGTTGGATCATGAATTTCCCAAGAAACCTGCCCCAGTTGTTATTGGCTCCCAGTACCATGACAAGAGCAAAAATGTCATTCTCTACTTCCTGGTCAAGTAAGTTTTTTTCACTTGTTGCGCCTTGCCGTTATCGAGCCATATCAAACATTTAAAAAGTTAAAGTCTTATCTAAAAGTAGTGAGTGATTTTCTTTTCATTCTTAATTACTTTTATTTTTCAATATTTTCTTTCTTTCGTTCACGCGAAAAATAGCTCCAGAATATTTAATATGAGTGCTTTTAAGTGAGAATATTTAAAAATTCCTGTTGTTAAAATAAGCTGTCTGCAGTTTAGCTCTATTGAGAGTGCGTTTATTAAGGAGAACATGGTATGCTTGAGTCCTTGTGTGAACATGCTAAATAAAAGGAAATTGAGCTAAATGGGATACAACCTTGAGTAAAGCCAATTCTAAGACATCTATTTTTTTTTATTTTATTTTTTTTTAGATTTTACGTGGAGAGCATTAGCTTACTGCGAGACTCGCACACCGTGGAGCAGTTTTACTTGCAAGCGCGCTCTCTCATTTTTAAGGTAAGTTACTCGCCAGATGGCAACTCTTTTCTTGACTGCATACAATTGGCCAAAGGGCATTTCCTTTTTTTTACGGGGAGAAAAATATTTGTGTCCTACCACGCGAGCCTATACGTGCACCATTAAGTCACTACCCTAAGGTGATTAAAAATTTGTAGCTTGCGGAAAACTTTGAGAGACTTGGAAGAGACTTTTCCCTTTTAACGAAGAAACTCTAGCATTAAAGATTTCCTGGGTTTTTACAAGTTCGCATCGTGGAAGCAAGTCAAGCTTACTGTTTTGAAGTTGTATGTCAGAAACTGCGTCGTTAGCATTGCATTGAAAATGAATAGAGGCTGATGAAGTTATACGTCGTGACGCTTTCGGTTTACATGATCAGGCGCCTTGGCTTCTTTTCAAACTTTCCGATTACGCTTTTTGTAATCAACGCCATGAAATGAGATGACGCATGATAAATTGCTGGGATCCTGCGGAAGTCAAAGGTGACAACCTTGTGTGTAGTTTGTTTATGAACTGCGCGTATGTATGTTTACTTAAAAAGCGAAAGTTTCTCTAGTTTTGGCGCGGAGAACTTCAAATAAAACATAATAAACGTAGTGAAGTAACTCTTGGTTAACTTTTAAGCAAGTTCTACTTAACTCGGCCAACATTTGAAAAACTCGAGGTTTTGTCTCAAAATGTCTTCGAGTCTTCCTATCTTCGTTCTTTTTTATTTTCTTCACGCTTTACGTTGTCAGCATCGATAACCTTTTGTAAAAAAAAGTGTACCTTCCCATATCGCGCATTCTTTAAGTTATCTCGTCCAGTGCCTGGCCGTAGGTGATAAACAATCAGCCATTTCCGTGACAGCAATATTTCACACGTCTTCAGCTTCCAGAATATTTCCTCTGGCGCGGGAAAACCTTCGCATCAGTTTGTCCGAATGTTTCAAAAGATGTCGAGTCCTTCTTCTACAGCAAACGTGAAGGTGACGATTGGTTCGTTTGCTACAGGCCGTTCACCTTCTCTCAGCATCTTTTCTTTCTCATCATCTGGCATCTTATTAAACTTGGCCATGAAAACTTCCTTACTCGTCGTTCTCTTTCTGCCTCGTTCTTCGGTTTCAATGCATTCGGGCTTGTAGCATCACTCGCACCAAAACTTTGTCCTTCAGCTTGGCCACAGGCTTGTTTCGGTCCCTGAAAGCTCCCTATGGAATCTTCTCCCCTCTTCTCTCCTTTACACAGCTATCAAAGAAACAAGGTGCTTTTTCCCGCTCTTTTTTACGTACCTGAATGTCGTGTTTCGCCTCGGGGTTTCGAGCTCCACAAGACCCTCCCTTGTGCTTCTTTAGCATACCTTTTACCTGTTACAAGTGTGGAAAAGGTAGCTACTAGTTTAGTGGGTTCGAGAAGAAACACCTTTTGGGTATATTTTCGGTGACCATTGTCCACGAGGAACCTATTTTATGCGTGGAAATATTTTCTTGTCTGACATCAAAGTTTGGGCTTCCCGTTCCTATAGACGTAGTTAGGGAGTTTTTCAGCCTCGGATCTCTACTACTGCGTCTGTCTGCCTTTGGCCGCGAAAGCTTGACGAGAGATACGGACAGAAGGAAACGCAGTTATGTCCAGTTCCTTCTTTTAGTCGCGTTGGTGCTTTGGTGGTCAGCAGTTGCGTGGCATTTGATGGTGGTTAAAGTGGATTGGATTCAAGATTTTTTTAAAAAATAAGAAGTGGCTTCCGGGGGATTTAAAACCGGGGCTCGAGTGCTGAGTTTGAGCTAAAAATTTGTTGGGAGTAAAAGCTTTGAGACCTAATTGAACAGGATCTTTAAAGTCAAGTGGAAGAGTTTTCCCAAGGGCCCCCCAATACGGATTTAGATTGCCGGAGCACTTGTTGAATAGTGCATATGCGGGGTAGTTAAAGTGAGAGCTGGAGAGCAAAGTTGAGAAGCGTATCGGAAAGTTTCGTCAGTTTAATGCGAAGCCTCTGAATGGAATAGTGGGAAAATTTAACATCTTTGCTGCATTGTGGAACTTAAGTTTTAGTGTGTGAAAAAGGGTATTTCAATCTGTTCACAATGGATATTCGTATTTAAAGGTAAGCAGACTTCTTGCAAGGTTTTCTATTGAGCGATTCTGATTTTCTGTTAACCAATAACGTGTGTTGAAATAATTCTAGTACTATGTCGTTTTTTCCTAAGTAGTAAGCGGGGACTATTTTTAGGTACTTATAAAAACACTCACTCTGTGATGACATGATGTTATACTGTTAATGTTTAGTGCAGCGCAATATGTAATAACGTAACAACAGCGTGTCAAGGAATAAAGTAGCAAATTTGTTAAGCTATTTTTTTTTTGCAGAAATTAGGTGCAACGAGATGGAAGATGAACTGATAGTTTTTGAGATAAAAAATATGGAGTTCGTCTTGACTTTTTGGATTTACGTCCTAAGAAGGAAAAAGTGTACTGTTATAACAGTTAAAGTAATGTAAAGTGTAATCTTTCCTGCCTTTGAAGAAAGGAGTTTTTTTTTTTTTTTTTTTTTTTTTTTTTTGAATGTTGGTGCAAGTCTGTTTTTCCCAAGCAACCGTTATTGTATTGTCAGCAAATTAGTGGGCTATTAGTAACACTAAGAAAACATTCGAAGTTCTTCCCCACGCAATACGAGAATCAGTGAAAGATTTGAGTAAGCGTGAAGTGTTAAGCGTGACGTCACGTGCCGTGATTCATTCCGAGTCTTTTCCTTTTGACAAAAGATTTCCTCTAGGACACTGTTACGGAAAGAATAAAAGGAGAGGAACGTACCGGTAGCGTACCGGAAAATGTACCTTTTTCTTCTAAGCTTTTCCAATACAATATGACAATGCAATATAGAACTGTCGCGTAGGCCACGGGGCTTATTTGGCCTAAATGCGGGCCAAACAAATGTGACACTAGACAAGCAATGCTGTCACTTAACTTGTGTTATTTACTGTGCGCTAGATTAAGTGACATGAAGTCATTCTACAAACTTCAGTTTAAATCGTACAGGATCATTGAAATATGCAACGAAAAGTTAAAGCTCAGTGAGATTTTTTTTTTTTTTTTCGTGTAAATACCCTATAAGAAATTATTCACCTTTCTCGGAGATCCAGCTCGAGTACCCGGAAGGAGGATGACAGGGAGGAAGGCCAGTAAGGTATAAAAGAAAAATTTTCCGCTTTTACCTTCATGGCCCTTAAGTAACTATGAATGGACATTCCGATCATTGCTTGGGGTATTGAGTAGGCGTACGGAGAAGAAAAGGAAAGAGAAGAGGAAGAGAGGAAGGCCTGAAAGTGCCTTGACTGGTTGTTTTTCGCACAAAGTCCAGCGGAGTTCACAGAAAATGCCAAGTTTGCGCTCTTCCCACGATCCATTCTAATAGCCACCCTTGACTTGAAGCGAATTTGCTGTTTAGCCATTCATGTGTTTCATTGAAGCGTTCAATACTGTGAGTAGGCCGCCTTCAATTCTCTTCTGTTGACTGTTTCCACAGTTTGATGTTTCCATGAGAAAATGTGCAGCTTGTTTGGACTGACGAAGTTTCTTTTTTTGGGAAGAAAATTATTTTACGAACTCATTGAGAGCTATAAAAGTTTCCAGCAAGCTCTGAAAACTCCCTCGAAGTGATTATCTTTTTATTTCGAAAAGTTTTGAAGTACACTTGATTACCCTGAAAGATTCCGATGTCGTGAATCGCTCAAATTTTCACAGTGCGTGGATGGTTTCATTGTTTATTTATTTATGCCGTGTACGTTTTTGTTTATTAAAACTTCTAAAAATTGGGAGAGCTTGTTACATGGCTAGTAACGTTTTTATTTTCCAAGTGGAAAGCGTATTTAGCATAAAACAGGGCAAGGCAGACTAGTGAAGAATGAAATCAAGTATTTTTGTACAGAATTTGGAAGTTTGAAATTGCATTTTGTTTTTAGATGTTTTTACTAAGAAAAACAAAGAAGCGTTGTTTGTTATTTGTCGTTTAACGCTACTTCTAATAAACGAGTGACTTGAACGTTATAGAAGCTTTTAGACTAGTGCGTTTAGTTAAAGCAAACACGCTTCGAAAATCGAGCGTTAAAAGTAAAACTTCTAGTATTACGTTATTTTGGGAAATGAGAGATTTGTTCGAAAACGACATTTGGAAGAAAAGAGGGAAGCGAGCAGTCGTTTTTTTTAACGTGTGGGGTCTTTATAGGGAATTAGTGGGTTTGCGTCGTATTACAGAAAGACCACATTGCTTGGTAGGGTGAAAAAGAGAAACATGTTAGGAATTTTTTCGGCTAGTTCGCGAGGGTGTTATTTGACACTTCGAGGGCTTTTCCCAGATTGCGCTACGGCGGTTTTAGGTTTTCGGCGACCTATTGTTGAAACCCCTTATCTAAATTTGGTCTGTTACGATGACCAAATATTTGTGAAATCAAGTTAGTGGACTTTACACCTCTCTTGCCACCATGTCAAGTTACTTGTGCGTTCCTCAAGCTAAATTAAGTTCTTACAAGTGTTGTTAAGGAAAACCGGCTCTAGACATCCCAAGTTTAGATTAAGAACTTAATCGTACTCAAGGAAGTTATGTGTCTCTCATAGGAACATTCCTACTTGAATCAAACTTCGGTGTTCTATTACGAAAAATTTTAAATTGGCTATCTTTTTAAGGTTTAAAAAATCTTCCCAGGTTACTCTATCTTTGTCGACTACAAGAAAAGTTTAGTATGTAAATAAGTTCAAATGTAATTCAAATAAGATACTGAAATGTTTAGTTTGCTTATTATAGTTAACCCAAAACTTAACTACAGCAAAGCTATTCTTTATTTCGTGTCGTTGAAGTTTTATCAAAAGAAAACTTATTCATACTTCCTAACACGTATTCTAGGAAATATTTTGATATTTTCTAGGCTTCAACTGCATAAATACAAATATTTTAATGGAAGCAAAATATCAATATCGCATATTAATTTTACCTATAAGCTTTATGTACCTTTGTTTCTAAGTTCCAGCTCAAGTTCTGGAACATTACTGTAATCAGAGTCACGCCCCTTAAGTGAGAAAAGTACGTGAGAAATTTAAATAAAAATCCTCTGTAAAATATTTCTTAAGTCTCTTGAATCTGGCACGTTTCGTAGCTCGAGTACCGCCAACACTCTAGAGCTACGTTATTTAAATCTCCCGAAAGTTTGCTTTCCCTTCGGGGCAAAAATTACGAGAACTTTTTTTTTAAAGCCTAAAGCTTTGCCCTCAATTTTCCTCGGCTGTCGGAAAGCGGAGGTTTGGGTTGGAAAACGTAGGTTTCTTTGTACTGTACGTAAAAGGAGTGTCTATCTCTAAAAAGAAGGAAGCTGCTTTCTGTGACAATGCACAGCCCCATTTTCTAAAGAAACTGGACGTCAAAGGCAAGGCAGGGAACCTTTTGGTTCATTGGCTAAATGTAGAACAAGGGAGTAAAATGGCAAATGAACTTGCAAACCTCACACATACGGTACACACATTCCTTGAAGGCACCACGCGGCATCGAAACTTCGGAAAATCGCTTGATTACAAGGTAAAAAGCATTCCCTAGGGAGAAACAGGAATATTAGCACACATTCTTGAGTCCTACAACGGGTGGGAGGGGCTGTATTCGGCTTGAAGGGGGTGTTTGACCCTCTTTTGTTTCCCACGCTGGCGTCGAAGTTGTCAACAATAGCCAAGGAGCAAAAGGGACGAGAACCTTTCAAGGGTTTTAATTTGAGATAATAGAAAGGAATACTTACAAGATCAGGATGACTTTTATTACCCTGTCGGAAGAAAATAGAATACTGACAAGTATTAATCAACCTAATGGGTGTCATCTTTAATTGGGAAAGGTGAAGAAATTCGAAAAACCTAGCAGGTGTTTTGAAAAGGTTTCTGGCGTTCATTTTCAAGGTCTTTGAGAAAGGTTTTTGCTACTGAAATAAAAACAAGAAACAAAGGCGAAGAATTAAAATATTTTTTGTAGTAAATGTATAATGTTTGGTTGTTTTCACAGGGACAGCTGGAAGTCGACTCGGAATCCGCGTTTCGTTTAGCAGCTTGGGCATTACAGGCTACTTATGGTGATTTCGAAGACAGCACAGCCAAATGTTACCTGAAAAAGCTCCCCGTTTTACCCGCTAGTGTCTTAAAAGAAAGTCCATCTCTCACTTACTGGTAAGTATTAAAGAGAAAAAAAAAATACAAGAAATAAAACACTTTAAGATTGAATATAATTTTGCATTGTGAGTAGGGCTAATACTCGCTCGACAAAGCTCCAAATGGGTCTTGAATCGAGTGTCGAAGTTTTGTTTTATGAAGGCTAATAAACTTTTTTATGTATTTTCAGTGAAGAAAGAGTTTTGGAGATCTATCGTTCGCTCGTGGGCCAAAGTCGAGGCAAAGCCATTGTCAAGTAAAAATCAAGAAGAACATTTTGAGAGAAAAATAAAACTAATGGAGTTTTTGTGTTTTATTATAGTTATATGACATTGGTGGAATCTTTGTCTAATTACGGCGTCCATTTCTATCAAGTCAAAGACAAAAGAAACGTCGCCTGGTGGCTGGGAATTTCTTACAAAGGCATTGCCCAATACGACCATAACGACAGACGAAAACCGCGACGAGTTTTTCAATGGAAACAACTCGAAAACCTCTACTTTAGAGACCGCAAGTTCTCCATCGAAGTTCACGACCCCAAACGGTAAAACTAACATAGATCATATGCACAAAATCTTTCATTAAACTTAAGAAAACAGTTTCAGTCTATGGATAAGCGAGTTAAGTAAATGAATGTAGAGTAAATTACATTTGAACGATCGAAAATTCCCGCTTGGTCGCTTGCATGTTCGGAAATGTTTTTTAGGGGAATTCATAGAATTTTTCCGTGTTTGCATGTTGTGTGCTAGGGTGATGGGAAACGGGCTGTTTTTTATTAAAAAAAAAGTATTTTAGAACTGCAGTAACTTGTATTCCAAAAAAAGAGTTGAGATTAACTTGGACGAGTTGCGGTTTTTTTGTGTATAGCGTGGTGCATGCGGCTAGCAACGTTAGTCTCTACGACGAACAAAACGAAGAAGAAGAAGCGGACGAACTGAGCGAAGCGATTGCTGATAGTCATACCCAGTAAGTTTGTAGGTTGTTATGAAAATCCTTTTCTAAGTTGCGGCCACGCCCGCAATGTGTTCGGACAGCTTGTTTGAATATTCACTTTGCTTACTGGAATGCACCTCACAAATTTAGCTTCGCTACTTCACGTGTAACCGTATAAAATTTGTCTACCTTGGTTGAGATTTAGTTTATTTAAAATTAATTGACGTTAAGGACAGATGACAAAATCTTGAGTTTATGAGTGATAGACACTCAGAAGACAAGTTTCTGAGTGTCGTTGGACTTTGTCTTCTTAGTTTTTAGTAGATGTCTTTAAACTAATTGCTCAATTAAACTTTCTCAGAGACTGTTTGGCTTGTTTCCTGCAATTGCTCCTGGGTATCGTAACAAGGAAGTTCATATAGAGCAATGGCTTCATGAACTACCCGTAATTCTGTTTCCCGTTGTGAGACATTCCGTTAAAATGACTTCTTTATTAGATCTAAATACAGCTTTGTTCTTCGTGCAGAACTTGAAGTAGAGCATCCAGTGAACATTTCACATAGCAAATAACATTTACATAGTTCCCTTATGAACTCCTTGCTTTCCCGACCATATTTTAAGTTCTGTTGATTTATCACGTGACTTATTGAATTTTTCTACGTTTGAATTCCAGAGTCTCAACAAGTCGTCGTACGTTCCATCCTGGCGTCATTAGTGTCGCAGTGTGGTTTGCGCAAACCCAATCTTTGACTAAGAACATTTGGCAAATGGCCATTGCTCAGCATCAATTTTTCTTGGATCGCAAACAATGCAAAGTAATGAAATAACCTTCTTGTCTTTGTTTAAAATTATTGCATCGTTCCATTTTGACATGCTTATTTATGCATATCTTCGGGTTTTTGGCTAAATTTAGGATTTAATTATTTTATGAATTGCAGGGCAAACCGCTTAACCGCAATTTGGCTGAAATTGCGTTGGATCTCTCGAAAAGCAGTACTTCCTTATCCACGGCGTCTTCTCGTTCCAATCTAAGTCATAGTGGTAGTACCAGCAGCCTAAACGGCAAAATGGGCCATGCACCAGGTATAAAATGTTCATCTCAGACTCATTTCTTATTTTATACTTGTCTAATTTTTATACAATTTACACAATAAGCTTACTTCTACTACTGTCACGACTAGTTTGTTGTAGAAAGATAATGTAGAATGAAAATGCCAATTTTAACGCGTTTTAAATACTCAGTGGAATGTGAAGAAAGTGAAGCGTCCAAAGCTGCGCGTTTGGAAATGCTGGCAGCTCTCAAAGCGCGAAAAGAAGCGTTAGAGGACAAGTTAAGAGCCCGGACTTCAGAGTTGAAAAAGTTGTGCGTCCAAGAAGCAGAGTTAACTGGCGTGTTGCCACCTGAAATCCCTCTCAATCCGGGAGAGCCGGCGCCACAGTTTAGACGACGTGTTGGCACCGGTTTTACGCTCTCTGAAAACTTGCTCAACAATGCCAAATCCTCCTCCCAAGTACGCCCTGAAACTTTTCATTTTCTCCCTTTGTGTTATTCCGTAACTTTCTTGTCTTCTTTGCTTCTCGTTTTACGATAATAAGAAGTTCGGTACGCGTTGGTTTTTATTTCTTAGCGTTGTATTCTTTCTTTTACTCAGTCAATTTTTCATTATTTGATTAATTTTAACTTTTAATAGGACGAATCTTTGAACGCGTTGGAGTTGGAGTACGAAATTCAACGAAAGATCACATCAGCGGCCCATAAGTTAGCTTCAGATACTTCGGCGAGTAAAGCTGTTCGGCGACAGCGTAAAACCGTGTACCAGCAAAGCTTACATCGACTCAAAGATTTGGAGTCACGCTTGCGCACGTTACGGCTCACGGAATCTTATGGCGCCGGTCAAGCTCAACCCCAAGTGCCTTTACTGCCTTTAACTACGAAACCAAAAAAGAAGCCACGCCCCTTGGATGACGATGGTGGCTTCCTTAAAGCTGGTAATATACTATAGTCGAAAAAATATTATTTTATCATTCCGCAAACTTTAGGTTGTTAGACCAAGTATTCAGTTCTTACCGTAAATTATACAAAACTATCAGTAGTTAAATCTCGTTATTTAAAGCCCACTAGGGTCTCGTCAGTTATGTAATTAACAAGCAAATTCCATTGTAGAGGAAGAAAGCTCATTAGTGGACGATTCCTTCGTCTCCATGTCGGATAATTCCGGGGTGAGTTTGTCACCAGCGCCACCTACGACTCAAGCCACCAACCCTAGCCAACATTCCAGTAACAGCAGTAACAACGATATTATTCCGTCCAGTCCGACAACAGCACATAGAACTACCATGGATGGGTCGCTGTCAGCTTCTTCCGTGGTACTGCGCCATCCAGACGGCAGAGGATACATTCCGCGCTGTGGCATGACGCGAAATAGCTACCGAGCTAAACAGTACCCTACGTTTAGCACTCGGATAAGCGCACCTGACCAGATGAGACAAGAGCAGTGTGGATTACCGGGATGGGAGGGACAACTACATGGTAAATATCACTTCTTCGATACCATAATCTAGCACAGTACAGTCATATCTCCTTATTCGCTGTAGGAGTATGTTGCAGCACTAAGTAACGGTAATACTAATATTAGTTTCTAACAAAATGGTCTCTTTTGAACGATTTTGACCAGTAAGACCCGCGAATAGCGAAATGTTGATAGAGAATGCCCCCCGGATGTCGATCTCAAAAATGTCGTTTGTGAATAAGGAGTTTTGACTGTACGTCATTTCCTACTTAGTCGTGTTTTGATATGTGTTCTTAATCGATGGGTTCAGTAAACTCTTATTAAAGTATAAAATACAGTAGTCTCGTTATGACGAACTTCGCAGAACCACAAAAGACTATTCGGTATATTATTATACTATTATTATACAACTTGGATGTACAAACCGTTCAATGTAGCTGACAATTTGTTATAAAAGAATTCGTGACAACAAGATTCTACTGTATCCCCCAATATATTTAACATTAAGTGATCATATTCTGTCAAAAAGAGAACTTAGCAATAATGGACAATTTGTAATACAGGTTCCCGCGTACCAGCAACTGCCCTTTGTCCACCAATGGTAGGAGTGGATCCGTCAGCTGGTATCGGCTTGTATAACGTACCTCGGCAACGCGCGTCGCACGATTTCCCAGGAAACCCCGCACTTGCCCAAAGTCAAGGCCCCAACGATACCGAAATTGCCGCTGGTTTGCGTCGCCTAACTGCAAGTACTGATCCCGATTTCGAGTGGGATTTTGGGGGAGGTACCCACGAAGACAAGCCAAATACTCCCGTTTCAGTCCGACCACAACCGAGCGGAAGGTTTGGAAGCTTGGACCGAAGAAGACACGGGTTACGTGCATCAGGAAGCGAAGCAACGTTACCCAATGGAAACGAGCCGCCTCCGACAAGCAACACAAGTGTTGATGTCATTGATGGATCAAGTATCGGCCCTCGGTACGGATCCAGGTTTCCTAAAAGTCACAGCCATCACGATACACTCCTGCCGAATCAAACCTACCCCGACCATGTAGGCGTGGCCATGAGGTATGTAACCACTTCTTCGGGAATCGGACAATCCATTTCACACTCGCATTCGCACTTGCCTCTCACGCATCCGGCGCACGTCACGTCACGACGGAGTACGAGTGTGAGCAAGATTGAGACGGTCTTTGACTTAAACCAAGAAGTCGTAACTCATGTGACGTCATCTGCCGGCGTTGGTAATAATGCCAAAAAAAGTCACCGGGATTGGTACGAAACCAGTTTAGATTCTCCTGTTCTGCCTACCAAAAGCGACGCGTTTTCTTCACGGTCGAGCTTAAACCGTTCCCGTAGTTCGTCCATTAGCGAGAGCAAAATCAGTCTAGTATCGGAGCACAACAACAATGTAAGTGTGGACCATGCCGGTACCACGGCCCACGCGCAACCCGCCAGGGTATCGACCTTAAATGAGACCGAAACGAAATTGAACGATTTATCATTTGAAGCCAAAGAAATTCCTTTTGAAAGTCCGCAGAATTTTACTGTCATCTCCGCCGGTACGTGGGTACCGTATCGGGAAGTTACAAAACCGTTTGAAACGTCCGATATCTACAAATATTCTGCGCGGTTTCGCAAGCAAGCTTCGAGAGAGAGCAGCCGTGATTTACCAGAGCCTATCGGAACCCAGAAAGGTGTTTATCAGCCTCTAACACCCCAAGTTGCCGTTAGCGTGGCTCCTGCCCTACCTGCTACATCGTCTCAGCAGTTACGTTATGTGAAACGTATACCATCGTCGGGGCTAAACACCAGCTATAGTAGTGAAGATGCTAGTAGTAACGGCGGATATAATAAAATGGGAATGATGGCGCCACCTGTAAAAGACAGTTGGTACGATATGGACGAAGCGCCCAAGTCAAAACCTGCGACGTTGGTATAGAGGCACCGTGTTGACCTAGATCGGATTAAAGCACAGTATTGTCGATAAAGACTTGAATGGGTACAGAAACCTGGTACAATTTGTATACAGCATTTTGTATGCTCATGCCCATTTTTTTCTCACTTAAGGATTTTACGTGACAATGCTGTAGTTTTGAATTTGAGGTTAGTTCAAAATGGGAACACGGCACAAATGCTCGATGAACAAAACTCTAATTTGTTTGTAGGTGTATTTATTTATGTGACCTGAACAAACAGAAGGAAAAAGTGTAACAGTAAACGCGTGCAGTTTTACCAGAGCAACTACAAAAGCAATTCTTGCCTATTTTGTACATAAAGAGAACTTTGTGGGTTAAATTGTTGTTGGGGATTTTTTTTAATACACTGAAAATTGAACGACAGTGGAAAGTATTCAAGTGTGACCAAAGTGTGTTTGATAAATTTTTGTTTATCACTGAAGTGTTTTATTTTTGTACAGTTTGGGGTGGCTAAAGGTGTAAAGATTTGGATCTTCAATAGAAGAAACTCTTTCGAAAACTTGGTTTATTAGCTTTCTTTTACAACAGTTTAATTTTAATGAAACTTCGGTTACGTACGTAAAGTCGATACTGTCTATGGAACTTAGATTTTCCGGAAGAGTTTGAAATTTCGCTTAATAACTTTGATGGCATGTTCCAGAATAATTTCGCAATATGAGTGTAACAGCGTACAATATGAGTGCAGCCTTTTACTGCAAACCGGTTAGCAAGATAAACCATTTTTATCTGCATAGAACGCTTACTTAAAATTTTTCTCCACATTCAATGCAGGTAGAGAGAGCGGCTTAGTAAATAAGCCTCGTTTCATCATAGTTTTTGTGCCGGTCAGGAATTTTACGACGGTAATAACTGCGGAAAGTTGATTTACATGCTCGCCATACATTTGTAAAAAGCGTAGGCTTGTGTGTTACGCTTAAAATAGCAAATGCGAAAAGTAATAAGAACGTACAGCTCAGGCCTCCTTTGAAGCGAAATATATTCGCTGAAAAAGAGCTCATACCCTAACGGAGTCGACAAAAGAAAAAACCGTCGAAAAACATACAACTACGAAGAAATGCATCGTTTGCTCCTGAAAGTTGAATCTTGCACAGTATAACGTCAGTCAAAATCCAAATGTTACAGAAATATGATTCCTAACTTCATAAATTTTAAACTACGCGCTTTGCACGGATGCTGTTTTTGTAGTCCCTGTTTATTAATTCATGATACTGGCCTACACATCGTAAATTGACACTTCGAGTTTACCATTTCCACACTGCAGAAAGCTTAGGACACTTTAGCACCCCCACCCCTCGTTCCGTTGCCCTCGCTTCACTGGGGAGGTGGTATTCCTTTGTAAATTAAGTAACCCTTCTTCTAACGCGGGGTTAACGTTCGGATGAACATGACATACCGAATGAAAACCGCCAAAAGTGAAACTACTGAAGGAAGTCGCCGAAGTAACAATGTAGCGAAACCGCGTCTAACGAGGCCTTGCTCCACGTAAAGTCTCAAGAAGAAATTACACAGGAACATACGATTTCGGTTCGGGAAAGTAACTTTTTTAAAATATTTATCTTTATGCTTGTCTCTTATAACCTTCAAGAAAGAAAATTTGGCGGTAATTTGAAACCCGCATTATCCCTACGTGCGGTTCTGCATGTATTTTAACACCAGATAATTATAACCGTGATATGGAGTAATTCAAACATTAATTTCCTTATTGTGGAATCTTATCTCTACTTTTCTTAGTTATTGTAATCTAGATGGATTTCGTATGAAAAACGCGTTGTTACACTTCGAGGAGCGCAAGGAATGGGGAAAACGGGACCGGCAGCATAAACAGTGTATTGTTAAGTACTTTCAAGTACCGAACAGTATATAGTCCTTAAGAAACATGGAGGAAGTCTTGTATCCCTTTTAACTGCAATGTAATAGCTAACCACGCCTTTGCTTGTTTCCCGTCTTCTTAATAGAAGAGTGTCTGTTAGCCAACTAGGCATTCAGTTGCGTGCCGACAGTCGTAGCGGTAGGACCTAATCGTGAAGTATTTAACTCCGGAGTGTGTCGTGCACAGAATAACTAAAATTGGTGTGGGACATCAACCTTGTCTTTATCCCCGGTGTTCTCTGTTCTATACTAAGTAACAACAAACAAAGGCAGAGAGAAAGGGACATCTTCGCGGGAGTCTTAGCATCGTGGGAGAGTTTTTAAAGTTACGCAGTTTCAGTAGCGGCATTCCTCATGTTGTGACTTTTTTCTTTATGACAAACCTCCCTTCAGACCCAGTCCTGGATGTCACAAAGGGGGCCTTTTAAATCCAGATCAACATGAAGTGCCTTGAAAATAACATCGAAGACATACTCAGAGGTGAGTCAACTTACCTTCATACCATGTCCCACTTTACGTCATAAGTTTTTCTTGTTTGAAAATTTAGTGTATTTTTTTTACAGTATGCGCAGAGAGAAACTTTATAAATAGTATTTGTCTTCTTATTAAGTAACCTCTCAACAAGGGAAACGTAACAAAAAAACGAGAAATACTATTAAGCAACATTTTTTTACATTTTCGGGTTAGAGTAGTTAAAAATATTGAAATCGTTATAACAAGCGCTAGCTAGCTTGGTCTAGTTTTTTGCAGCTGATAAGCTACAGGGAGGGGAGGAGGTAGGTCGAAATGGACACATACGTCTAACCTGGGGGCAAGCGAAAAAAGTCCTAAGTAATAGTAGTCAGGCCTACAGCCATAAGCTTTCTCTATGGACAAATGTTTCATATTTGTCTCAAATCCATGTTTTTATTTCAGTGAACCTGGTAAGCAGCTTTGAAAGGGAAAAGGATACTACACAGTGAAAGGCTCCGCCTCGTGTGCAACGTAAGCGAACACAATAAATTACACACCTGTACGTGATCTAAATGGTAAAGGGAATAGGACAGGACGTACGGGTGAATAGGAAGAGGGGGGATTTTTCAAGCTGAAATTTTTCTATATATGGTGGGAAATTCCCATCGAGATTCAACTTAGTCATTCCACTAGTCACAGCCTTTTAATAGCAGTTATTACGCAGTGTAGTTCCCAAACTGTTAGAAATACACAATTTTTTTATAGTTCAAGAGTAAAAGGCTCGTTTTACATGATTGTTTCAATGGTTTTACGTTTGGAAGTACAAAATAAAATCTCCGGTTATAAATGATTTTACTTCAGTTTCCAATGCTATTCATGTGAAGGCAAAAAGCCAAGGCACGTTTTGGTTGAGGACTCTATGAGAATGTCTAGAACCAGGAAAAACAAAGTCGTAAGAGTCCGCCGTATATGCAAATGAATTATGTGTTTCATGAGCACGGCCTTCAACTCTAACGGCTAGTTATAAACTTATAAGTGCTTCTTGGCCTTCAGGCTCGGATTTCCATATGCAAAAGCTGCTGAAATATCAGCGTCGACTTCTTTTCCATTAGAAGAAAAAATATTCCAATGGTGAACATTGACAGCCTACTACTTTCTCTTCTTCCCTTTATCAGAGGCATTCCGTGTGCCAAGGTCTGACTGTGCATCATATATCCTCAGTCTTATCAAACACTGTTAAGCCAATTTTCCAATCCGACATTTTAAACGTGTTACATTTCAGTTTTTTCAAGTTAGGGAACGTAACGAAATTCATTGTTTGTGACGAGAAATATGGTTAAAAAGTAATCTGGAGCAGTGTCATGTATTCGAGGACGTTTACCTTTTTTTAATCTTTTATTCTTTAAAAACTCTTTAAATGCCTACCGGAAAGCAAAATGAATTGGTTTTATCCTGCGATGCTTACTTTCCTTATTGCTTTTTATTCTGAATTTCCCACCAAAATTCTGAACTGAAAGACTTTTGCTTTATTTCCTTTATAATAATTCATGATTTTTCACTTATACAGAAGCTGCCGAAATTACTGAAAATTGCCTTTCCTTGAAACGAATTTTCTGAAGGTTTCTAGAGACAAGTACTGCGTTTGTTTAGGCATACGTAGCGTAAGTCGAGACCTTGATCGTTGACTTGGTGTCCATGAGGATTTCGAATTAAACGCAATGGTCAGATAAGTGGGGTGTACGAGTATGACGCCTGAGAAAAGGTCAGGATCACATTACAGTTTTACTATTTTGACGCCATTTAATGCTTTCGATCCCGCATCCGGTTAGAAATTCTTTGTTTGAAATATGTCTTCGAGTTGCGTCGCCTTTCATGCGCTAGCCTTCAGACGGCTTTTTTCCTACTGAGCTGGAGGGTTAAGGTTAACCTAATTTGACTGTTGAGAGCTGACGTTCACAGCGGTTTGAATAACATGGGAAATGTCTTTCGACGCTGGACTTAACAACGTAGTAGTTTTCGTTCTGTTAAACAATTATGTTTGTCCTCATTATCAGAAGCAGCGCGTAAGAAGTAGAAAAGGCTGGAATGTGTCAAAAAGTTCACGCATGAAAAAAAATATTTTTTTTCATTTTGCACATAAACGGAAACCCGGGGGGCGTCTTTGAGGGAGTAACGGTACATGTCCTAGCTATTAAATTGTGAAAACATTCGAAAGACTTTCGGGAGAGTATAGCACGCTTTCGTTAAAATTGTTTCATACAATACTGAAAAATCATTGTCTGGAGCAATTAGAAGAATGGAGGGAAGGCGAAACTGCGGAAGTGACGCTTCGACGCGTAAGACAACGCCAACGCCTTCTAGAATCTCCATTCTTAAGAACGGTTTTGTACTCTCTCGACTTCTCCCCTCTAAGACATGTCACTTCGATCTGAATTCTTTGCAATGATGATTCGTAAGCGTCTCGAGTTTACATACAAATTATATAAGGGGTTCACTTCTTGTTGAAGCTTGTCTAAGAGCTTTGCGTATTTTTTATTATTATTATTATGTTTTGTAACAATTACCATTTGGCATCGTATATAAGACGATCAGTGTTAGTTTGTTTGTAACGTTACGTCATGTTTGCCTCATTTCCATGAAAAAGTTAGCTTGGGAAAGTTTATATAAAGTGTTGGTTCTGGTGTTGTTTTCAGATGTCGTCGACTTTTTGGAAACGACGCTATCAGCCGAGGCTTTGTCTCCATCAGCACTGGAACAGAAACATAAGTTACTTACCAAAGTAACTTCCATATGGGGAAGGAGTTCAAAAGCTTCCCAAGAGAGTGGCTTAGGCCTGGAGTGTTACATCGACATGGCATCTGATCCGGCTCTTACGTCATTCTTTGGCTCGAAAGCCCAAAACAGTCCTTTAGGTAAAGCTAGCAGAGCGGAATACTGTAACTAAACTCTGATATTTTAATCAGATTTTATATGGAATTGTAACCGGTTCATTATCCTCATTCCAGAATCCGAGCCCAAATCACTGACAGTATCGGAAGATATGTATGAACCTTTCGAAGATCCCCAGTCACCGAAGGGACCTGTAGATCATACAGATTTTTACGTGAACACCCAACGAAGATCATGTATCAGCAACAACAACGAAAACAGAGATTCCGAAGTTTGTTATGTCAATACCCACGTGGCGGAGGATAACGTTTCGTTACGTAGCGCTTTCAGTGAAATCAGCGTGCTCACCAACGCCGGTGAATCCAATAACGACGTGACGATAGCCATGAGTGCCCAAGAAGCCTTATCCAAGAACCTCTTCTCGGGTTCGCTGAAGCGCCGAAGTGGAGTGAAGCTCGTGTCTGTCTGGAGAAGACACTTTGCAGTCTTGATCCCGAATTACTTGTTCCTCTTTGCTAATGATAACGATCCCAAACCTAAACTAGTCATTAGTTTAGACGGTTATGAAGTCCGTACCGCGTCTAAGGTAGGCTTAGACGCTAAGCGGTTACGACTCCACCCGTTCCATTTAGTAGGACCCGGAAAAACTACCCACGAGGTACAGTGCGAATCTTTTACCCAACTTCCTAGTTGTATAAGCCGACGTTACATTTACATTATTAATTATTATTTTTTTAAAATTACTTTTCCAATTTAGTTTGCCGCAAAGACGAAAGACGAGATAAATCAATGGTTGACCGCTCTAAACGCTGCCATCGAGTGCTGCACCAAAGAGAGTCCTACCTATGACGTTCCTACCAGTGGCGCCGCTGTGAACAGCCACGTCGTCGTCGAAGTAGTTCAGGTTCATTCAGAACGAGAGCCGCTTGGTAGGAACCAGGATAACCAGTCCATGCGAGCACGTCGCTTACCGTCTTTGCCTGGCGAAGAAAATTATGATGACGTATGCGCCCCAGTAGCTGTAACACCCGCAAGCGAGCCAAGTTTCAGTGTCCATATCGTAGCAAATAACCAGGAAAAAGCTTACGAATACATCAACCCTAGTCCTATTCCCTTTGACTACGAATCCGAGGAAGACCTTGAGGCTAAGGAAGGAGAAGAGGATATCTACAATTCCATAGCGGACGATCACGTGAGAGGTCACGGTCTGACATTCGCGCAAAGTTCGTTACGAGTTGGCCCGTGCCAATCGGTAGAGAAAATTCAACCCCATCACGTTCGGAGTCACTCGGACGGCTTCTCCGATAGTTCTATGTCTTTGAAGTCTGATCCGACTTCAGTCCGGCATTCGACCAGCTCGGAATCCAATCGTCAGTCGAATCACTCCGTAGAGTCTGTGACGTATGATACGCCTATTACGTCCTTAAAGCCCAGTTCGGCACGTCGCTTGTGGCTTAACCGGGAAATCAACCAAAATTCATGTCAACCTACCACGTATGACGTGCCGACCTCTAACCGGCCGCTAAACGAGACAATGAACGTTGTCGTTACGGGGGAGCTTTATGACGACGTTCCAAACCCGAAACCCGTCAGCGACGTTTCTGAAAGAACTGTAGCCAAGTCGAATGTAAGCAAGATTGCTACGTTCATTCAACGGAAATCGGCCTCTGACGATAGTAGGATCGAAAAACCCGTGACCAAGGACATCACTTGGAGCAAAACGTGGAGCAAATCCGTAGGCAGGACTTTTGCCGCCAAAATGAAGAACGAACCGAAATTGATCACTTCAGCGGGACCGGTGGTGACTCAAGCCTTAGACAGGCTCAAACAATGTAGTAGCAACAATAATCTGGTAGCACCGGAAGAAGGACTAGTCAAAGAGGTGGTGAGTCAGACTAATACGCCCAAGAAAGGTCCTCCACGTCCGCCTGGACCATTTTTGTCAAAGAGTCAACCTAATTCGCCCAACAAAGCTTTAGTTTCAACCGTGAACATTAAGTCATCCATGACAGATGTTACCCAACATGAGGAAGTTTATGAAGAGATTGCGACCGCAGCCCTGCCTAGTAAACCGGTGATGAAAGTGGCGAAGAATTTCGCTAAGGAAGAATGTAGTATAGGTAACGAGTGGTGGAAGACAAGATGGGCGTACGTGGCACAGAATGCAAATGAAATTAACGTTCATGCCGGCGAACGCGTGTTGGTTTTGAGCAAAGGAGCCATCTTGTGGAAAGTTCGAGCAAGGGGGAAAGAAGGCCTCATGCCCAAGGAGTACTTAATTAGCTGCGCTCCAGCTTCTCCCACCCTCACTTTAACATTAACGGATGACTTTTCTAACGTCGATGTGTAAAATTTCGTTGTGTACATAATGAGTAATTTTGAGTGATCTCACTGACTGTCTGAATTCACCAGTGTTATTTATACTACCCATTATATTCACGTTCAAAAATCTTGACCTTGAGACACTAGGACGCTGTCAAACCAGCAACGAAGGAATAGTAGTTTTTATATACAGATTTGCGATTTAATCTTCTCGTTGAAATTTACTTTATGTTCCACTCGAAACTTTTTGAAATCGCAGTAAACATTGCGTATTTTTATAATGCGTTAAGTGCGCTGGGATAAATTGGTCATTGGGGGATTCATTTTACGGATTTGTGCGCATTCTTTGCCGGAGGGTGTCGTGAAGACAATTATATGAACTATTATCATATTTTCATTTCCGAACCTTTTCAGTTCGTAGTTTCATTTGTTTCGAACAAGTCACTTTCGCTGTCATGTTCTCGAGAAAAGGCTATTTTCCGACTGAGGAATGTTTTAAAAAATTTACGAGATTATATTAGAAATATCTGCATCTTTTCAGTTTTGTTTATAGTAAAAGAATGCTGTGTCCTGAATTTGTTCACAAGTGACAAATTTAAATGTTTTTATACAACGACCTTATAATAAAATGTATTTCAAAATCTACGTTGCTGTAGTTTTTAATTAGTCTTCCAATCATCTTTTTTGTTAAATCTCTTAAGACCAGGGGCGCAGCGAATGGAGAGCCCGCCCCACCCCCACCCCCCGCCCCCCGAAAAAATTCCTGGTTGCGCCCCTGGTAGGGAAGGTTTCCCAACAGCAAGCACGCCTTTGGCACGGTTCTCAGTTTATTCGTGTATTCAGGATTGGTCGTTTTGGTATAAGGGCTGGCCGTTTTCACACGTCCCCTCATATCTAGACAACAGATTTGATCGTCGCGCCAATTTACATATTCTGACCGCTAGGTGGCTATGCAATGCTTGGGTTGTAATCTAAAAAAAACAAGCTGCAGTGCAGAAACGATTCGCTATCGAACAAAAGTTGCTTTCGTCCGTGAAAGTGCTAAGAAATCCATCTGAGTCTACCCAAATCGAAGAAGCTATCGAAAGAGCAATGACAACGCATACCAACAGCAATAGAAGCTTGAAGGAGCCATTGAGCGATGCCGGTAGTGACAGTGGCTCCAGCCGAACCAGTATCGAAGAAGAAGTTCGCCTCTCCGGTTTTTGTGACTGAAAACTCCAACGATTTGATACCTTTAAAGCCGCAGCACGTCACATGTTGGAAAGCTTTTCCAATCTAACGAGGCTGTGGAACCTATTCATAAGCAATTGGTTCAATGGACCCCGATTTACTAAGTCCTAGAGCCATTACGAAGAAATTGGACCCTGTAAGTTGAGCTTCGTCATATGTTGCACATTTTTAATATTTTTAGTATTTTATTTTAATATTTTACTTTACTTTTCAGACAGCGTTGCTGAACTACTTGTACAAAATTATGACACCTCTTCCGTTTGACGCTTCTGGAGAACAATATACAAACATCGAAGGCTACTTAGACAAACTACTCACCTGAAAACGCACAAACACGTTCTGGAAAGCTGTCCAAGTAACTTTTGCCTACCAATAAAAACATTGAAAAATAATGCTAATTATGCCACTAGGAAAGTAGAATTGACATTAGGAAACACACGTGGAAGAGTGTTTTCGTAACTGGTGGTGAGCATGCGTCCAGGATTTGTACCGAGACTTAAATCCGAGTTATTACGTTTCGCACCAACAAACATTCAGCCTAAGGTAAAACGAGACGATATCTTTTTATTTATCGATTTTATTACTATAATATTTTTATAAAGGTTCACGCATCTCCGAATCGGTATCATGCGTCGTATATTGGAGCAAGTGTTCTAGCGAATAGCGAAGGGTTCGAGCAAGCAATGGTGACACAGCAGGAATGGAAAACTTTTGGTCCCAACGTGATTCGCGGATGGAATTTGTAATTAATTCATGTTTTGATTTCATTGTGTATGATTTCCCTTGACTAAAGTGGTCTTATTGTCTCTTGTTATATTATTTCCAAGAATGTAAAATTGCGTGTTTTTTGTTACAGCGAATCAAAACGTGATACACACACATTTATGCCAAAAGTTTTGCGTGATTATTATATTTTACCTTCTTTCATCGTGAAAATACTTTATTTCAGGCCAGTCGGGATGTATAAAAAGATTTCGGCTATGAGGTCGTCAGAACTTTCAAAAATACTATTAGGTATCCGTATTTGTGTATTGGGGTGCGTGAAAAAGCACCACGATTTTTTTTACAGAAGAAAAGTGCTTGTAATAAAATTTCTAGCGAATTAGTCGTGCTTGACAGCGACAAATCCACAGTAGAAATTTTATTTCTTCCAATAAAAGTTTGTTGTACTGGAACAATTATTATCGTACTTATTAATTTTATTGGAATTACAAAGATTTGGTAAATCTGACGTAACCTAATTAACCGACATGTCTGCAATTTGGAAATTAACGAATGCAAAATTGTCAGCCTCGACGAGAGGATTCCGAAACTGTAAAAATTATTGCGCTAGCCCTTCAAATAAGCGAGAAAACTGAGCCTGAATATGAAATTATGCCCTTAGGGCGTCTCAGGAGCCAAAAATTTCGAAATCCTATAAGGAATAACATGGGAAAAAGTGCGATGCACGATGCCAGCATCATGCTTTCCGAGGTCTCGTACACCCTTTCCTATCCCCTCTCCTGCTTCCCGTGTGGTACTCTTGGCAATTCCATTTTATTGGGATATACCAGGTACCATAGGAAGCATGCCAGAGCATAGTCAGGGTTTTTTTCCTCTGAAAAACCAAACCTCTGGCACGGGGAATCGCACCACCGGCCTTGTGATTCCAAGGCAATGCGCTAGACCGCTCGGCCATAACAGTTACTCTTATATGAACTTGTTTGAAATATAAATCCTAGAAGTGGTATGTTACTTATGCAACTTACAGATGACAACCAGTACTGTTTTTTTATTATTATTATTATTATTATTATTTCTATTATTTCTGGCAGGAAGTTTCTTTATTATTCAGTAGCTTACATTTATTATTCAGACAAAACATCGTAACTTTTTTACATACTAACTATATAATTTCTGCCCCTGAAAGTAAGCTTTTCCAGACCAAAAAATCACATATTTCCCTCCTTCTGGATGCTTAGACCGCTCGGCCAAAGCGCTTTGCATTCCTTTCCTTATTTGAAATAAATGTTACTTATGGTATGTTGATCGTTCACTTGTCCTTTATGAAGACTAGAGCTGTTCATTTATTATTTCTTAGAATTCTTTCAGGTAGGGAACAGGGACGCAGCGAAGGGGGGGAGGGGGGCCGGGCCCCCGAAATTATTTTCTTGTGTGCAAGTAAGCTCAGTGGCAGGCATCAAGAAAAAGTTGAACCCACCGAAAAAAATTCCTGGCTGCGCCCCTGCATACCATCTACGTACTAAACTTATGTATGTACTCAAAGAATAAGCCAGCAAGGAGCAAATGCTCACGGTAGTTGTAAATACAAAAAATGAAAACCCGCAGATTCGATTTATGAACTTGTGTAATCAACTCGGTAACTAAGCACTTGCGACATTAGCCTTTGAAAGGGACTGAAGAAGTTTTCCTACGCCGTACATTCCGTCGCGCCTGTTCCTGTTGTTGGAGAATTGGATGGATTTCGGAGTAAATTTGTATCTGTTCCTCTTCTGCTATAGTAGACCTGAAAAATAATCAGTAAAAATTTAGTATAAATATAGCGTAGTAGAAAAATGGAAGGAATCGTACCTGTAGTCTTTCATGAGATCGTATTTCTCCCATGGTGTTGCCAGTTCTTCTGCTCTTTTGTAGAAACGTTCTTCGAGACCCAAATCCTGTACACCTTGCAAATTTTGACGCTCCCATCTCTCAAGCCAGGGTCTAGGGCGTAGTTTAACCTGAAATTTCACAAGTTAAATACGCCAGTTGGGAAAATATGTGTCAGCTATGTTTACTTTAATAGGATTCACCGGTACTTCCGTTCCTTCCAAATGCGGCTCCGATTCCATGTCAAAAGGAAACGTGCTGTATTCTGGTAAAGCATCACGAAGGTAAAACAGGGACTCATCAAGCCTTTTCTCGAGACGAAGTACTTCAATCTTGCAAATTAGTGGCGAGTACAACTCGTACATTATTTCAACGCCTAAGAAAAAGCTCATTAAGCGAAAAGAACGTAGGTGTTTCTTCGAAGGAGCTCACCTTGATGATCCACGACATTTCTTAATATGAACGAAGTTCTGAGTCCTACTCCACTTCTATTAATGCATATCCCGACAAACCGATTATTCTTATTTGTAGCATTCGGATCAGTGACTGTAACGGCTAAGATACTGCCCACATAAAACTCGGGGATTTCAATGACACTTCGGCGCTTTAGCATGTCATTTCGTTCAAGACGTTCGCGTAACTTGTTCCTCCATTCATATTTTGGGCAGGGTAGAAATTCTGGGTACAAAAATCTATGTTGTGCGTAAGGATTTGACGTTTGTAGGCCGTCTGAAGGGGTATTGTTTTCTTCCCGGCTTTCTTGGTGAGTTGTATTTGGCAAGCCGGCAGTTACGCTTTGTCGGACGTAACACGACGTTGTAACTAGGAAAAAGTCGTTGAATTTTATAGTGACCATGCACAGAAATATACCTCTTCTAATGGACGAAAATTTGCGTAACATTCTTCTCAATCTATATTTTTCGGATCCTTTTCAAAAGACACGTTTATTGATGTTGATCAGCTGCTCAGCAGGTCTGAACCGAAACTACTGAAATGGCGAAACGGGAAACGCTTTCTAACGCTTAGGTACGCGTTTCCCGTTTCACCATTCTAGGGTGGCGGATGTCCCGGAGTTCAAAATTGGGCGGCAAATCTTGCCTTACCTAAGCTATCTAAATGTGGAAGTTTCACTAAAAAAAAAAAAAAAAAAAAAAAAAAAAGACTTTTCTTTTTTAATGGTTGGAATAGGCAATTGACTATCTAGGACGTTTTCTTACGCCTGGAGCACTTCATTTTGTCTCCAATCGTCTCAGGATTAAAAACTGCATAAAAATAAGTCGAAAAGATGTTAAGTCTATGCAAGGTATTATAGATTCGATTAGGCTGCTTTAAATCAGGACAACGTTTTTTTTTATTCCATTAAACTGCGTAGGTTTCTCCTATTGCGGTGAAACGGTCAGAAAGACATTACGACTGAAAAAAAAACAAGAATAAAAAATACCAAGAAAACTTGGGTTTACCGTCAATCTTCTGGTATCTTCGTGAAATATGCTGCAAATCGACGATTTTTTCCGGGCGATATACACGTAATGCATAAACAATTATCCAAGTTGCTTACCGCAAATAATACTCTAAAGCTTTCCAATCTTTGACGAGTCCACCTACGAAACCAGATAAATACAATTGATATCCTTTGTGCTTGTGGGATTCTGAAGTTAACTTGCGAGTAACATTTGCCGTGTCTTTTAACATCAAATTTCAGGAATCTTTGCCTGTTTTCGTTCAGATAAAACGAACAGTTTAATATGCGTGATTCTACGCCGGCTATGAATATTTGTAAGAAAAAAGGTGAACAGTAACAAAAGCAAAATTTAGTGTATTTTCACAATAAAACAAAAATTCAAGGAAATAAACACAAACATGTTCCCGGAAAATTTTTCGCAGGAAATATTCTCGCAGCTATGTAACTTTACAACAGTTATTTAAGGAAGATTTCCCGTCGGAAAACTGGACACTTACTGCGACAAATTGATAAGAGTTGGATGTTAAAAACAAACGACTACTATGACACTGCTATAATCAACTGACAATCAAACAGCTCTGCTGTTATTGAAGGCTCAAAAGTATTGCCGAATAAGAATTTTTGCAAGTATTTAAAAAAGAAGCTGCTTGCTCGTAGACACTTCCTTTGATCTTATCAATTATTGGTTACGTGTAACGAGCAGGTATAGAAATGTTACAAAACTTAATTATTGTACGGAATATCGACTTCGTAACGCGAAGAACTCGAAGAGACTTCCATGACTGCGGAATGGTGCGAGGTCGACAGCAACATTTCGTCCATGAAACCGATGTACGTTATGGCTAATTTTAGAGTTTCTATTCGGGAGAGTCGCTTTTCGTACGCAAATGTTGGAACTTTCCTTCGAAGACGGTCAAAAGCCTCGTTTAAGTTAAACATTCGCCGACGCTCGCGAATATTGGCTGCACGACGCTGTGCCAATGAGGCTACACGTTTTCGACTTTTTCTGGTTGAAGATATTGATGCTGCAGCGGTAGATTTATTTCTGTAATTGAAAAAAGCTTATTTTCATTGTAATACAATAAATATACTATTCCTTGTTTACATACAATGATCTCATACATTTTAATGTTGCACCATACATCTCAGATAGTAGTAAATGAGCGTAACAAGCTTAGCTCACGACTGATTTTCAGAGTTAAAAAAGTATTTTACATTAAACACAAGTAAAAATGACATTCTCATAGATTTTTATAGAAACTTCTAACATTTTCAAACCATTTTGATGACGATCGGTCGTTCCGTATACCGCCAGTCAGATTGCCACTTGCCGAAAAGCAAGTGCACACATTTTATAAATCAGTTCTAAGCAAAATATAATACGTTAAAGGCTTTGAAGTGATTAAAGTTATTACATACGAAGCACTAACAGAAGAAAAAAATGCTGAGTGTCAAACATTAAATCGTAATAAGTAAAAAAAAAAAATCTAACTAAAATTGCTATTCTATTTAGAGATAGCTAGTGGAAACGGTTCAAAGTCAATCGAAATATTTATCCTTGTTGCGTAAAATTAAAAACCTAAATGTTTGTAGTTACTGCTATAGACTGTACAATGAATGTTATGAGATTATCTATATTATTAGAAAAAGTATGAAATAAATTGCAGAGCAAGAGAATTATTCAGTTTTCTAGTTTTCTTGCGCAGATGTACAGCCTAACCACAATCTTGCATTTAACCCTATGCCCTACCACGATTCCAAGAGATGAAGTGCATTTGATCGTAATTATCGTGAAATTACGGTAAGCTTTATCTTCGCTTATACATTTAATCGATCTTGAATTGTATAAAAGCCACAAAACGAAAATCCCACATTAGCATGTTGTATCCCTTAAGTCACCCTTGTATCAAAATGATTTTCCACGGTCTTTCTGCTGTGGGACATAATCTTTTACCTAGTTAACGCCCGTGAAGAGGATGGGGTTCCGCCATTGTCCTTCTCCGTTGTGTTGAGGTTGTCACAACTATAGTCGCAAGAGTTAGCTTGCACATTTTTCTGACAAGACTCCGCTGCCAAATCGTCCCAAGTGTGAATTCTTTCTCCCAAAAGTGGAATATTCAAATTATTTGCCGTTGTGAGTGGCAGTAACAAATTGTTCGTAAGTGCTTGCCCAATTAGATTGTTACTTAAAGCCATATTTGTCCTCACGTCTAATGGTGTTCCAGCAGCAACGTTATGACTTATGTAACGCATATCCTCGGATGTGGTTTCACTACGCGAGCCAACGCTTGCGGCATTAAAAGCGATTGCACAAACACCACTAGCATTGCAGCGAAAGCCTTGCCGAATTGACGAAGAATTGTTGAGCGACATAACTTGGGGATAATTGTCGTACTTAGGAGGAGAGAGGTGGGTGCCTCTTCGAACGCAGGCAAAACTATTGTAAGACTCCGCTTCCGAGGTTCGAATATAGTACATGACTGCTTGCTGAGATCTAATATCACTGCAAACAAGTCAAAATGCTACACTATGTCAGAAATCTCAGATTTACTTATCCTTTGGCTGCTAAAAGACAGAAGCCAACGGTTGGACTTACAACTTTTATTGCATTGGTAGTGGAAGCGCCAGCGTACGATTGGCTGCTGCTTGGAAGGTATTGAGTTATAATGTAACACGTGCACCCTATCGTACCCACGGCATCTGACGCCGATCCATCGTCGGCAAATTCATATTCGGCGACAGCAATATTGTATATTCGATTATACGCTTAACTTGGTTATTAGGGAGAATATGTGTCAAGTTTTGCAGTCAAAACACAAACGAGTTTTCGCGTATTGTATACTAAAACAGAGAAACCAGAAATTTCTCTAATACAGTTTAGACTGAGTTAAGCTTTAAGTGGCATCTTAGCAAAACTCTGCTACAAAAATTGAAAAACTGGAATGTTTACGAAGCGTAATTCTAATTGTGATTTCGAATAAATGCGATTCAGGAATACATGGGAACGTTTTTCTGTGTGTGTGAAGTATTGTATTTAAAAAGTAGTGTTGTATTTAAAAAAAGTGAAAAAGTACTCTGTTGTGCAAAAATACTTTCATTAAACACCTATTTTCTGTCTATTTCTATAAAAAATCTGTGGCAGGCTAGATAAAAGCAAACGGGTAAATTCATTTCATTCGATCCACTCTCCCAAAAATTAACGTTTTCCACTCGCAAATTTGGCTACTAATGCGCGTATTTTCATAAATATTCAGGTACTGTAGCGGAGGAAGCTATAAGTAGAAAACTACTGATAATTCGATTATAACGAAAGTAACTGGCATCGGCTTAATTCCTTGCAAATCACAAAAAGATTTGAGAAGTGTAATAATGAATTCGCAAGAAAATTGTTTGGACATTACATACAAAATTTTTACTTGGTTCGTCACCATATGAATAGGAAGTCTTCAAAAGTGTAGAGCAACTGCTATTATCTCGAAAGGCAGTTGTCCACATTGACATATTGTGATATGGGCCGAAGGCTGGACAATTTATTTGACAAGTTATTATACGCACAGAAATAAATTACAAGAAAATACTATATTACATACTCCGCTAGAGTTTACCGAAAAAATGATTTACAAGCGTCGTATGTTTCGTCAATTCGTGTGTGTCAGTCATTCTTTTGTGCTATTGTTCATTCGGCTCGTCCCTCCTTTGGGGTCTGGGGAGCATTCAATCTCCACCCACTTGTGAACGAAACGTAGAATGAACGTCGGCCACATGATCGTCACAAACTAATCTGGGTGCAAGGAATTCAGTGTGTAGTATTTTTTCTGTATACTTTCTTGCGAAAAATGGATGTACAACAGCGCAGGCAAGTCTCTTTCATAACCAATTTAATATTGAATTGTTTGTGGGGCCTCGAATTGGTGACCACTATGGACTCGCGGATGTTCCCTTACGAAACGAGTTACGAACATCTTTTGCATCCCTGCGATAGCTCATCACTGAGTTAGATTGCATAAATGATGGTGAACTAATTAACTGTGATATTGTTAAAGGAGTTCGTGGAATATGTTGCGAGTAGGCTAGCTGCCGTGGTCATTATTAATTTAGATATACTCAAAGGATTTCTGTCGTAATCTTCCCACTAAATCTTTTTGATTTCAATGACTTGCGGTCCGCGAGCCAAGAGGTATAGCGTGCAAGTTCAGAGCATCTCGTGCATTCCATATCCTATTGTCTCCTTTTGTGGTGCAAGGTTTTATAACGCATTCCGCGCGTCTCAGTAATGCTCTGTGTAATTCCTACATTATACGTCTAAAGCAGTGTTTTCCCGAGCTTAGTAAGATTTTTTCAAGAGCGTGGTGAAATACCCTCACGATTAATATTTAAGTTTTAGTATTACAGGAATTAAATCTATACTTCTATTTAGAAAAGTTCGTTTGGTAGGCCGTGTTTTGGTGTGTTCAAAAATATTCTAAGTCTGACCTAGCTTGGAATTCGTGGGAAATAGAGAGGAAAATAGCTTGTACTGCGTTAAATAAAAGCCATTTTCATTTATTAGAAATGCTCAGCTCATCCGCAATGCCAATTTGCCAGTTAGATATTTTTGTTAAACACTTTACGCGCTCATCGAAACTTGCGGACGTTAAACGCGAAGCGCATCGACAATTTATTTTTGGCCGATTTTGGACTCAACATTATAAAATTTTAAGTTTTCTAGAAAGTCTCAGAGGTACTTTTATCAAAGGATCCGAAAAGGAAATTATTCCTCGCAGATAACAGAAATGCAAGAAATAATAAATAAATATACGTAAGCAAATCTACCAGTTATCGGAGGTCTTAAAGTGTTTAAATTAAGGTAAATAACCTAAGTTTCTTATAGTTATATTTTAGGTTATTTTGTATTTATTTATTTATATTATTATTATTATTATTATTATTATTATTATTATTATTATTATTATTATTATTATTATTATTATTATTATTATTATTATTATTATTATTATTATTATTATTATTATTATTAGTTATATAAGGGTTTAACTTAAAAAAAAAGAACTTCGGGTGGATGGGGGTGAACCCCGAATCCCACCTGGCTACGGGGGTGAGTGGGAAGCTTACATTTGGGCGAGACTTTGTATTTAAAAATGTATTTTAAAAGTTAAATTACATTCGAACTCCATTCTGACTCTAATTCGAGAATTCACGTAACTCCTGAGCGATTGGGCTGTGTAAACACCGTGCCTTTGCGGGTTCGGATTCCTGGATTAGAAACGCTTTGTAAAAACTGGTCTTATTTTTCTTCTGCCGTCTCAGCTGTAATAAACGTGCTCCATGTAGTGACGAAACAGTAGTGCTGCATGAGTGTCCTAGGGCATTTGTTTTGGTTACTTCGTTTTCTGTTCGTCATCCCATATATTTTGGTATGTAAGTAATTCTGATGTTAATTAAATCTTCTGATAAGTAATTCTTATGTTTTGTTTTGCCATATTTTTTTATAAGTCAAATACAGTGACAGTTTGTAACAAACAAGCTGCTTCATTTAGTATTTTGAGTAAGACTGTGTCACAGATTTTGATATTTTTGGTAAATACTGTGCAAAAAGGTCAACAAAATACATGTCAAACTGTAAACAGAAGATTGTTTTCAGCAGCAAAAAGCTCTTTTAAATTGACGATAAAATGATTAAATCTTTTAGCAACATATGCTCTGTCTCAAGGTTTTTGGATGCTGTAAAGCTGTATAACGAGTCGCATCTCTTAAGAAAATTAAAGAGCCATGGAATAGTGAGGCAAATCATAATTTTTATCTTCTGAGAGCCACAAGTTCTACGCGGATTACAATGCAATTTTTCTATTTTCTGATATAGGGTTTCAATCCAGCTAGTTATCAGGTGATATAACTAGCTAGTAATCACGTGAGATACGAGTGCGAAAATTTTCAGTTAAGAAACATTTTCCATATAAACAAATTAGCAAATGGAATAGTATGTGTAGCATTTTGCCTAAATTGCGATCGAGAGTATATAGTAGTCGTATAGTATGGCAGCTGCGCGGCTTTAGCTGAGGCAACTTGTCGATCCACCTGTTGGAGACAGTGCCGAGCAATACGCGTGGGCTTCACTTTCTAAAGGACACGCGCCAGTACAAGTGAACGTGTGCATGTGCATTAGGCGGCCGCGCGGCAGACCTGGCCGTAACTATTCCGTCGCCTTCGGTTAATGCTTTGATTATCCCAATTTATTTTCTGTTAGAACCTCAAGCCGAGAAGGCTTTCCGCGGGACTCGGTTGCGGTAGGTTTCAAGGAAGCGGGCGATAATCGCACGGTAAGAATACTTCTCTTTTTACAAAGCTCACAGAGTAATTTTTTTTTATTACAAAGTACGATACTTTGTGCACTTCTCTTGTTACTTATTCTGCTGGTGTGCGAATGAACTTGATTGCTTGTGCCTTTCTGTGTTCGTCCAAACAGTTTAGCTCTACAATATAGAGATCGACTACATTTTTAAATTGCTATGTTTAAATTACAGTGATTATTTTGGTCATGACATCTGCTCACCGTTATCTTTAACGGCACAGATAAGCAAGATTTTACAATATTAGTTATCGCGTTGTTTATCGTGCTTTAGCATGTTAGACGCGATAGCTTGAATGCCTTTTTTTTCATGAAAGGCCTGAAAGTATTTGCGCTTTTTCCTGTAAAACTTTCGCACTTCAGAGCTTTACTTTTTGAGAAAAACTGGAGAAATTATAAGAAACTACGAGTTTCAACCGAGACTGCACGGTCTCGTTTATATTAAGTTTGAAAGCTTCCTAAAGTTTCGTGTATTGATCCTGTTTATTAAGAAAGTGTTAGGCTAGTGAACCCCGTGCCGAATACATTTCCTTGTTCATTTATGCCGGAAGTAAGCGTGTAAGAAACGCAGGTTATCATAAGCTGTTTTAGAATGGTCTTGCAGCTGGCGTTATCGCTTTTGTTATTAGGGCGTCAACCCGAGCGTCCACAGCTCGGAGAAGCAAGCCGAATCGATCAATAAAGCCGTAGAGCAAAGTCATCTGGTTCCTGCCCAAGAACGCAAAGACATGGATCGCGGTGGTGAACCCTCGGATACTCGCTATATGTCCATCTTTTATGGCCTTGCGTCAGGTGTTAGCGTTCTTCTGATTGTCCTCATTACAACTTGGGTCTTCTATTACCGAGGCGGATTAGCATGGCAAGAACACCCTGAGCTTCAGTTTAACTGGCATCCTATTCTTATGATAACTTCAATGGTTGTCTTCTTTGGACACTGTAATATTCCTCATTTTCGAAATCTTTTTGATTTTGATGACATACTGATTTTTAGCGGTGGTTATTTACCGTGTTCTGCGCCAGAAGCCTAAAAAGAAGCTCAAGTTAATGCACGGAGGATTTCTGATAGCTACGTTAGTCATTGCCAGTATTGGCTTGAAAGCCGTATTCGATTCACATACGTATGCTAAGCCTGAGCCCATTCCCCACCTGTATACTTTGCACAGCTGGTTAGGCTTGTCAACGGCAATACTCTTTGGCATGCAGGTATGGACCATAGGTTACGCTGACATGAAAAACGATGGTAACAATTATAATTGCAGTGGGTCTCCGGGTTTGTTTCGTTCCTTTTCCCTGGACTGCGCCATTCGATTCGCGCGTCGTACTTACCTTTGCATGTGTACGGTGGTATGATGATTTTCGTCACAGCTTGCGCGACTTCACTTCTTGGATTGTTGGAAAAGGCCATTTTTGCAAAGTAAGATGCGGCATATTGTATAATTTTTTTAAAAAAAGGTTTTTTTTCTTAGAGCATACCCGCACGAATCAGAAGGTATTCTTATGAACTGTATCGGCATTTTGGTGCTTATCTTCGCGTCCCTCATTTCCTACATTATTGCTCGCTGGCAGTACAAAAGGCAGCCACTTCCGGAAGATGAGCTTCTCTTGAGCGACAAATTTGCAGATTAAAGTTCTTCGTACTTGGGCCCAGAAGGCTTACGCATACCGTACTTCGACTAGTTTTACTGCGGATATCTTTGTTCCTAAATCATATATATTTTATTGTAGAATGTGAGCATACGGCACAAAAATGACAATAAAAAAAGATTGTTGTATAAGCTTTAATAAAATTAAAAAATAAAACACGTTACTTACAGCTTTCGCAGATAATACTTGTTCGCAAACTTTGTCGCTTGACAGTATTTGCTCGATTAAATTGTATAGTAGAACAAACAGGAAAAGCATATAATGCATAATGTCCAATAGAATCTCGTAATAACGAGTCTCATGGCACAGAAAAAGCTGTTCCGCATATTCGACGTTCGCGGTATCAAGCGTTTTTTCTTAATATTTTCGTAGCTCGGTACCTTAAAATTCGTCTAGTCTAGCCGACAGTTCGTTATAACGCGTCTCTATTGTACATCGTAATTTTGAATTATGGAGTACACAAAAATGTCGTCTATTAATTTTCGACAAGACTGCTATAACTCTTTACCCTGTTCTTAATGAGACGAAACTTTCGTGATATCAGTATATCGTAGCTTTTCGTCACGTACATAAGTGGTGCAGAGCCCCCGTCCTTTCTTATGTAAAAAGTAGTACATAAGAAAATCCAGACCGTTAGATCTCGCATCATTGGTATCACTTTCGGGATGAAAGGTCTTTCTGTAAGGTTCATTAATCACATTTGTGTAAATAAATGTAGGGTCAACGTCATCGCTAGTACCCTAATGTAGTATCTTGTTAGCTTTTGAGGTTGTCATTTAGTAAATTGTAACCATACGCCTTAAAAAAAAGAAAGAAAAAAAAACTTGAAAGTTCGTCTAGCTTTGTTCATTACGTTGAGGCTCTCGAAAAGGTAGAGTGAGAGTTTCTTAAATTCCAGCCACAGACAATTGCCGAATTCTCTACATAATATTTGCCGAAGTCTCCATGCCTGGCATTTTTTTAAAGGTTAATAGTATGAAAATTATTGCAAGTTCTTTTTAACTTGATGTTGAAGACCAAAAAGACACACGTAACCTTCGGATTTTCGTACCAACTTTCATTTTCAAAGGAAATAGAAGAAATCATAACGTCGTGGAATTTGAAGATTTTTGTTCTCATCAATGATTCTAAAAAGAAGTTAATAAATGTTAATTAGCAAGACGTTCGAAAAACGATCGAATTGATCAGTCATATTGATTGATCAGATCAGTTTATCTAGAGCTTTTTCTGTCACTAGTTTTTTGTTCTTTTTCAAGCATTGAGCTGTATTTGCGAACTCGCCCACATAAGTTCCCTATGTTACTATACAAAAAAGTTTTACTTCCATCGTGTCCTGATTTGGTGGTTGACCGGCGATTCATTCAGGAAATGAAAACTATTGCTTAAACTTCTATACACTAGAAAATTTAAATCCTACGAACAAATTAAAAAAAAGAAGAGAAAAAAATCCGGGATATTAGTATAAGATAACTTCTTTTTCGTTTGCGGTATGGTTTTACATCATATTGTAATTGCATTACTCATAGCTATTTTGACAAAAGGAATGTCATGCAGTTATAAACTGTTTTATAGACATCTTGATTCCGTAAAGAAAAATTTTATTTTTCCGGTTATTAACCATAGACTTCAAGACAAACTGTCATGTACGAAGCACGCGCCTGCTTTTTATTGCGCACACAACGGTTGCGCCACCCATGTCGCTTGTATAATCAAATACGGCTAAAGCTTTCTGTTATGTAATCCCCAACAAACGAAACAAATATAGTAAGCGTTGTGCGCAATATGAGCAGTGTCGTGTTCATATTTTTACCGCTGCTTTGTTGTAGGAAAAACAAGCGGTCTCTGCTCAAGCGCTTCTAAGCATTTGTCCCGATCAATAGTTTTGGAGGCTGGTAGAGTCTGATTCTGCCGGCGCATGAACATGATTCGTTACGCTCGATGTGTACATTTTCACTCGATTCGTCCATGCTGGTTATCGCTACTTGTCCATTTTGCATATCTCAGTCTTGTGTATTTTTCAAAGTGCAATAACAGTGTTAATAGTAAAATTTGCTATATGTCAAATGAACGATGGACAGTTTTAATATGGATTGAAAACGGAGCTTGAGGAGTTGTGACCTGGGAGCGTTAACCTGTTGAATATTGATTCCTTTGGCCAGTGCCATAAGCAACAATGGCAGAGGGACTTACGGTGGGGAACCTAGCGGGGGACGAATCAGACCTCAGCATCTTCGAAAACAAAACTGGACTTGCAGAAGATTTGAAATTTTTAGCAAGTATGCCAGAGCTGTGCGACATAACCTTCTTAGTAGGAGATACAAGGGAGCCAGTCTGTGCTGTGAAGGCGATTCTTGCCGCTCGTAGCAAGTAAGAAACTCTAGCTTTTAATGTAAATTTGTCCTAAAAACAATCCTATGTAGAGTTTTCCAGAAGATGCTTTATACTTCCGCAAGCCCACAGCGAAAAAAGGAGCTTACAGGTCGAGAAAACAAACTTCGTCTGTTCTTGAAACGCAGCAGCGAGCCGTTACTAAACTTGCAGAATGCAACGCAACAGGTGGGAGCTTCTTTGCGTATCTTTTTTCTTACAGATTGTAACCACTTGTTCACTTAACAGAGAGGTTACACGCAACAACTACCTTCAATCCCTGAACCCTCTCACACTTGTACACATCAGACGCTTATTGTTGAAGAATTCGAACCAGACGTTTTCCGGCAGCTAATTGAGTACATTCACACAAGTTGTGTCACTCTGCAACCCCGGACTTTATTAGGTAAACCATGTACATAATTACTAACGTAAGTCATGCCGGAGCTGACGAAGCCAACTTCGAAGCCGGCGTTGACTTTGAGTCTCACCGGCGTTGAAGCTGGCCTGAGGCGATAAAGAGCCAGAAAGCCAAAAGACCGAAGCTGGCTTTGAAGCCGGCTTTATGTCGTTCCGCAGGAGATGCCGCACGTCCTCTTCCCTACCCTTATGAACAAATGCGCGTTTACCAGTAAAGCAAACCATAGCTAGCCAGTATAAACTTATTTGGGTCCGGAGATTAGTGACACCTTGTTAAAAAAAAAAAAAAAAAAAAAAAACTTTAGAGGGAATTTACAATGAGGCATGTAATCCTGCCTTTGCACCAAGGAGCACTCGAAAGCTTAATTAAAACAATAAACGCAAAACAATCGGTACTAACCGTGTTCGATTAAACTGTTTAGGTAGTGCGTTACTGTTAAAAAACGGAGACAGTTTTATTCCCTTGTTAAACTTTATCGCGTTCTGTAACGCTTTACTGCCGTTGTAAACAAAGCAGTAGAGACGCCTACCGTGCGCACTCGCCAATCATGGAATGTCCCGTGATTCCCTGTTCTAAACCGAAGCCAAAGCTCGAAAGTGTGGTTTCAAAAGCTAAAAGCCGAAGCCAGATTTTTTCGGCTTTTGGCTTTCAAGCCGGGCTTCCGGGATCCGTAGAGTGCAAATGCTGTAAATGATCAAACTGTCTGGAAAATGCCCTCAAATAACATCAGCATTGTCAGGCATATTGAACAAATTGGTAGATTCGTAGGAAATACACGAAAAGCCTCAAGATTTTAGAATCTGCGTTGAAATTACGCAAAAGCATAAATTTCACTGTTCAGAATCGATTAGATCACATTTCTGTAAACTTTTTCTTTTCTCATTTTTAGGAGTAATGAATGCTGCAGATTACTACGGTTTGGACGAACTAAGGAAAGCATGTGTGGGTTTTGTACAATGCTGCATCAACGTTGACACGGTGTGTGCACTCTTGGCCTCTGCGGAACGATACATTCAGTATAAGTGCACCAAGTCTTTAGTACAAAAAGTTCTGGAGTTCGTTGATGAACACGGCAATGAGGTCCTTAATTTGGGATCATTCACTCTGTTGCCCCAGCATGTTGTACGCTTGATACTTTGTCGTGATGAACTGAAAGCCGACGAATTTACAAAATTTCAAGTAATTGTTTAGAACTCCCGTAGTAGTTCTATACTATAGTTCTAAATTTGCAGGCTGCCCTGATGTGGAGCAAAAAATATTGCGACAGTAATAACAGTACGTCACTTAAAGATGTTATAGTCAACTTTTTGGAATTTATCAATTTTCATAAAATCCCGGCGAATGTTCTGATGAGGGAAATTCATCCGTTGGGGATCGTGCCGGACCATACAATCATGAATGCCTTAGCCTATCAGGTACCTCTTGTCTCTCCATTATTTTCAGTTACAAGTTATAATCCGTTTGCTCAAGGCTGACCCGACTAGTGTTGATCCCGGAAAGTTATCCCCGAATCGCGGGAGACGCTCACACGCCAGGTCTATGTCAGTACAAAGCTCTCTTGATCCGTACGGGTCCAGCACCACGTTAAATAGCGAAACAGCATCAAGTGAGTTGGAGTCGAGCCCTCGTATAAGTTCGGACGGAAGCCGTGGATCACCACTTGGTCGGCTTTCTACTTAATTTATCGTTTTTGTAAAACAGAATATATGGATATTGAATGGTCATGTAAAAATAAATATAGTTGTGCTCTGTGGTAAAGAAAATCGCAAACCAAAATGTATTTTATTTCGAGAAGCCCAGAAACTTAGCTCGACGGTACGGTTAATCAGAGCTATGAATTATGTAACAAATTTTAAGAGTCTCTTGCAACACGTACTAGCTGTGATAGTTTTGAGTTTGGGAAAAATGTGGAGACGTGGTTTCGTGGTTATCCATTGATTTCACGTTTGTCGATGCCCGACAAAAGGTACCCTTGCGTCAGTTCAGTTTCTTTCACAGCAGAGATAATTTTTTCTCACTCAACGGTGTTGACGGAGCGTTTATTATGCTTACGCTTACGTCTGCAAATGGCTTCCTGTAATTTTGAGCATTCTGTAGATCCCAAATCGACAGCCAAACAAGGTCTTTCTTATCATGTCAGTATAGAATCTTCTTTATTACTTAGTTAGCAAAAACAGCTACTTTATCTACAAGTATTGCTATCAAAATGTTTAGAATCCAACTATAGCGTAACGCATGACGTTATACGCCTATGCCACTGACTGATAAACAGCTGGACTGTAACAACGTTACACATGCTTTCGACGCCTAAAACAATAAAAAATACAGTGTCTGCTAATAAAACTCAAGTAACAGTTATTCAGTCTTTCAATTTTTTTCTTTCAAATTTTTTAGTTTTGTTCCGACTTGTAAAACCCATTATAATGCTAAAAGTATATTTCCTAAACCGCATTATCAACAATTGCGGATCAAGAATAACGACACACTGTAGTTTATATAACGTGAAAATGGCTTTTGTGCTACACAATATTTTGAGAATACTAGGAAAAACTGAGAGATATGGTGCTAGCTTCAAGTGTTTCGTTACAATAGAGCAGCCGATGTCAGAATTTTTCGTTGGAGTTGGATGTCTCCAATTTCTAATGCGAACTAAACATAAAATGTTCAATACATAATACAAAACGTTCAGTAAACTGAGTGTGAAATACACGATGTGTTGTTTGACTCGGATCAAATTTTCTGCATTAAAAATACACACGTGCTTCTGAGTTAGTATTGGTTCCTGAAATTAATGCGCGCGAAAAATCTTCTGACGGACTTCGTAGCTCATTGTCGGATGACTATTTCAAACCACATTTTTGTTAGCTCCGATATAAACGGGGGAAATTACTAAATGCTTAATATGATTGTTGTCGAATGATTCTTATACCATTCTCAAGCAAACAGCATTGCACTTACACTACGAGAACTTCAAATATTGCAAAACCGTTCAGTTCAGACAAGATATATGCGACATTCTTTCATTCATTTGCGTCTGCTATAAAAGAGCTTGAATAGATAGCAATAAAGCTCGCTGAATGACATCATAAACTAGGAAGTGCGGGAGGTCAACCATCACATGAGTAAACAAAACTGATTCCCAAGGAAGGCAGTGTAAATCATTATCGCCGTGAGATCTTTTACAGGTGTATTTTAAAACTTCGAAGAAAACTGTTACGGAGCCCTATTTCTTAGACTGCACTTTGTTGTAACAGACATACGAAGTTTGAGGACCTTGCGACTAACAGTCATGAAGTATTTAGTACTCTCTGCAGCTTTGTTACTGTGCATCGGCTCAAGCACCGCGCTGCCGAAAAGTAATTGTACTACAGGGATTAATTTGGGATTTAATTTTGTACTAATTCTTACAGAAGCTGGAGCTCCGGGAAATGCCATCGACGACGCTATCATCAACGCTATCGAAAATGCTCGCGACCAGTTCGGAACAGGCTGGCCTGCTTTTGGAATTCCCCCATTAGACCCCCTGGCTATTAAATACATGAACATTAACATTTCAAGCCCTCCTCAATTGGTGTAAGCATGATCGGTTTAAGAAAGCAAGCCACGCTACTCACGAATATTAGTGTTTCAGGATTTGCGGAAAACATCCTTGCCACTGGACTCTCCACTTTCGTCATTGACTACTTACATTTCAATATTATCACATGGAACTTGAAAGCCAATTTCAGCTTAAATTTATTGAAGGCTGCAGGTGATTACAGCATTGACGGAATGATGGAACATATTTTCCCCGTTTACGGACAAGGCCCATTCACGTATACATATTTACCGCAATTCGATTGACTGTGACTTAATCATTTTCTTCCTTTATGTTTCTAGGGTAAATGTGACAGATATTCATTTGGCTGCCTCTATGCACGTGTCGCAGCATGGCTTGGGTGTCTTCCAAGTCAGTAACGTTGTGCTTGATTTTACTATCGCAGGCCTGAACGTAAGTATTTTATGTATTAAAAACGTACATATGTCAAGTAAATTGTCGTCCTTAGTTTAACTTCGAAGGACTGTTGGGCGACGAGGATTTGAGCGAAAATGTGAACCGCCTTATGAGTACTATCGTCTACAACCAACTGGTGGCAAATCAGCTTGTGCTTGAAAGCGTTGCAGCCAATGTGTTCACTACTGTCATAAACAAGGTGCTTGCTAATCACCCAATCATTGGTCTGGACGATATGGTTGGTCATCAGTGAGTTCACTTTTACTTCCTTCTCGCTGTAAACAACTTTTCCTTGAGTTTCGGGAATAAAGCAGTGAACTCTTCTTTGTGCTATCTTCTGTTAATATTATATCCTATAAAAAGCCACAATTCCCTTTCAGGAATAATTTGGAAAGCGACAGTAACGCAAATGAATATTTTGATGAAGTATTCGCTAACTTCCGCGAACTCGTTAGAGAACAGACCCTTGACCCCCTTTATATAGCATCAGACTCCGACACATTCAACGTCACGGTACGTAACATAGCGCAAACTTGCATTTTTGAGATTAACGCTGTTGCTCCTCCAGCTTTACAATACAACTGTCGGTGGATCTGTCGCAATTTCTAAAGGTCATGTATCCGGTTTAGCGAATGTTTACCGTACAGGGGACTGCGAACTGACGATTGAAGGAAACATTTTTGACATGATTGTTAGCGCCGGGGCGAACGATATCGAAATGGGAGTTAAACTACACACGGGGGTCTCGTTTTTTGCTACGAATTTGGAATTGAAGCTGAAACTATCAAAAATTAGCTTGATGGTTGACGGTATTTGGGATCTCGACGATGGTAACACCACCTTGCGGGATTTCCAGCTAAAAGAAATCGGGTACATTTTTTAATGGTTTTGCTCTTATCTAACTCTAATTAAACTTATTTTTGTGCGAACTTCAAGGACGGTGGAAATAGATATTAAAGGAATTCCATTAGCCGGTGGCTTAATTTCCAGTTTGCTGAACGTGGCCGCCAACGCTGTCAAAGATTCCATGACGTACGCTTTCCAAGAACTTCTAAAGCCATTCGTTCAGCAGATTTTCGGTCATCCTGCGTTCTTAACTGCTATTGCTCGTACCCGTTTCTGAAGTGTTTTGCTTTTACAGAATACAATGGGCTACTTTCGATTTTTCACAACCCTGAATTTTACAACTTATTTTTTTTTTTATTTCTCAATTTTTTACTTCTGTCCAATGTGTTAGCTGTACGTTCTGTACCATCGGAGCACCTTTATCCTGAAAGTAGCCGTGCCATGGAAACGTGAAACTACTAAGTTAGAAAGCACGTGAATACGTTATAATGCAAATAGGCAAACTGGTGTACTAGATGTGTTTCTTTTTTCAATAAACAAATACAATATAAAGATAAACGAAATCGGTCAGGTACTTTCTGTAATATTGTATCGGAAAAGATTTTCTATGACAAAATTGTGATGCCCCTCTATGCAGATTTTCCATTTGATATCATTCACCCTCCGCTGTTAGCAATTATAAAAAGACTTACTCTTCATGGATGAAGCGATGTCCCTTTTTTCTGAAAATTCTGAAAACTGTGTATACCCTAATGTTACATCCAAGCAACAAGGAAGTCCTACGGGTTAGAAATGCTGTCTCACGTAGGCTACAAAAGGCTTTCTTCTAGTGCAAGTACTACCCAACACCTTTCTGTTTACAAGAAAATAATTATGTCGATGTTTTCTACCACGGTGCACTCCAAAGTCTTATGGAAACCCGACAGAAAAAGTTACCATAATTTCCTGTGCTAATTGACACGATCTCATTGGTGGAACTGTGTGTCAGGGATGTTTCTTTTTCAGTATTTTGCTCTACTGGCTGCAAGATATAATCAAGAATAGAACAACAAGCAAGATATAACGTGACGATTTTCTACCTGGGGTGTGTCACCGACATTGGCAGGCTTCGCGACAGGGGAAGAGTGATCCATGAGCTGTAGTCAACAAGTGAAGCCCTGTTTGAAGTTCTTCGGGCTTTGCAATTACGAGCCGAAGTGGACATGGAAGAACAAAGCCTGGCGTGTAGCAGAAATTCAATGAAAAGAAGGTGTGAGGGGGTCAAAGCTGGGCGTACGTCATTTACTGAAGGCAAGTGAGATGGAACCCGTCGATGCCGAAAAAGCTTCTTCCACGTATGGCATACGCCATATGTCTGTTTCAATGGCACGCTACGCTTTTATTTTCACGGTGTGTTGGGCTATCGAACGTCTTTATTGCTGCCACTAACATATGTGGTATCTTGGGTATTTTGCGCATGTACTCCATGGCTCCAATTTACAACAGTAAACGGAGAACTGGAGTTAGTAATATAAAACGGGAAAGAACAGGGCACGTTAGTTGTGTCCAATCTATCTGCGGTTCAAGATGTCGTTGTTTTTTATGGTCATTGTTCTCGCTAGTTGTTGTTCACGGAGTCATTCGAAAACCAGAGCAAAACAAAGTCAGCCATTGGATATAAGTCTCTCTCCGTCGGTGTTTGAAACAAACGCGTGAGAACTTTTCAGCCATTCGGCATTGATCTGCATGCATTGTTGACAACTAAAAACCATTACCACATGAGCACTTTAGCTTAGATCGGACACCGTTTAGTGACTGAAGCAAGAGTTTCAATAAAGTTTTCGAATTTTTTTTTCGTTTCACTCTTTGAAGTTCCTATACATTGTGCAATTGTGATAATGTCTGATAAAATTTGAGGAGTAACATGCATAAAGTTTACTGACCAGGTTTCGAAGCACTGCTAAAAACGCAATGAAACCACTAATAAGGCTCATCTTTCGAAAGTTTCAAAACTAGAGACATAACAATGCGGTGGGGAAACCTAAAACTTTGATTCTTGAGTGATTTATACAAATATATAAAAATACCATGGTTCCTCATATGGTTATTCAAATATATAAATAATACGGTTACCCACAAGGTTAGAATGCTGTGTAAATTAAACATTTACACAGAATTTACTTCTTTCCATAACTGATTCCACATTGTAGTATTAGAAACAAAGTAAATCACCTGTAAGAGCTAATTCTACAGTTCGATAACTAAGGCAGTTGTAAGCGCTCTCTATGAAGCTTTTTTAAGACTAATTACAGTTACATTTAGCTATGCTCAAAAGTGGTAAAATACGTAAAGAGACCTCCAACTTACGCCACTGGATTATTTATCACCACTATTTATCAAAACGTGCGATTAACTAATGCAAGACAGGTAGAAGTAAGGAGAAATATTATTTTCCATGTTAGGTATAACCTTCCAGAGATAATAACGCTCAACACGCTTTTATCTCGAACTTATTTCTTCGGTCCCAGTTCGCTACATGCGTCAAACTTTCGGTTTATCACCTAAGCTCTTTTTTAAAAATACACTTCAGTTTATCAATTCGATGCATTTATAAATCGTGTCTACTCCCACGTCGAAGTTCAGTATTTGTCTCTTTGTTCCTCCGTAAATTATAATGTGCAAAAAAATGGGAAACACAGTACTGCCTTACCGCGTTTCTATAACGTACAGAGATTTTTCAAGTTCACTACGATTATTTTTTCAGAAATACTATGCTATCTTCCTTTTTAATCATTACTCCGTTCGCTAGCTAGAATATACAGAATATATTTTCACGCCAACTAGTTTGGATTGAAGGACAGTCAAATTCAATTCACATTTCAGGCTTCCAATCAACGATTCGCACATGGCAACCATTGGTAATGGTCATGTTGCTACAGTGGTTTATTCGGATACAGTCTTTATGAATGGGTTGTACAACGGCTTTCGCGGCGAAAGTCACCGCGCTCGCATACCTTCTCGCATTAATGTACGCATGAATTTCCCAGGAAAAAGAACCATTTTAGACAAAAAGTTTCGGCTGGACGTTCGGAAGGGTAAGCTAAAACTTCCCCTTCACGCTTTACCTTCGAAGTGAGCGATCTTATTCTCTTTCAATAGGTACTTTCACGGAATTAATGCGCACAGATGACGTGTTAATTGAGCAAATTACGTATGCACATAGACTGCACAAATGCCTTTTAATAACCCAGTTTCGGGCAACGTTCACATCAAGTAACCCGTAGCAGGTATAAGGCACGACTAAACTTCCATTTAGATCACACGGAAAATGCGTCAATTACGCTAGCTTTAACCAACAACATTGGGGCCGAAAGCTTAGATATTAAGTTCTACAAATGCGCCCACGAAAAAGCCAACGTAGAAAAATGTCTGCAAGGCTACACGAAGATCTTGGAAGATCCCGTATACCAATCAGAGCCAACTCCAGTGGTTGTTATCTGGAATGTGGTAAATATATTACCCATAATAATTCAATTAATAAATTATTTAATTATATTACCCACGATCATAATACCTATGAACACAGGTGCCACAATACTTGGTACTAAACGTTACTCATCCTGAAAGAACGTTTATTATGGCTGTTGGGGAAAACTGGCGAACCACGTATGGAGACTACTCAAAGGCAACTGACACGATATTGACAAAAGGGCATTCCGAATTACTCTCTACACATATCCAAGGATGGAATATGCTTTGGGAATCTGGAAACATTCAGTTGCACGGGACGAATTTGGAACTGGTAAATTTCTAAATGACAGTATAATAAAATGTGAAGAAGTATCTTCTTTTTCAATAAAGATGAAAACGGTTTATGGGAGCGTTTATTACCTATTAAGTTCGCTACCCACACGCAAGGATCAAGAATCCAGAAAACCTTTTTATGGTATGAGCCCAGGAGGGTTAGCTCACGGATCGATGTTTCAGGACTATCAAGGCAAGACATAATATACGTATTAGCACAAAAATAAAAAATAAACTCTTGAATCTAAAAGGACATACTTTCTGGGACACTGAGATGTGGATGTTTCCTCCTATTGCTCTTTTGTGGCAAGATTCAGCAAAAGATCTGCTCTTATATCGAATGGCAAATATTCAACCAGCTCGTAAACAAGCTCAAGAAGGTGGATACCGCGGTGCTCGGTAAAAAGTTAAAAAACAAATATGGTACTTAAGAACTTAAATATATTACTGTAAAAGCTTTCCGTGGGAAAGTGCTTTTACTGGCGTAGACGTAACACACGAATGCTGCCCCGAGACCAAAGAATTTCAACAACACATAACAGGTGATATAGCATTCGCTGCTCGACAATACTGGGCGGCATCTATGGATTATAACTGGCTAAAGGGGGAAGATTTGGGATTCCCTCTGGAAGTAAGAAAATACTGCACCATACATTATTACCATGCTATGTTTAGGTGAACGGATGTAAGTTCATTCGCGATCTTGCCGAGTTTTGGGTCACAAGAGCAGAGCTGAATACTGAAACAGGCCAATATGAAATAAACGGTTAGTACAACCATGCGATAGCCCGCGTTTGAACTATAAGATAACTGTACCAAATTGGCTCACTTGTTCAGCTCGCTAAAAATAGAAGAAATATCTCACTAGAACACGACCGACAAATTAGTGTTCATTTTCGTAGGTGTCATGCCTCCAGATGAAGATCACCATTTTGTAAATAACTCAGTCTATACAAATGTCGTCGCTGCCTATTCCATTTTCTTCGCCAAGTAAAAATACTGTAGTCATAGTTGTTTTGTGGAAATCGTCTTACTCAAAATTTAAAATAAAAGATACGCCAGTTGCATATGCAATGATTCGACAATGGACGGTGTACCGGAAGATTGGCTGAACGTTGCTCGGCGAATGAAGTATTTGTTCGATGCGCAGCACAAATTTCACCCCGAATATGACGGCTATGAAGTTGGTAAGAACGATACGAAACAGTAAACAAATATGGAATCAGTACGAAACGCGTAAATCTAAAAAAAAACATAAAAATTTGTTTTATATTTGTCACAATAGGTGAAACAATTAAACAAGCTGATGTAGTCTTGCTGGGCTATCCACTGATGCATGTGCAAGATCATGAGGTACGTCGTCGGGATCTAGAAATCTATGGAAATGTTACACGTCAAGATGGCCCGGCAATGACCTGGAGTATGCACGCTATTAGCTATCTAGAAATTGGCGAAGAAACGAAAGCGGAGTTATACTTTAATCGTAGCTACCGCCCTTATAAGATAGAGCCCTTCAAGGTGAAAATACCTTCATTTCGTTTTTTTTTTTTATTTATATATCATACGTTCGTTAGATCTGGTCTGAATCTGAGAATCAAAAAGGCGCAGTGAATTGCATAACTGGAATGGGAGGATTTCTGCAGGCCCTTTTGTTTGGATATGCTGGATTTCGATTAAAACTCGACGGATTAAGCGGTAATCCACGTTTACCTCCAGGTGTTGATAACATGACTATACAAGGTAACAACAAACACAAATGCCATACATATCAGAAAAGAGTCTTTTGCACTAGGTGTCGATTACGTTGGATGCGTCCTCGATTTTATAATAACACGGGATGACATCACAATAACGTCATCATTCGAATGTGATTTGTCTCTAGAAACTTATGACGAAAATCAGAACTCTGTGATTCACAGTAAGCCAGAAACTTAGACATCGAATTTTCGTCGCATTAAGTATCTTTTACAGCTATGCCTGCGATTTTACGTCGACAGTATTTCGTTATCAGACCATTAAGTTTACCAAATTGCCCGTTGCCTGAAGACAAGCTGGGGCAAAACAAAGGAAGCATAGGCTGGAAGGTGAAACGACTTTCACTGAGGTCGTTAATTGCAGCGTTACTTGTTTACTGTGCTGCAACTGTCGGTTTCCGACGATTGTAACTTGGTATGAAAGAATATTTGGCACAAGAAATACATCTTTTGTTGTACTGCTCTGGATGATAAGATGTCACTATCTCGGAACTTGTGTCGCTATGATTGTGATACAAGAAATGTGTAGGAACCGAAAATTAGCGAATTCGAGCCCCTGATTCCCAGCCTTTTGAATTTCTATCTTAAATTTTCCGTAATAGAATACTTTTACGGTTCTCGATTACTTGATGCTATTGCCGTAATAATCACAGACAATGTTCGAATGCTGGAAGGAAATGAAACTTTTGACAAGATTCGTAAGGAGGAAACATGGTACCTAAAATCGTTCCATGAGCGTATGTAGTGAGCCTGGGAAAGGAAGCTCGACCGTTTCGCGCTTCACTATTACGCATCACCAATTTGAAACTAGTTCTCCCTTTATTTACAAACTGCAAGCAAGCAAAACATCAAAACTTGAAGCCGCACGGTAAGTTGAACTGTCTGACTTAACGAAAATCTTAAAATAAATTTCTGGGGTAATTCTCTATTATTTCCTCCAGGTTTTCTAGCTTGAAAATTCAGTATAATTTAACATAATTAAACCTCATTCTAACTAACATAACTGAATCTATCGTAACCTAAAAGTCCACAGGGCATATAATAGAGAAGAACCTTTTGGATGATAAAATTATAGACTTCAAATGTTACTCACTGTGTAAAAATTTTTTTCTTGCAGAAACTTGTTTGAAATGAAACGTAATCATGGACTCCTAGAAGCAGAGGAGCAGTCTTATGAGAGTATCAATAGGCACAAGTCTCGTATGTTATATTGATCTATACGATAAAATCGTTTAATACATTTGTGTTTTAACGTTAGAATCCCTTTTTTCTTGTAGTTTCTCCATCTGAGGGTACCATGGTGTCTAGTAGGACACCCAAAAGAGCTGGGCAGTACTTTCTCCTGGGTCCGCGGCAGGGTAATTCACCCGTGAAAAGCATATCTCAGTGCTTAGCACGTAAAGAAGGTACGGATGAGTACTATTCTATCAAGGTATACTAGTTATGTGAAAAGCAATAATAAGAAATGCGATATAATTCATTATTTGAATGTTTCAGATGCTTGTGCTCAAGCCAACGAAAGAGGAGACTCAAGACGATAAACAGGGAAAGATGCTACTATATACTGAGTTTTCGCTCTTATCGCTTCTACGAAATCAGAAAGGCATAATCCAGCATCACGGCTTATTCAAGGTATTTTACAATTCAGCGAGCATTCTCTTTTTTTTTAAAAAAAAAAAAAAAACTTAAACGCGTCTCTTTTAGGACACTGTGCTGGAAGAAAAAGAACTTCCTAATGGGCAGCAAATGTATACCGGGCGGGTTCTACCAAGGCTATGCTTAGTTCTAGACTGTCTTGTTCCTACCGAATATTACCCAAAGTCGCTGGACTACATAAATCTACAGCAATATGTGATAAAAGAGAAAAAGTTAAGCGAAAAAGAAACGTTGGTGTTATTTCACAGTGTCGTGAGCATTGTTGAACGGTTACATGAGGTAAAAAAAAAAAAAAAAAAAAAAAAAAAAAAAAAA